>OX463231.1:4109860-4428567 GCA_949820135.1 Sylvilagus floridanus | reverse complement strand
AGGGGAGGAGGAGGGGGAGAAGAAGGCAGAGAGGGGGAGGGGAGAGGGGGAGAGGAGGGGGAGGCGGAGAGGAGAGGGGGAGGGGAGAGGGGGAGAGAGGGAGAGAGGAGGGGAGGGGGAGAGGGGAAGGGGAGGGGGAGGGGGAGGGGAGAGGGAGAGGGAGAGAGGGAGAGAGGGAGGGGAGAGGGGGAGGGGAGAGGGAGAGGGGGAGGGGAGAGGGGGAGGGAGAGAGGGAGAGGGGGAGGGGAGAGGGGGAGGGAAGGGGGGAGGGAAGGGGGGAGGGAAGGGGGAGGGAAGGGGGAGGGAAGGGGGAGGGGGAGAGGGGGGAGGGGGAGGGGGAGAGGGGGGAGAGAGGGGGAGGGAGAGAATCCTCCCTCCACTGGTTCACTCCGCAAATGACCACAACAGCCAGGTCTGGACCAAGCTGAAGTCGGGAGCCGGAACTCCAGCCCGGTCTTCCACACAAGCAGGAGGGGCCCAGGTACTTGGTCTTCCCCACTGCTTTCCCAGGTGTCAACAGGACGCTAGATCAGAGGTGGAGCAGCCGGGACTCAAATCAGCACTGCGAGATGGGATGCTGGTGCCCCGAGAAATGGCTCAGCGCCGTGCCACAGCACCTGCTCCGGCCTGCGCATTTTAAAAGCTCTTTCACTCTCCCCTCTGGTCGAAAGCCAGACGTTTTGTTTCTACACTTTGGAAGTTATCCTAGAAAATCACCACGCGCATTCATAGCATTTCAACGTACGACGGTGGCTGCTGTCTACGCACGTGCCAGCTAAAACTGGAGCTTGAGACTTCAGCCTGTTCGTCACTCTTAGCTGTTGTCTGATACATTCTGGTCAAAGTCTTTTCTTTCACAGATCCGGAAACCTTTATGGCCATTTTCTACAACCAGTAACCACTGCTGTTTACCCACATCGTGCCGAGTTCTTCGCTCTTCTCTCCTGACACCCGAGATCACGTTCCTCCCAGGATCTGCGGGAGGTTCGCCATCGTGGTGTCAGCCTCAGAACGTCTCCATGAGCCCGCGGCTCCACTTCTCAAATGCTCTCACTCGCTCGTACTGCGTCTCTAATCTTCACTACTTCAGTGTAAGCCGGACAGACTGAAGCGGCCTTGGGGGGCACACAGGTTCCCGTGGTGCACAGCGCGCTTCGGCAGCTGCTCCGGCTGCTTGTTCCTCGGCGCTCGCGGCTCCAATCCCGCCTCTCCGTGCTCTCTCCCTGACCACAAGGGCTCCAATCCCGCCTCTCCGTGCTCTCTCCCCCTGACCACAGCGGCTCCAATCCCGCCTCTCCGTGCTCTCTCCCTGACCACAGCAGCTCCAATCCCGCCTCTCCGTGCTGCGCTCTCCCTGACCACAGCGGCTCCAATCCCGCCTCTCCGTGCTCTCTCCCTGACCACAGCGGCTCCAATCCCGCCTCTCCGTGCTGCGCTCTCCCTGACCACAGCGGCTCCAATCCCGCCTCTCCGTGCTCTCTCCCCCTGACCCCAGCGGCTCCAATCTTGCCTCTCCGTGCTCTCTCCCCCTGACCACAGCGGCTCCAATCCCGCCTCTCCGTGCTCTCTCCCCCTGACCACAGCGGCTCCAATCCCGCCTCTCCGTGCTCTCTCTCCCTGACCACAGCGGCTCCAATCCCGCCTCTCCGTGCTCTCTCCCCCTGACCACAGCGGCTCCAATCCCGCCTCTCCGTGCTCTCTCCCCCTGACCACAGCGGCTCCAATCCCGCCTCTCCGTGCTCTCTCCCCCTGACCACAGCGGCTCCAATCCCGCCTCTCCGTGCTGCGCTCTCCCTGACCACAGCGGCTCCAATCCCGCCTCTCCGTGCTCTCTCCCCCTGACCACAGCGGCTCCAATCCCGCCTCTCTGTGCTCTCTCCCCCTGACCACAGCGGCTCCAATCCCGCCTCTCCGTGTTCTCTCCCCCTGACCACAGCCGACCTGCCCAGAGCCCGCTTCAACCTGCACTGTTCATCACTGTCCTGCTGCTGTTTCCTTCACGCCTTCGGGTCTGCAGCACCCGGCCAAGCTAACGAGTCCGGTCCCACGGGCTCTCCAAGAATGTACAGAACACCCACACAGCTATCGGGTGCTCCAGAACTCCGAGGGGGGGGTCTTCCTGGGTGCTGCTCAGAAAGCCCTGGAGAGCCTATACCGAAGTCTGTACTGACGGTGACCCAAGGAGGCGGAGTCACCACTGCACCAAACGCACCACGGATGTGCAGGGGCCAGCGTTGGGCCTTGTGGCCGTGACCTACACGCCCCAGATGGAAGTCTCTGAAATCCCGTTTGCCCATTCTACGCGGAATCATCCCTTGATGTTGCTGAAGGCAGTGACGACGCTGCCTGTGTCATCGACGACTCAAGGGCTCCGAGCTGGACGCCGAGCCCGCGTCTCCTCCACCAGCTCCCAGGTCACAAAGCCTCACCCCAGGGCGGCGTCTGGCACAGCAGTGGAGATGCCAAGTGACGGCTCAAGCACTCGGGTCCCTGCCACCCACGCCGGACAGCCAGACTGAGTTCCGGGCTCCTGGCTTTCGCCTGGCCCAGCCCTAGCTGCTGCAGCATTTGGAGAGTGAACCGGCAGACAGATCTCCCTGTCTCTGTCTCTGTCTAACTTTCTCTACCTGTCAAATGAAAACAAGTATAAATTATTTAAAATGATAGAAATATCATTCCAGGCCAGAAGCAAAACCACCCCCCCTCAGGTACTTGGGATCATTCTCAGTCTTCAGCATGACCAGTTTTGTAGGGCCAACGTGATGGGAGAGGACATGGCGAATCACTCTGACGTCAACGGCATCGGGTTCGAGCAGCGTAAATGTGGCCTGCCTTAGCAGAGGGAGGTACTGTGGCCAGAACACGCACCATCACCCCCTGGGGGCCGGCACAGGCGGTTAAGCAGCCGCCTGCAGCGAGGGCATCTCATACGAGTGCTGCTCCAAGCCCCGGCCGCGCCACTTCTGATCCACTCCCTGCTACTGTGCCTGGGAAAGCAGAGGAAGGTGGCCCAAGTATCTAGGCTTCTGCACTCACGTGGGAGACCTGGATGGAGCTCCTGGCTCCAGGCTTCAGCCTGGCCCAGCCCTGGCCATGCAGCCATTTGGGGAGTGAACCAGCAGACAGATCTCTGTCTGATCTGTTTCTGTCTCTCCCTGTCAAATAGATAAAATAAATCCTTAAAAAGAAAAGAAGTGGCTGGCTGGCTCACTAGGCTAATCCTCTGCCTTGCAGCGCCGGCACACCAGGTTCTAGTCCCGGTCGGGATGCCAGATTCTGTCTCGGTTGCCCCTCTTCCAGTCCAGCCCTCTGCTGTGGCCAGGGAGTGCAGTGGAGGATGGCCCAAGTGCTTGGGCCCTGCACCCCATGGGAGACCAGGATAAGCACCTAGCACCTGGCTCCTGCCTTCCGATCAGCGCAGTGCGCCAGTCACAGCGCACTGGCCACGGCGGCCATTGGAGGGTGAACCAACGGAAGACCTTTCTCTCTGTCTCTCTCTCTCACTGTCCACTCTGCCTGTCAAGAAAAATTAAAAAAAGAAGTGGCACTGCCACAAGGTCAGGGGATCTGAGCTGCAGCTCTGCCGACGACCGGACTTGACCCCCAGTCTCCTGACCGAGCAACTCAGCGGCTCACGCGCTGCCTTCACGTCACAGGGGCTGATGTGCAGAGGTGACGCAAGACCTGGCTGACGGAGACCTAGCATAAACACAGCAGGAAAAGGCACCTGGTATCAGTGATGCTTGTACCTCTGGCAAGCAGCAGGGAGACTCCCGGGGCTGCCGCAGGAACAGCCGACTTTAGTTCTTACAGGCACGTACAGGATTCCGAGAGGGAGCGTCCCTGCGTCCTGGCCCTCCCTCTCCCTACTGCCCTCAACACCCTCCCGTCCAGGCTCTCGCTCTGCAGCCCCCGTGACAGTCTGCACGGGCCTCCCTCTCCCCACTGCCCTCAACACCCTCCCGTCCAGGCTCTTGCTCTGCAGCCCCCGTGACAGTCTGCACAGGCCTCCCTTCGTACTCATCTGGGGCTTCCTGAGACTCTGGGCCAGGCCGTTTTCAAACGGCATCTCTGCCCTGTACACCGCCATGTTTGAACGCGTCCTTCCAACATGCAGGTGCTGCCCGAGTATGAAGAACGAGGCCTTTATGGGGTGCCTGGACCACGGCGCCCTCCTGTGGATGGGATTAGGGGCCCCTGTGCAGGCTGGGTGGAGCCAGCTGGCCCTGCCTCGACCTCTGCTGTCCACCTGTGAGGATGCAGCGAGAGGCCAGCACTGGCCTCCAGGGCCGGGAGGGGTGAACGGCTGTTCTTACAGACCGCCCAGGCCCGGGCACACAGTGAGCCAGAACGAGGACATCTCTCTCTGTGAACCCAGTTACAAGAACAGCACACCTTTTCCTCCCGTGTCACAGCTTGGCCACCTGTCCTCTGTCTCCTTGTCTTTCGATGCTGCATTCTAGAGACTTTTAAAAGTTTTTATATATTGAAAGGCAGAACAAGAGAGAGGGGGAGAAGGGGTGCTGGGGAGGGGACAGAGGGAGGGAGAGAAAGAGCGATTTCAATCTTCCATTCACTGGTTCACTACTAAAGACAGGCCAGGCTAAAGCAAGAAGCCTGGAACTTAGCCTGGGCCTCTCACCTGAGAGCACTGAGCCCTCCCCCGCCTTCTCGGGGTGACATCAGCACTGAGCCCTCCCCCCTTCTCAGGTGACGTCAGCACTGAGCTGTCACCCGCCACTTCTTGGGGTGCACGTGAGCAGGAAGCTGGATCAAAAGCCAAGTGAATAAGGGCTGAGGCCAGCACCGTGGCTCAACAGACTAATCCTCCACCTTGCGGCGCCGGCACACCAGGTTCTAGTCCCGGTCGGGGCACCGGATTCTGTCCCGGTTGCCCCAGGCCAGCCCTCTGCTGTGGCCCAGGAGTGCAGTGGAGGATGGCCCAAGTGCTTGGACCCTGCACCCCATGGGAGACCAGGAGAAGCACCTGGCTCCTGCCATCGGATCAGCACGGTGCGCCGGCCGCGGCGGCCATTGGAGGGTGAACCAATGGCAAAGGAAGACCTTTCTCTCTGTCTCTCTCTCTCACTGTCCACTCTGCCTGTCAAAAAAAAAATACTAAAAAAAGGACTGAAACCCAGGCCCCTGACTGGGGCCACAGCCTGCGCCTCAGGCATTCTTGTCAGATCTAGGCCCCCCCACAAATGTCCTTTTTAATGACATTGATTTACCATTTTCACATCTCCGCTGACTTTTTAAAAATATAATGATCATATTTTTAGGACCAGAAATTCCATTTTGTGCCTCTTCTTTTGTACTTGTATCTTGAGTTCATTCTTTCAACATACTCAAACCCCAGCTCCAGGTCGCACACCTAACGGTCTCAGCACTCCAGGTGTTCAGAGACGGATCCCACTGCCTGTTACCTCCGCTGGTCTGCAGCCCCACGGGAAGACGCTGTGCGGGTGGCCTGATGCCACCTGGCACTTCACCTGTGGGCATCGTGTAAGGCTGGGTGCGAGGAGGTCCTCAGTCTAGGACCACATTTCAGTTCCTAGCCTGAGACTTTGCAGACCACACGGGAAGCGTTAACTCAGGCACAGACCCGCATGAATGACGCTCAACGTGTCATTCTCAATGTCCCCCCCTCACACAATCCCTGGAGCAGGTGCACCTCCTTGCCGCACACAAGGGCAGGGGCTCCAACCGTGGACAGCCGGCCCTCCGTCAGGTCCTTCCACCCCGGGCAGCCCTGACTGCCTCTTGTCCCCGTTACTCTACATGGCCCGCAGACTTTGCTATGCAGATTCACCAGGATTTACGGAAACCTCTCGGGGCAAGAACGGGCCTCACGAGAGACCCCTTCCCCACGCCAATTCTCCCTTCCCGGCCTCTGCTCAGTGATGTGCTGAAGGTGTGTGCACACGTGACCTCTCCCCCACACCTTGTCTTCCGTGGCAGTGCTGTCCACGGAATGCAGCCCGTGTTACTGGGAAAAGAAGTCTGTGTTCAGGCTGGTGCACCGTACCCAGCAGTGAACAGAAGCCGGCCCAAGGAGCAAGTCAGATGTCTCTCAGACTTAGTTTCTTTCTTTCTTTTTTTTTTTTAACAGGCAGAGTGGACAGTGAGACAGACAGAGAAAGGTCTTCCTTTGCCGTTGGTTCACCCTCCAATGGCCGCTGTGGCCGGCGCACCGCGCTGATCCAAAGCCAGGAGCCAGGTGCTTCTTCTGGTCTCCCACGGGGTGCAGGGCCCAAGCACCTGGGCCATCCTCCACTGCACTCCTGGGCCACAGCAGAGAGCTGGCCTGGAAGAGGGGCAACCAGGACAGAATCTGGCGCCGACTGGGACTAGAACCCGGTGTGCCGGCGCCGCAAGGCAGAGGATTAGCCTAGTGAGCCGTGGAGCCGGCCCCAGACTTAGCTTCAATAGTCAGCCTTTTAGGCTTAAGAAAGTAATGTGTGAACGTTTTCATCTCAAATTGACAATCAGACCGGGGTTGCACATGAAGACAAGACAGCTCTGCTCCACCTTCCAGGGGCTGGTTTCCCAGCAAAGAATATTCAGATGGGGCTAGCGTCCACTCACCCACCCCGCCCCACACAAGGGAGCGGTCTGAGGCCAAGGACACGACCACCACTCCTTTCCAACATGGCCAGGGGTCACCCGAGCATTCACTGAGCCCAGCACAAAGCCCCGCCCCACAGTGGGGGAGGGGGGCGGTGCTCGGTCATTCCTGTGGGACCTGGGACACCAGCTCTGATTGTCCATTTGGGACACAGGCCAGCAATCAGTGTCGTGACCGCTCCCGGTGCCCAGCTCAGCGTGCGAAGTGACCGCTCCCCCTGCTGCACTAATCGCCCCTCCAGGGCGGAGCCGCACACCTGGCGTGTGCCCCCTGGGAGCGCTGACGGCAGAGTCCACTCACAGGCCCAGATGGAACTCGCTTACCACTGCTCACGCACTCCTGAGGGGCGAGGCTCGCCGTGGGAGACGACGGGCGACCTTTCCCGAGTCACACACGGGATCCGAGAATCACAGCGCTGACGAGGCATTAAAGGTCACTCTCCAACCCCAGACTTTGCAGACAAGGCCGTGAGCCCCGGGCTGACGCCGGAACAACCCGAGAGAAGAGCAGCACGCCCCAGGGCCGGCACAGAACACGCATGTCCAACCGCCAACGTGAGAGCCCTCAACGGTGAGCAACACGCTTTTCACTCGGCATCACAGTGTGTTTACCTCGATAAAATCCGTTGTATGTTTCCTCTGGCTTTCACCTGCTACTCTGCACAGCACCACACTGTCGGCGTTCCTACTCTGGAATCCCCCCGGGGCTGATCCCACCACACCCGCATGAGCGCGCTCCATGGCCCCTCTCCGAACTCCTGCAGGTGCGACCAGCTCTGCCAGCCTCGGCTCACGGCCCCTGCTCCTCACGTTTCCCCGGGCGAGCGGCACACTCACCTCTTTATAACATTGACATTCAGGTCAATTCTGCCGAACTTGGACAGGAACTCGGGGTACGGCACAGCACCAGAGCTGGTGAGAGGGATCTGCATTCAAACAAGAAGACAGACGGCAGGTCAGAGCGCAGGCGCAGGCACGGTGCAGCGGGCCCCCGAGTCCAGCTTTCACGGACGGGCGATGCCCTCCGCGACAGCCCAGCCTACCAGACGTGGACAACTACTCCACCCGCGTGTCTGAACTGACACGCGCTCGGCAAACCACGTGCCGGGGGCATCCTGGGCGCCAGTCTGCCCAGGCCAGAGCCAGCAAGCCGCTCACCAAAGCCTCTGAGACCTGAATCTAGCTAAACCAGGACCCAGCTAAGAATGAAGCAGCAGAAATGCATTCCGGTACATAGGAGCACAATGCACACTGAGCGCCCTGTGGACCCTCCGTGCTCTCACATCCACGCAGTTCGGGGGGGGGGGGTAATCTGTTATTTATTTGAAAGGCAAAGCGAGCCAGAGAGATCCTCCATGCACCAGTTCACGCCTCTAATGCCCGCAACAGCTAGTTCTGAGCCAGGCTGGAGCCAGGAGCCAGGAGCTTGGCCCAGGTCTCCCAGGTGAGTGGCAGGGACCGACTTCTGGAGTTCCCGCCCACTGTCTCCAGGGGTGCAGCAGCAGGAAGCCGGGACCAGGAGCAGAGCAGGCACTGACAGGGGAGGGGTACGGACCAGGAGCGGAGCAGGCCTGCGGCCCTGACATGGGAGGGGCGCGGCCCACCCGGCCTCTCCGCCACCGTGCCACGTGCCTGCTCCTAGTGCGGTTCTAAGGTACAGAGAGTCATTTCTAAATAAAGGACAGTATTAGGTCAAGGGGGTCAAAAGAGAATGCAGACCAAATGAAGACCTCATCTCAGCGTGCAACTGACAGGGCTGTGTCCCACGGCCGTTCCTACGCCCGGGAGACGCCCACGGAGCGCAGCTGCGCCAGAAACCCTGGCCCCTCTGAGCGCGGCGCCCGCAGACGAGGGGGAGGTTTCAGGGGGAGCGAGCCCGGCTCTCCACATGGCCACGCAGGGCACTACTCGTCATTCTCGCTGTTTTTCTAGAGGCTTGAAGTTATCTCTAAATAAAAAGTTTAAATGTTTAATGAGAAGAATTCTTTCCCTAGAAACATCGTGAATCAAAAACAGAATACATGCTGGATGCGGAATTATTTTTGTTTATTTATTTGAAAGAGTAATGGGGGGGGGACAGAGAGCGAGATCAATCTTCCATCAGCTGCTTCACTCCCCAGATGGCTGCAGCAGCCAGGGCTGGGCCAGGCCGACGCCAGGAGCCAGGAGCTTCTTCCGTGTCTCCCATACTTGGGCTGTCTTCCACTGCTTTCCCAGGCCATCGGCAGGGGGCTGGATCAGAAGTGGAGCAGCCGGGACTCGAAGCACTGCTCACACGGGATGCTGGCGGCGCGGGCACTTTACCTGCTATGCCCCAGCGTCAGTCCCCGAACGTAAGTGGATTCTGTGGAGCTTCTCCCACATACAGAGAGCCATCTCCCATGCAGCCGAACGGCCTGCAGGTCCACCCAAGCAGGACTGGGTGCTTACGGCGCCCTTAAAACCCTAGTCTCGCTGGCGCCGCGGCTCAATAGGCTAATCCTCTGCCTTGCGGCGCCGGCACACCAGGTTCTAGTCCCGGTCGGGGCACCAGATTCTGTCCCGGTTGCCCCTCTTCCAGGCCAGCTCTCTGCTGTGGCCCGGGAGTGCAGTGGAGGATGGCCCAAGTGCTTGGGCCCTGCACCCCATGGGAGACCCGGAGAAGCACCTGGCTCCTGGCTTTGGATCAGTGTGGTGCGCCAGCCGCAGCGCGCTGGCTGCGGCGGCCATTGGAGGGTGAACCAACGACAAAAAGGAAGACCTTTCTCTCTGTCTCTCTCTCTCACTGTCCACTCTGCCTGTCAAAAAAACAAAAACCCAGCCTCCAAGCCTCACGTGGCCATCGCTGTCCCCAGAGAGGCCAGATTTCTGTGCAGGCTTTAAAGCTGCGGAGGACACAGGGAAGAGGCAGGGGCAGGGGGAGGCTGGCTCCAGGATGCACTCACTGCAGGGGGTCCCGAGTAAATGCTGGGCGCTCCCTGGTCTCTCGGGACAGGGTCAGGTGACCAAGTGCTCTCCTGGCCCTGGAAGCCACGCCCACAAGTGAGGTGGGAAGAAACACCTGCTCACCCAGGCGCTCAACAAACAGCCACAGGCTTTAAATGAACAGTCTACACTGCCATGTGCACGCTGAGGCTACAGTTCATTAAAAAAAAAAAAACAAAACACACACACACAAAAAATCCCCCCGACTCCTACTGGACACAGAGGTCGGGGTGGCTTCCGGGCACGGCCCCCCATCCTTAGCCCTGCTGCAGCATCAAGATACCCTGACATGGTTCTTGGAATAAAAGGAACGCGAACGCAAACTCGCGTCACAGCTGGAAACGTCTCAAGGACTCGGGGGAGCTCCCACGACATCTTGCACCAGTTCCTAAGCCTCCAGTTAGGCTCACAATGGCCCCTGGCCAAGAAAAGCCGTGTGGCCACGTGGACTAGTCCCAGGACCACCAGGAGCAGCCCTGGTCCCCCTGTGCAGGCCCCACACACAGGGTCCAGGACTGACCACCAAGACCTTTTTTTTTTTTTTAAAAAAAGATTTATTTATTTGAAAGACAGAGTTACAGTGAGAGGTAGAGACAGAGAGAGATCTTCCATCCGCTGGGTCACTCCCCAAATGGCTGCAACGGCCAGAGCTGAGCCGACCTGAAGCCAGGAGCCAGGAGCTCCTTCTGGGTCTCCCACATGGGTTCAGGGGCCCAAGGACTTGTGCCATCTGCCACTGCTTTCCCAGGCCATAGCAGAGAGCTGGACCAGAAGGGGAGCAGCCGGGACTAGAACCAGCGCCCATATGGGATGCCGGTACTGCAGGCCAGGGCATTAACCCACTACGCCACAGCTGGCCCCCAAGACCTGTTTTTAAAAAGCCTTTTGGTGACTTCTAAAGACAGAAGCAGCTAAAAGGACACACATTTCACACTGGCTGACCTTTCTCCTGCTGCAGAGTTGGTCAGCTCGGGAAGACTCAAAATTGTAAATTAGGGTTCGATCAGGACTACAAGGACACACAGCAGGAAATGATGCTTACGAGGAAGCCGACCCAACGTCCCTGCAAAGCGAGAGGGCGTCGCCGGATCACGAGGCAGCTCCGCGGTCCTGCGGGAGACCCGCCCACGGGGCACAGAGCCACGCCACGGACTGCCGCTCAGCTCCGGAAAGGAATGGGGTGCCGACTCTCGCCACAGCCTGGGGAACCCATGAGCACACCGAGTGACAGGAGCCACACGCATCGCAGGATCCCACCCGTAGGCAGCGTCCAGCGTCTGCAGCAGCAGGCACACACATAGGCAACAGCGGCTTCTGGTTTGGGCAGGGGTAAATGAAGAGTAACGGCTGGCGAGTCCAGGGTTCCTTTTCAGGATGACACAAATGTTCCCAAATCAGTGGTGATGGTGGCACGATTCGGTGAAAACGCTAAAAACACGGGCTGGCGCTATGGCGCAGCAGGTTAAAGCCCCAGGCCGGCATCCCACTTTTGATCCAGCTCTCTGCTGTGGCCTGGGAAAGCAGTGGAAGATGGCCCAAGTCCTTGGGCCGCTGCACCCACGTGGGAGACCTGGAAGAAGCTCCTGGCTCCTGGCTTCAGATCGGCACAGCTCTGGCTGTTGTGGTCATTTAGGGAGTGAACCAGTGGATGGAAGACAGACTCTCTCCTCTCTCTCTCTCTCTCTCTCTCTCTCTCTCTCTCTCTGTCTCTCTCTCTCTGGCTGTACCTCTCTCTGTAATTCTTTCAAGTAAATAAATCTTTTTAAAAAATGTTAAAAAAAAACATTGATTTATTCACATTAAAAGGGTGGATTTCATGAATATGTAAATGATATATTAATACAGCGATTATTAAAAAGGTATAGGTAACGTGAAAATAGTTAGTATCCAGAACTCGTCAACTCTCAACATGGACAAAGGTGGGGAGGCAGATTCTCGGTCCCCCCTCTCCCTTCCCGTCTCCCTTCACAATTCAGTCTGAAAGCCATCAAGGGGGCGAGGGCCTGCGGGGGGTGTGGAGTGAAGCCGGAGTGTCAGGGGGCACCCACGTGGGGCAGGGCAGGTGCTGGAGGGGACCCGTCAGACAAGTAAATACGCCGAGGGTGACAGAGGCCAAGGTTCTAGACCACGGAGCGGGAGAACCAGAACAGACTCCACAGTGCTGGGCTAGAGTCGTGCCGGCGTTGGTGTGAACTTCAGTACAGGGTGTGTGTGTGCATGTATGTGTGTGCATGTGTGTATGTGTGCATGTGTGTGCACGTGCATGGGTGTACACGTGTCTATACATGTGTGTGCATGTATGTGTGTACGTGTGTGGGCTGTATAGTGCATTGTGCATGTGTGTGTGCATATATGTGTATGTGTGTACATGTGTGTATGTATGCATGTACATATGTAAGAGGAACTGTATCCCCTGGAGCTCTGCCTGCGACAGCACACAGAGCAAGGACAACCCGATGGCCCTGGTGCCCGGAACCTGGCTTCTCAATCCCTTTCCGTTCAAAGGATCCAGAGTTCTTGGAAGAAATGGGTCATTCCAGAACCAACACAAGGAAACACGGATAAACACGGACTCACGTCTATCAGAGTGAAGAAGTGCTCAAAGCAGCACGGGGACACAGCAACAGAACCCAGAATCCCGGATGGGGCTCCGACGGTCCAGGCAGACATCGCTTAAATATCCAGAAAAACAACCAAAGTCACGGACGCTGTCCCTCTGAACCGCAAACCCCGAGTCCCTGCGAATGCACACACAGTAAGCAATCGGAACAAGTCTCACAGCTGTTCTCACAGAATATTACTGAGCACAGAGTGGACTCTGGAAGAGCATGGCTACCCCACTGTGGCCGAGGGACCAGCAGCGAAGAGGAGGGCGGATGTCACGTGCACCCAGTGCCCTGCACGGAGAAGCATACAGCAGCGCCGCTGTGGCACTCCTGCCAAGCCACAGAGAAACCCCAGGGCCGGCGCTGTGGCGTAGCGGGTGAAGCCACCGCCTGCAGTGCCGGCATCCCATATGGGCACTGGTCGAATCCAGCGGCTCCACTTCCGAGCCAGCTCCCTGCTAATGCGCCTGGGAAGGCAGCAAAAGATGGCCCAGGTTCTTGGGTCCCTGCACCTATGAGGGGGATCCGGAAGAAGCTCCAGGATCTTGACTTCAGATCAGCACAGCTCCAGGCACTGAGGCCATTTGGGGCATGAACCAGCAGATGGAAGCACCCTCTCCCTCTCCCTCCCCCTCCCCCTCCCCCTCCCCCTCCCCCTCCCCCTCTCCGCCTCTCTCTCTGCCTCTCCCTCTCCCTCTCCCTCTCCCTCTCCCTCCCCCTCCCCCTCCCCCTCCCCCTCCCCCTCCCCCTCTCCGCCTCTCCCTCTCCCTCTCCCTCTCTCTCTCTCTCTCTCTGCCTCTCTCTCTCTCTCTGCCTCTCTGTAACTCTGCTTTCAAATAAATCTTAAAGAAAAGAAAGGAAAGGAAAAGAAAGGAAAAGAAACAAACCCCAGACACAGCCAAACTAGGCACAAACTACAAAATAACAGCTCTGCGACCTTCCAACTACTCAGGCCAGGAACTGTTCCTTTCCAAGAGACAGGAAACCACCTGGACTGAGGGTCGGACCAGGAACCGCAATGCACAGCTCTGAGCTGCATCCCACAAGGTGTCCGGGGGCAGCTGGCAGGGCCTGGCAGGACCTGGGGCCGGCGGGAGCACTGGGTCAGGGTGCGTGGACTGTGGTGGTCAGGGTCCTCCTTTAAGGAAACACGCCCGCAGCGCTTGCTGGGACAGAGTGTCCCCCCGATAACTCCGCGATTGCTTTTAAAACGATTCAGCAGGGGCTGGCGTTCTGGGGTAGCTGCTGAAGCTGCCGCCTACAACACCACACCCCATACAGGGGCGGTTCGTGACCCGGCTGCTCCACTTTGATCCAGCTCCCTGCCAACGGCCTGGGAAAAGCAGCAGGAGATGGCCCAAGTGCTTGGGCTCCTGCACCCACATGGGAGACCCAGACGAATCTGGCCTCAGCCTGGCCCAGCGCTGGCCATTGCAGCCATCTGGGGAGCGAAGCAGCAGCTCGCTCGCTCACTCTTTCTCTTGCCCTCACTTCGCTAATTCTGAATTTCAAAACTACTGAATCTTTTTTAAAAATAATAAAATGATTAAGCAGCCGGCGCCGTGGCTCAATAGGCTAATCTTCCTCCTAGAGTCGCCGGCACACCGGGTTCTAGTCCCGGTCGAGGCGCCGGATTCTGTCCCAGTTGCCCCTCTCCCAGTCCAGCTCTCTGCTATGGCCTAGGAGGGCAGTGGAGGATAGCCAAGTACTTGGGCCCCTACACCCACATTGGAGACCAGGAGGAAGCTCTTGGCTCCTGGCTTCGGATCGACCCAGGTCTGGCCATTGCGGCCATTTAGGGAGTGAACCAGCGGATGGGAGACCTCTCCCTCTGTCTCTGTAACTCTACCTCTCAATTAAATAGATAAAGTCTTTAGAAGGAGGAGGAGGGGGAGGGAAGGAGGAGGAGACACAGAGGAAGGGACCACTCTCCAAGTTTTATCTATCCAAGCATCTGGACGACCCCTGAACGATGCACCAGTGGCGCAGACTCGAGGACCAACTGGAGATAAAGAACTGAACAGAGACAGAAGCACAGCCCATGGCAGGCACGTCGGGGTCCACAAGTGACCCGCCCGCTGGGACGGCGGCGTCGGTGCCCTTCCTAGGAACATGCGTGACCCTGAGTCTCCGCACTCAGCGCGACGGCAGCCACCGCCCCGGGCCCCCGGAGGATGACCCAGGCAGCTGAGGGACTGCGCTGCTCTGCTCTGCTTAGCGCAGCTCCAATCCGGAAGTCAACGCCGATTCAGCTACTGCAAAACCTGTGCGGACGCGCGGAGCGGCCGGATGAGCGAGCCCAGCACTTCAGCTGCAAATTCTGTGAAGTCTAAATACAGGTCAAGTGTTTCCCGCGGACACTCAGCACACCAGCTGACATCTGCTCCAAACACGACCTACACACCAGGACTGAAGCCTCGCGACACAGGAGACCATGACAACTCTGCGCTCATGTGCCAAATGTGCTGGCTGAGTAGAACCTTTACTAAAATTAACTTCACCTTATTAGTGAAAATGAAAATTAATCTTTCTCTTTTGTTGTGTTTTTCCTTTCTTCTTTTCTTTGAAAAACTAACTTTTCAATGTCTCAATGTGGCTACTACGAATTTCTAAGTCACACCATGGCTGCCTCCAGCCTCCTGCGGACGGCGCTGGCCTGGGTGTTGTCTGCAGACACAGGACGGGCTGGGTCAGGGTCTTCTCCATGAAGACCAGCACCACGGGCCAGCGGGCTTCAAAGACAGCTGCTTCCCCTGCGTTCCATTGATTAAGAGAAATGTGCTCACAGCTGAGGGGGACACACACGCACACACGGACACACGCACAGGAAATCTAAGGGGTAAACGTGAAACGGAACCGAGTGGAAACTCTGAACTAAGACAGGAAGTCTGAAACCCGCAGTCCAAGGAGGACTCAGTGGCAGGATGGAGCCCACAACAAAGGTCGGATCTCGGACCAGCAGACACTGTCCGGTCTGAAGACCATGGGGAGTGAACATGAACGGTGACTGTACATTTACAGAGCCCAGGGGCCAGGGGACGACATCCAAACGTCTCGGGGAGGAAAGCGGGGCTCAAGGCGAAGGCTGGCACTGAGGGGCATCTGCACTCACTGAGGTTTTCATTTTCACAGCCCCCCATTCCCTGGTTGAAGGTGCACAAGTTGGGCTGGGCTGGGATTGGTGAAGTCCACCCGGAGATGGACTTGTGAACACCACGGAGCAGCACGGTCTGCCAGTGAGTGAGAAGGCAGCACAGGCCTGTGTGTACACGTGTCACACATGTAGTGTGTATGTTGTGTGTGTGTGCTGCCTGCGTGTGTGTACGCTGCATGTGTGCATCCATCCAGTGCTAACGTTCTAGCCCAACGTCCCAGCCCTCGCTAGGGCTGAGTCGGTCCCTATGGACTGAGGCTGGCAGTGTAGACTCTGACTGGTATCAGCAGTGCCTTCCTAAGCGCCCTGAGGTCTCGGCGGGGACACGAGCAGGTGGTCCGGGGCCCTCCTCCCCACGTGCCCGAGTCGCTGCGTCACCCCCGCTACAACCTTTCTCCGGCCGCCCCCAGTCTTCCAGGATGAAGGCCCAATTCTTTTACAAAGTCCTTTTCCAGACTGGGCCTCGGGCCACACCCTGACCCACCTCCTCCCCTTCACACAGGATGGACTCTACCCAGCGCACTGGGTAAGGGAGCAGGCTGGCGCAGGCATCCGCGCTGTCGCACGCAGCTCATACCCACTCCTCGGTCAAAGCTAAACACCCTGAAGCCCTCCTGGACTGCCCCTCACCGACACAGCTCTCCTCCAACACAAAGCAGCCCGCGAGCACCGCTGGCCTCCCGCGGCCGGCACCCGGCGCCAGCCCACGAGTCCCCAGGCCGAGGAGACGCCAGCCACGATCGTCCAAGCGGGCCAGAACGTAAGCAAGGGGACTGTGGGAAGCCCATGGCGCTCAGCTGCTCTCCCAGCCACGCCCGGCGGCCACAGCGCCCGCACCTGTGCCAGCACGTCCTGGAACTGCTCCTTGGTGAGCGGCATCAGGAAGTCGGCGATGACTCGCCGCAGCTCGCTCTTCGACACGGTCAGGGTCTGGCCAGGGTCCAGCAGCTGGAAGGCTTTTCTCAGCTCGTCGCCTTTGCTGGAGATTTTTTGAAATAAAAGCCGCTTGACGTCTAAGATGGACAGCACCGGGTTTGCAACGGCTGTGGCTGTAAGAAAGACACAGGCAGTCACCGGCCGCGTTCGCATCCAGGACCCACCGGGTCCAGTGCGCTGCTCCCAGACGGCGTTTCTCCCCCTTGCCCAGCTTGGGCGGCTCGTCAGCAGGACCTGCGGTCACCCCCACCTCTGCTCACACGAACGGCAGCAACGATGTGGCAAAGGCCCCCTTCCCTATAAAGGGCATAGGACACTGGGGAAACCCCGGGTACTGGGGGAGGGAATCAGCTACGAGTTACTATCATCCGAAAAAACCCTACGTCTTTCACCCCCTTGCCAGTTTCTGAGGGGAAATGTAATTCTCAAATCCAGATCCCTTCACCTTCAAAGACAGCGAGAGACAAGAGCCCAGACAGCAAAAGGCGGTTGAACAATGCTGCTCTTATGTAATTGAAAAGCAGAGAGAGAAAGAAAAGAGAGTTCTCCCATCCTCCGGGTCACTCCCCAGATGCCCACAACAGCCAGGGCCAGAATGCCGCCAGGTCTTCCGCGAGGGTGACAGGGACCCAGGGACCCACGTGGCCTCCCAGGGAGCACACTAGCACGAAGCTGGGATGGGGGGTGGAGCCAGGACTTGAACCCAGCACTGATACAGGATATGGATGTCCCAAGCAGCCGAACTCCCACCCACAGAATGCTCCGATGAGCTTCCAGGGGTTTAACTTCCTGGGGGAAATTGGGGTTCCAGGTCCCAGAGTTCCCGGAGCCCCCAAGGCAGAGGAGGGACCCCTGCCCCTGTGTCTAGAACGAGGGTAAGGAGGGGCTGGAGGCTGGGCTGCTGTGGTGCCAGCAAGGGAACAGGGGTGGGTGGGGGCGGCTCCTGCCAGGCACTGGGCTGGGTGGGCAGGAGCGGGTGGGGACGGCTCCTGCCAGGCACTGGGCTGGGTGAGCAGGAGCGGGTGGGGACGGCTCCTGCCGGGCACTAGGCTGGGTGGGCAGGGGCAGCTCCTGCCAGGCACTGGGCTGGGCGGGCGGGGGCAGCTCTGCCCTTGGGCCTCCTCCTCTGGTTCTGGCCGCCACAGTGGGATCTCCGACCAGAGAATGACACGACCCAAGGCCGGCTCTCAAAGCTCGTCCTGGCCCCACATGGAGGAGGGGGAGGCAGGAGGGGCACAGGCTCGTGGCCGTGCAGGTACGAGTGCAGGGAGACCAGGATGAAAACCAGGGCTGGACAGAGACAGGCGAGGGAGGTGGAGCGACCTGGGATGTCACGTGCCAGGACTTGGCTTGAGGCCTCGGCAGGGGCTCCCGACACACGGGCTGCTCTCAGTCACATCAAAGCTCCTCCCACAAAAGGTGGGGTACACGTCCCCCTTTGGCCTGGGCGGGCCCATGACAGATGCCAGAACGGAGCCAGTGATTCCCAAGGTGAGACTGTAAGAGGTGCCACCGCTCTGCCGGGTCCTCTCAGGATGGCCACAGCCAGTCACGGCCAGGGCAGGAAGCCACGAAACCACACGGGGAGGCCACGCGTGGGCGTCCTGGGTGGCAGCCCCAGACAGGCTTCCAGCCAACAGCCAGTCAACAGGCGGCCGCCGGAGGCAGCCAGCGCCAGGAGCTCCCAACACAGTCCGCACGCCCTGGAGCAGAGGTCCTGTGCACACAAAGCGGGGCTGGCACCGGCTCCAACCACTGCGCGTGCGGCCGCGTCTACACAGCAGCAGGTTCCCGGGGCAGAAGGGGAAGTTCAGGTGCAGGCGGCTGGGGGGGGGGGGGGCTGCGCACCTGGAGTCACCTGGAGACCAGAGGGGGCTGCGGCACAGGTGCCGGCGTGGAACCAACACCGGGCCGCTGGGGAGCCACGTGGGAGAAGGAAACGCTGACTTCTAAGGAAGTGGGGTGCACTCCCAGGAAACCCCCACTGGGTCCCTGTCACCGTCCAGCCGCTGTGCACCGTGCGGAGGGTAAGACAGGCACAGCTCATGCTCTAGGCGAGGACCAGGCAAGGAAGAGAGCGGCAGGTGCAGCGAAGACGGGACAGTGTGGCCCCCTGGGGCGGCCAGGGAGGCTTCACCCAGTTCCTGAGCCGGAACCAGAAGGACCAAGACGAGGCAGGCAGCCGGCAGACGTGGCAGCGTCCCAGACATGAAGGCACAGCGGCCGCACACAGCCCCTAGGCAAGGAGCAGCCTGAGCGGCCGGGAGAGCGGCAGGGCGCAGCGGACAGAGGGCGGCCGGGCTGGGGTCAGGGAGCTGGGGGCCGGCTCGCTCTGGGCCCCTGCAGAGAGGGCACAAGGAGGGCCCAGGAGCCAGCAGAGAAGCAACATCACCCAATACATGGAGTTATTTCAAAAAGTCATTCTCGGGTAGGGGGAGTGACTGCTGGTCTCAGGTAGTGGGGAGTGACTGGATTATGGAAAAACAGTAAGACGAGGAAAGACCAGAAAAACGGCCACTCCTGGCGTCCTGGAAGAGGTGGGTGTGGCAGGAGCCCTGAGTGTGCACAAGTGCACATGTGACAGGATCTGTCACTTCTGTGGCTGGCGTGGCGTGGCACAGCCTTGCTGATGGACACGTGGACTTGGGGGAGTGGTGGCAAGAGGAGGGCAGGCAGAGAAACAGAAATGGGGGGTGGTTCCGCCAGACTGGACTTGCAGGACCAGCTCGGTGCCAGTGACGGAGCCGGAGGGTGCTTCAGGATGGGGAGGTCCGTGTGGCCGGTGCAGGCGTGCGGTGCCCACCGGATGAGGCAGGAGCAGCAGAGCAGCCGGGGGCCATGGAGTTACACTGGTTACAGGTGGGGCTTTAGGACACGGAGCCAGAGAGCACAGCCAGGGAGAGGAGCCCGGAGGGAGAAGGACCCTACACCTCCCACAGGACTCCCAAGGGCGCTCAGAAACGCAGCCGGCGGCACTGGCGCTGTGGTGCAGTGGGGTGAGCTGCTGCCTGCCATGCAGCTACGGTTGCAATAACGGCCCTTGACTAATGCGCCTGAGAAAGCAGCGATTGATGGCCCAAGTGCTTGGGCCCCTGCACCCACATGAGAGACCTGGAAGAAGCTCCTGGGTCCCGGCTTCAGCCTGGTCCAACCCTGGCTGCTGCAGCCATCTGGGGAGTGAACCAGTGGGTAGAAAACATCTCTCTCTCTCTCTCCCTTTCATCTCTCCTTCGCCCTGTAACTCTGCCGTTCAAATAATAATAATAATAATAATAATAATAATAATAATCGATCGCAGCAGGCGCTCCAGGCTCGGCCCCTCCATTTCTCACCGCCGCTGATTCACCCAGAGGGGCCGCAGGACTGGCCATCAGCTGGCGAACACGACTTCTCCTGCCCGGGGCCCAGTGTCACAGAGGGTCCCCTTGCTAACGTGTGCTCAATCCTCAAATCTTTTCTCGGACCTGTCACACGTATTTTTTGTGGTTTTCCCAGAGGCTCCATCCTTACAATCAAGAATCGCAACTCTGAAGTACCAGGACACGTTGATTGCCAGCAATCTGAAACCCGTTTCCTGTGTCACCGGCCTGATGTGACGTTTAAGACCGAAACCAGGGCAGTAACCAAACCCACACGGGTTTCTGGTCGGATACGATGGATACGACCTTACTGCAGAGCAATCTGACAAAGTCTGCATCCTTCCAGGATACAGAGAGTCACAGCACACTGTCACTCCCCTACCAGCAGTCACTCCCCCACCCGAGACCAGCAGTCACTCCCCCTACCCGAGAACCAGCAGTCACTCCCCCCTACCCGAGACCAGCAGTCACTCCCCCTACCCGAGAACCAGCAGTCACTCCCCCCTACCGGAGAACCAGCAGTCACTCCCCCCTACCCGAGAACCAGCAGTCACTCCCCCTACCCGAGACCAGCAGTCACTCCCCCTACCCGAGACCAGCAGTCACTCCCCCCTACCCGAGAACCAGCAGTCACTCCCCCTACCCGAGACCAGCAGTCACTCCCCCTACCCGAGAACCAGCAGTCACTCCCCCCTACCCGAGAACCAGCAGTCACTCCCCCTACCCGAGACCAGCAGTCACTCCCCCCTACCCGAGAACCAGCAGTCACTCCCCCTACCCGAGAACCAGCAGTCACTCCACCTACCCGAGACCAGCAGTCACTCCACCCTTGAGGACTCAGACTCCTGCATGGACAAAGCTCTACTGGGAAGCAGCACCCTAGGGCCTTCCCCTGCAGTGGGGGGTGGGGTGACTGGGGTGGGGTAAAACACATTCAGAAGGGTAAGGAGAAACCAGGCACCTGCCCCAAATCCAGCCCCTCAGGGCAAGGGCTGGAGGGGGGGAGGGGAGCGGGAGCTGCCTGAGATCCCTCCCCTGGCAGGCCCTTGGGGATTTGCACAGCTGGGGGCGGAGAGCGGGAGCTGAGACCACCACCCCCCTCCCCACCACCCCGCAGGCCTGCAGTTTTGCACAAGCCTGAAGCAGCCACTTCCTGAAGGCTGAGTCCCGGGGAGCACGGGGCCCACAGGGACCTCAGCCGCCTGCAGCCAGCGGGAGGCAGGCAGAGGTCTCCTGGGTGCAGAAAGCCGGGGCAGAGCTGGAAGACAAAGAACCCCCAGAAAACCCCTCGCAGGGCAGGGGGACAGCAAGGCGGAGTCTCCTCCCACAGACCCTGACACCCCCCAGGGCGCAGAGCTCAGACACGCCACAGCAAGCACTGGAAGCCAGGGCTAACGTCAACCCAAGGACTGTGCAGTCGGCCCCAGCTGCCCCCTCCAGCAGGCCGGCCTGCCTGCCCCAGGGAAGCCCGGAGGGGGGAGGGGGAGGAGGGGGAGAGGGAGACGTGTTCAGTCTCCAGAAGGGAGATTGTCTCTGCTGCCCCTGCTGTTTCACAACCCCTGCCTCTTCGCTCACTTTAAAATTCCAAGAGAAATGAAGATCAGGTGACCTGACCCAGAGCCAAAGCAGCACCCCAGAGGACCACAGAGAGAACACAGAAAGGATGGCTATCAGATGCAGGTGAGGAGCGGGGACAGACGAACGGCGACGGCTGGGGGGGGGGGGCGTCCACGCGGAGGGACAGGGTCACCATCCAGGACAGAAGCTGAACTCGTCGCTTCGCAAAGGACACGCCAGGGAGGCGGAAGGGTGACCACGGACAGGGAGGAAGGACTTACAGAGGACGTCCGGCAGGGCAGCTGCCGAAACGCGGGAACTCAGGCCTGCCCGGTGCGCCCCACCCAGCAGTTACAGTGCCGGCTGGGGCACCCGCGTCCCGGACCGCAGTACCCGAGCTCAAGGCCGGCTCCTCCCCGATTCCAGCCTCCTGCCCCCTTCCGGCAGACCTGGCTGCAGCCTGGCCCAGGCCCAGCTGCTGTGGGCACCGGGGAGTGAAACAGCAGAAGGGGGCTCTCTCTGCCACTCTCTCTCTCCTCCTCTCACACAATTAAAGAAAAAAAAATAGAACTCAAACACAAGAAGAAGACATCCCAGTTAAAAAATGGTCCAACGCCGTAACAGACACCCCACCAAAGAAGAAACACAGAATCAAATCCGCGTACAGACGTATGTTCCACAGCGTGTGTCACCTGAGAAATGTGTGGGGACCGTGGATAGGCCAGCCATGGGACCCCCAGTGCTGGGCGTGGCTTATAGCAGTAACGCGGGGCCTGCCATGGGACCCCCCCCATGCTGGGCGTGGCTTATAGCAGCAATGCGGATGTAGCAGCTGATTGAACTTTCCATCTAGCTGAGGATCGTGGAAAACAACAAGATGGCGCTGATGCCCTGCCTGCTGCGTGACTCCACAGCTGAGCATGATCAAGTGACGGATTGGAGAGCTCTGTGTATGGACTGTAATTGATTGACTGTGATTGGTTGAATTCTGTATATAAGCGGACCGCGGGAAAAGGAGCGGGGCACGCACGCCAGCTTTCCCCCTTAAGGAATGTGTGCACCATCTCTCCCCCTTCTCCCGGTCCCCCACTCTTTTCCCACTCCTTCTAAGTAAAAGTCTACTGAAGACCAATTAACTGCGAGCAGCGTTGTTCCTTTTGTGGCCGAAAGAGTGACAAATGCAAATCAAACAAGGAGCCCCCCCCTGTGCACCTGCTGGTGGGCCGAGCCCAGACAACACCAAACGCAGGTGCGGGTGCGGAGCGGGAGCCCAGGACTGCAGCGGGAAGCAGAGGGGCGGCCGCTCCGGAAGGTGGCTCTCACAGAACGAGCCCAGATCCAGCCGCTCCACTCCTTGGTCTTCACCCCGGGAGCTGGGAGGCACGCAGACATCCAGACACAGACGCTGAAACCCTGCCAACGGGGTTCCTTCAGACAACGGAACAGTCTCCGGCACTAAAGTGAAACGAACCATCACGCCACAGACATGGGGGTGTGCACATGTACATTATTAAATAAAGCCTAAAAAGGCTACACACAGACACATGTCTGTATGTGAACGATTCCAATGGTATGACACTCTGGAAAAGACCCGACTACAGAGGCCGGCGCTGTGGCACAGTAGAGTAAGCCTCCGCCTGCGGTGCCGGCATCCCACATGGGCGCCGGTTCAAGTCCCAGCTGCTCCAGTTCTGATCCGGCTCCCTGCTAATGCCCTGGGGAAACGACAGAAGATGGCCAAGTGCTTGGGCCCTGCACCCACGTGGGAGACCTGGAGGAAGCTCCCGGCTTGGATCCGCCCAGCTCCACTGCTGCAGCCATTTGGGAAGAGAACCAGCAGATGGAATATCCTCTCTCTGTAACTCTGCCTCTCAAATAAATAACCTTAGAAAGTCCAGACTACAGAGACAATGAAATGATCGGGGTGAGGGGGACGGCAGGATGGATGGGGATGCTGAAGCTAATCTGTACGACGTCACAGCGGACACACAGGCCCCTGCACCTCTGCCAAGCGCACGGAACCCACCCCACCAAGGGTGAACCCTGACGTAAACCGGGGCACACTTCAGGTGGGGGTGCTAATGCACCCCCTCACGAACGTGCCATGGCGCCGGGGGGCTCTCTGCTTGCCGCCAGCCGTTCCGAGTGTGAAACTCTCCTAGGAAACACAGCTGCTAGCTCCATCATGGAAGACTGAGTACACGACGTGACGTGTGGGTAAGCCCACGGGTCCTGGGACCACAAGGCCGGGTGCTGCCACTGACAAACGATGTGATCCTGGGGCGAGTGCCTTCGCTGTGTCTGTGCCCCGTACGGATCTCGGGTAGTAGGGGCCCGATGCAGAATTACTAAGGGGACGCACGGCCCAGAAGGCCCTGAACGACCCCACAGGAACCACATCAGCGCCGTCTGGGGCTGGGACTCTCCCCGGCTCACGAGCACTCACTTGAAGAAAAAGGCCTGAAGGCGCTCTGGAAGCCGGTCCTCGAGTAGGCGCGACACGGTGAAGAATAGGGCCTTGAATTCCTGAACTTCTGTTTGTGGAAGTACACCGGATGCCAGTCTGGGATGACAGACATTTTGCACATTAAATCCCTGTGACAGAAAACAGAGGAGGTTAACGGAAAGCACGTGGTAGGGCGGCCCTGGGACGCAGCTGGTGAAGCCGCTGCACCGTGACGCCAGGACCCCAAACGGCAGCCCTGGTTCCAGCCCCCGCCCCTCTGATCGAGCTCACTGCGCAGGCACCCGGCAAAGCAGCGAAGACGGCCCAGGAGCTTGGGCTCCTGCGCCTGTGGGGGAGACCCGGACGGAGCGTCCGGCTCCCAAGTTCACCCTGGCCCAGCCCCGGATGGAGATCTCTCTCTGCCTTTCAAATAGAAAATAAATCAATCTTAACAGGACAGCGCATGTTACCCACGTGGCCGGTTTCCTGCTACCCCCTCCAGGGAAGAACGGCCAGACCGCGCTGGAGACGCCACTGGTCTGGATGAGACTGTGCCTGCGGTGGCACAAAGGAGTCACTCTGGATCCCGCACTTTGGGCAGATTCAACAACCTTCCAAAGTGGGACAGCAGAGATGTCCAGGACACCCCCCCACCCCGCAGGACACTGGCTCGTGTCTTTGGCAGGCAGCAGGGCTGGGGTGCTCAGGCCCTGTGAGCCCTCTCCAAGCACCCCCCGTCAATACACAGCACAGCCGGGAACAGCGGAGAAGGACCCCCAAGCCCTCTCCTCCCTACAGCCAACGAGAACTCCAGCACAGGTCGTCAGTCAGTCTTTTCGGAATTCAGAAAATTAACCACAGACTGGCAGCAATGGGGCATTCACGAGACTGGCTGCAGCTCGGTAGGAGCCCCAGGCTGTGTGGCGCTGTAGCCCCTCTGACCCTGAGCCTCCTACTCACTCCCAACTCTGACAGCCTAGCGAGGAAGCAGCCCTGGGCCACAGGGACACCAGAGGGACGCCACAGCCACGCGCGACAGCAGCAGCCTGGCAGCTGCTGGCAGAGCAGACCAGAGCTCCGTCAGACCCCGTGGCCAGAGAACCATCCCCGCCCATCAGATGTCTTCCCGAAGCACCCAGCAGCCGGGCTGGCGTCTGTGAGCTGACCGTAGCCCGTCATGAAGAGGCAACTGTTTAATATCACAGTTGTCTTAACAGGGTGAACACCGGTGCAAACGCCGGGCTAACCAAGACGTTCAACAGGAAAAACCGGAGAACGTGGTGTCCATGGGGCCTTGCAAAGCACCCCTGGTCCCCGGAATCTCCAAGGCCGCCCACGTGTGCAGGCTGCACACTCTCCCAGGCCAGTGGCAGGCTCTGGGAAGGCTGAGGCCCCACCTCCCCTCTGGAATGACCCCAAGACTCTACACACAGGAAGTGAAGCCAATGTTAAAGGAATGCTCCAACCCAGGCCAAAGCCCTCTGGTCAGAACTGGGAGACAGGTTTCTAAGGAAGCTTCTGTCCCACTGCGAGCTGAACACCGAGCCACGCGACCCGAGATGCCAGTGGCCAGGCGGAACAAACCACAGGAAGTCCAGAAAAGTCACAGGCAACACAGAAAGGACTGAGAATGATGATTTCAGGGCTGGCGCTGTGGTGCAGCGGGTTGAAGCCCCAGCCTGCGGTGCCAGCACCCCCTACGGGTGCCAGTTCGAGTCCTGCCTGCTCCACTTCCGATCCAGCCTCCTGCCAGTGATCTGAGAGGGCACTGGACGATGGGGCCTGCCACCCACTGGGAGACCAGGATGGAGCGCCTGGCTCCTGGCTTCCGCCTGGCCCAGCCCTGGCCTGGCAACCTTTTGGGAAGTGAACCAGAAGGTAA
Source organism: Sylvilagus floridanus (assembly GCA_949820135.1). Classification (NCBI taxonomy): domain Eukaryota; kingdom Metazoa; phylum Chordata; class Mammalia; order Lagomorpha; family Leporidae; genus Sylvilagus; species Sylvilagus floridanus. The sequence goes on along the minus strand of OX463231.1, from coordinate 4,403,036 downwards.
GATCTCTGTCTGTCGGTCTCTCTCTCTGGCGCTCTGCTCTTTTCCCTCTAAGATTTATATATGTGAAAGGCAGAGTTACAGAAAGAGAGGTGGAGAAACAAATAGTGAGCTAGATCTTCCATCTGCTGGTTCGCTCCCTCAGATGGCCACGCTCCAGTTATTAAAATCAGAAACAATTTTTTAAACACCAGGAATAAAAGACGGCATTACTGCTCACCTTACAGAAATAAAAAGCAATATAAGGGAATACTGTAAACAACTGCAGGCCAGCCACTTAGGAAACCCAAATGAAAGACACAAGATATTGAAACTGACTTCAGCAGCAGCAGATCTGCACAGAACTACCACAAATCAAGGCACTGAACCCGGGGGCTGCCACCACGGCGTAGCAGCCTGAGCCTCCATCCACGGCTCCGGCATCCCACGTGGGCACCAGTTCCTGCCCTGGCTGCTCCACTTCCGATCCAGCTCTCTGCTATGGCCTGGGAGGGCAGTGGAGGATGGCCCAGGTCCTTGGGCCCCTGCACCTGTGTTGGGGACCTGGAGGAAGCTCCTGGCTCCTGGCTTGGATTGGCCCAGCTCTGGCCATTGCGGCCGTCTGGGGAGTGAACCAGTGGATGGAGGAACTTTCTGTCTCTCCCTCTCTCTGTAACTCTACCCTCAACTAAATATATAAAAAATCTTTTAGAGCGGCATCGCAGGAGGGAGGTGTTCCTGCCATGTGATTTTAGAAACAACTGCTCCAGCCCTCATCTCTGGAGCTGAACACGGGAACGGGTCAAAGTACAAAGATGTCCGGCTTAGAGGACTTCCTTCAAGGCAAATGTAACAAGATATCACAGAGGAAAAGAACCGTATTCACTGATGAACAGCTTGAGGACTTGCACATCTTGTTCAGTAAGAACCCGTACCCAGACCGTGACCTTCAGGTAGAAATAGCCTCCAAAATGAACATAGACCCCACGGTGGTGCAGGTCTGGTTCAAGAACCACAGAGCAAAACTCAAGAAAGCAAAATGCAATCAAACTCTGCCTCCGCAGGAAGCTCAGCACCAGAGACCCCTGGAGGACCCAGTCACACCCGACTCCTTCCAGGAGCTGGCGGAAGCACCAGCCAGCTACCCTGAAGACGCCTACCCCCAGGGCTTCGCTTACCTGCACCACGTGGCGCCCTCACTGCACCCCAGCATCTACCCCAGGCTTATAGTCCCCAGGGACCCCTCTGGAGGACACCAGATCATCCACTTCGGCTGCTGTGAAGACAAAACCATATACAACCTCTACCCTCTCTCGTACCCCGCGGTGCAGCCAGGACTCAGCTCTGCCCCTGCCTCCTTCTTTGCACAAAGCGGACAGAACCAGAACGATTCCCAGACACAGAAATAACTTCCAGCCATAAAGAACAAACAACGACGTGGTGGTTGGGTTTTAAAAACATCCCGGGGCCGGTGCTGGGGCTCAGTGTGTTAAAGCCCTGGCTTGCTCCAGTTCGAGTCCTGGCTGCTCCACTTCCATCCAACTCCCTGCTAATACACCTGGGAAGGCAGCAGAGGACGGCCCAAGTCCTGAGGCCCCACATCCATGTGGAGACCTGGAGGAGGCGCCTGACTCCTGGCTTCAGCCTGGCCCAGTCCCAGTCGTTGTGTCCAACTGGCAAGTAGACCAGCAGATGGAAGACTCTCTCTCCTTTTCTCTTTCAAATAAATAAAATGAATCTTAAAAAAAAAATCTTTTAAAATAATTAAATAAATTAAGAGATTGAACCCATAACCAAAAAACTTCCTGCAAATGACGTCCAGGACTACATGGGTCTTTTAGTGAATTCCACAAACTCTTTAAAAAATACCGAAGGTCAATCCTGCACAAACCATTCCAAAAACCAGAAAAGGAAACATTTCTCACTACTTTTTTTTTTTAGATTTAATTACTTTTATTTATTTGAAAGAGTTACAGAGAGAGGTAGAGAAAGAGAGAGAGGGATCTTCCATCCACTGGTTCACTCCCCAGATGGCCACAACAGCCAGAGCTGCACCAATCTGAAGCCAGGAGTCAGGAGCTTCCTCCAGGTTTCCCACGCAGGTGCAGGAGCCCAAGCACTTGGGCCATCTTCCACTGCTTTCTCAGGCCACAGCAGAGAGCTGGATTGGAAGAGGAGCAGCCGGGACCAGAACCAGTGCCCATAGGGGACACCAGCGCTTCACCAGGGCTTTAGCCCGCTGTGCCACAGCGCCACCCCCTCTCATTACATTCTAAAAGGCCAACATTATCACAATGTTAAAACCAGACAAAAACAGAAGAAAACAAAGCTAAAAATCAATATTACTTAAATCAATATTACTTATCAATATTACATTTACATACAGTATGTAAAGAAAATTCCCAACAAAATACTGGCAAACTAAATCCAGAAACATTGAAAAAGAGAGAGAAGAAACAAACATGACCATGTGGGCTTATCCCAGGAGCACAAACGCGGAGCCTCGTCAGCCACGCACTGCGGACTCAGGAACACCATCACCTCAGTAAACGCACGGAGGAAGAAACACGTGCTGATCCCAGGCTCAAAGAAGGAAACACGGAGCACACAGGAGTGGACGGGGACTTCCCTGACCGGACGGAGCCCCTCCCCCAGACTCAAAGGAAGCGCGGACAAAGACCAGGACCAGAGGAACGAGGCTGCACGAAGGCTCGGGGCAAATCGGCAAGTAAAGCAAACAAACCAGAGCCACAGCGGCGATTAAACGTCAAATTACATCTGCAAGGGACGTTATCGCATCGACAGAAAGCCCTAACACACGCACACACACACACACACACACACGCACAGCCACAACTCATAAACCAGCTCAGGAAGCCTGCAGGACGCAAGGTCAACGTGCAACAATCAACTGCACCGTACCCCTGCACGAACACTCTGAACACAATTCCACGATAAAAATCATCACCAAAGACACTGAGATAAATTGAACAAAAAACCCTGCAATACTTGTATGCTACAGAGTATTGTTGAAATAAAATTGGATCGGAAGAGATAATTCCATGTTTACAGTAAAGATGGCAATTCTCCCCAAAATGATCTACATTTCAACTCGATGTTTATCAAAATCCACGTGTCTTCTCTTTTGCAGAAGTTGACAAGCTGATCCTAAAATCCATACAGAAACACAAGGGATACAGAACAGCCAACACAACCTGGAAAAACAAGAATGAAGTTGGGGGGCCAGTGCTGTGGCATAGCGGGTGAAGCCACCACCTGCAGCGCCGGCATCCCACATGGGCGCTGGTTCGAGTCCCAGCTGCTCCTCTTCCGATCCAGCTCTCTGCTATGGCCTGGGAAAGTGGTAGAAGATGGCCCAGGTCCTCAGGCCCCTGCAACCACACGGGAAACCTAGAAGAAGCTCCTGGCTCCTGGCTTCGGTTCAGCACAGCTCTGGCTGTTGCAGCCACTTGGGGAGTGAGCCAGTGGATGGACAATCTCTCTTTCTTTCTCTCTCTCTTTCTCTCTCTCTCTGCCTCTCCTTCTGTGTGTAACTCTGACTTTCAAATAAAACAAATAAATCTTTTTATTAAAAAGAAAAAGAATGAAGCTGGAGGACTTGCACTCTGTGGTCTCAAAACTCACTTTGAAGCGACAGTCACCAGACAGTGTGATGCTGGTGTGAGGACAGTCCCACAGGCCAGTGGAGCAGAGTCCGGAAGGGAACCTTTACATCTGTCAATCATCGGTTGCTGATGAGGGTGCCAAGATCACTGGACGCAGGAGCCACAGCACCATCTTCCCAACCAACAGCGCAGACACACATGGATACACACCCGCAGGAGTGGAGCCGGACCCCACTTCACACCACACACAGCACTCACTGGCAACAGGTCAAAGGCCTAAACGTAAGACTAAATATATAAGATTCTCAGAGGGAAATGTAGATGCCAATCCGTGCATCAGACCAGGGCGGGGGACGTCCAGCCGGTGGGCTGTCTAAGGCCCCACCAAGGCCACTGCGGGGGGACGGGAAAGTCAGTGTCTACTGAGGCTAATTTTTAGGTTGGTTATTTTGTATGGCCCACAAAAGGTGTCATAAATATCCAAATGGCCCCAGCCCTGCATCAGACAACGACACCTTGGGTGTGACCCCGAACCAAGCAACTGAGACGGATGAATCGTGCTTCATGCTCCAGAGGACTCCAACAAGGAAAGTGGAAACACAACTCACGGGGTGGGAAAAATTACTCGCCAATCACATCTGATAAGGATCCAGAGAGCGGAATACATCGAGGACGCTCGCAGCACCCGGAACAAAAAGCCGACCCGGCTTAAAAGCCAGCAGAGGCCGGCACGCACCGTTCTCCAAAGCAGACAGACAGCAGTGAGGGCCCGGAAGGTGCTCAATGCTGGTCACACGTGGATACCCAACGAGAGCGCCTTACACTCACGGGAGGTCGGAAACACAGTAACTCCCCGCGAGGAAGGAGGCACCGGGACCCTCACCCCCGCCGGTGGTGATGCGTGGTGTCGCGCTCACCCTGCTCCCCAGGGCGTGGCAGGATGCGCTGCAGCTGAGGCCCCTCTCCCGGGTGTGTTGGCGCACTGAGCCAGCTTTACCACACCCGTCCTCCTGCTCCCCATAACCAGGCACGCGGGGGCGGGGCTTGGAGGGCGAGAGGATCGCCCAGGGTGAACCACCTGCTGTGCACTTTCCAGGACACAGCGACTCCATTCAAGAAACACTGGAGACAGCAACAAAGATCACCACCACCCTACGAAGCGCAGGGCAGGGCCTCTGCAGCAGGGGCAGGGGCTGGGTGACCCGCGGCCGCTGCGGCCTCATCCCTACCACGCAGGGCCTCCCTCACAGCAGGGGTGCTCCGGAGCCACACGCACACTCCGAGGCTGCCCGGTTCTGACCTAAGCCTTCCCGTGTGAGCGTTTTCCAAGCAACTCCTCTCCCAACACCTCGGCCAGGGCTAGTGGCCACGGCCGGCGAGGGGCTGGGAACAGCAGAGGAGCACGAGCCGGCCCGGCTGCCCGTGACCCACCCCCAACTCAATTTCAGAGGGGCGGGCGGCACGCCTGAGCCCTGCAGGAAGGGGGCCTCCCTGCACACCTCCACCGCACCACGGCCACATGCCCACACCTCTACCACAGCAGCACCCCTGCACCTCCACATTGCACCCCTGCACCCCCACCACAGCCACCCCTGCACTTCCACCACAGCTGCACCCTGCACCCACACCACAGCCACCCCTGCACCTCCACATTGCACCCCTGCACCCCCACCACAGCCACCCCTGCACCCCCACCACAGCTGCACCCCTGCACCCCCACCACAGCCACCCCTGCACCCTCACCACAGCCACCCCTGCACCTCCACATCGCACCCCTGCACCCCCACCATAGCCGCCCCTGCACCCCCACCACAGCTGCACCCCTGCACCCCCACCACAGCCACCCCTGCACCCTCACCACAGCCACCCTGCACCTCCACATTGCACCCCTGCACCTCCACATCGCACCCCTGTACCCCCACCATAGCCGCCCCTGCACCCCCACCACAGCTGCACCCCTGCACCCTCACCACAGCTGCACCCCTGCACCCTCACCACAGCCACCCCTACACCTCCACATCACACCCCTGCACCCCCACCACAGCTGCACCCCTGCACCTCCACCAGAGCCGCACCCCGAGTATCGCAGACTCTGGGGCAGCTCCTGGACTCACTGTGGGAACTGACTCTACTGCAGGGTGAAACTAGAGACTTCTCCCAAGACCCCTGCCCCCCCCAGCCCGTCGGCTCATCAGAAGGAATGAAGGTGTTATTCCACTCATGGACTCTTCAAGCAGAAATTTAAAAATATAACTGTCTTTAATACCATTAGTTTAAAGTGCTCTTCCCACTTGTAAACACTAAATCTTAAAAGGCCTTTAAGGCAGGAGTGCAGCTTTAAGACAGTTTCTCAGAGTGTGCTGACACCCCGAAGGCTGACGGGGACCCCAAGCCGCAGACACCCCGAAAGCTGATGGAGACCCCAAGCCTAGATGCCCCGAAGGCTGACGGAGACCCCAAGCCTGCCCAGAGACCCTCCCATGCCAGCCAACCTCACACCCAGGTGACTCTGCTCCCGGTAACCAAGCCCTATCTCTCTGGCCAGTGGGTGTTGTCTCCTTGTGACAACACGTGAGCTGGGTGACATGATCACATTCTGAGAGGTGGGGAATTCGAGGTCAGAGCGGAGAAGCCAGGTTAATCCACAACCAGGGACAAGACCCCAGCTCCCTGAACGGAATCCCGGGCTTCTGGCCCAAATGTGCTGGTGTTTGTAAGAATTCATACACTTGTGTGCATGTGTGTGTGCATCTGGACATGTGTTTGTACATTTCTGCATGTGTGTGTGCATCTGTACATGTGTGTTTGCACATGTCTGCATGTGCATCTATACATGTGTTTGTGTGTGCATGTGTGCATATGTGCATGTGTTTGTACTGCCTGCATGTGTGTGCACATCTGTACATGTGTGCATGCCTGCATTGTGTGTGCACCTGTATGTGTGTTTGTGTCTTCATGTGCATGTACATTTGTATATGTCTGCATGTGTGTGCATATCTGTACATGTTGTGCATGTCTGCATGTGTGTGCATCTGTATGTGTTTGTGCATGTCTGCATGTGTGTGCATGTGTTTATGTGTGTGCATCTGTATGTGTGTGCATGTGTGCACTGAGTGCACATCTGTACATGTGTGTGTGCATCTGTACATGTGTGCGTGTCTGCATGTGTGTGCACATCTGTACATGTGTGTCTGTCTGCATGTGTGTGCATCTGTACATGTGTGTCTGCATGGTGTGCACATCTGTGCATGTCTGTATGTGTGTGCATCTGTACATGTGTGTGTGTGTGGATGTGCAGGCACATCTGTATATATGTGTGCCTGTATGTTCATGCACATCTGTACATGTGTCTGTATGTCTGCATGTGTGTGCACATCTGTACATGTTGCGTGTCTGCATGTGTTTGCGCGTCTGTACACCTGTGTGTGCATGTGCACACAAGTGGCCTGTTGCGTGTTCTTATGTGAACAGGTAAGAATGAAGGTGGCAAACAGCTCACGGGGTGATAAGCAAACCTGCCGCTGACCCCGAGAGCAGAGAACCTGACGACCCTGCCACCTACTCAGACAACTACAGAAACTCAGCGCGGGGCATCTGCACAAATTTCTAATTGAACTGGAGGACTCCGGGGTTCATGCCGCCCCCACCTGAAGCCCAGGCCAGCCTCCCGACCGGTTCTCTGTCTCAGATCCCGGCAACCACTGGTCTGCAGCTCCAAACACAGGAATTACAACAATGCAAGTTGATTTACAAATATATCCAAATGATAGGGTTTCATAAAAAACAATTCAGGCCGTCATCTGAATTCAATTTAGCAGAATAATGCACGGTTGTAAAGGGGCCTGCCTCCTCGGCCAGGCAGTGCCATGGCCACAGCCGCTGCCCCAGGGTCTGGGCTATGGCCTCCCCCACAGGGGCTCCCCAAGTCCCTGTGCAGGACCTCCCCCCTCAACCCTCACCTGAGCACACCCCTTCCCAGCACCCCCCTGCACGCACTCCCAGATTCCCCGCAAACCCAGACGTCAAACAAGGCTCTCCAAGTTAACGTGCCGTCACGGAGCCGTGTCCCGCCGTGACATGCGCTAACTGCAACCCGCGGACGTGTTCAGGACCAGGCGAGGAGGGGTCCACTCGGAGCACGGTGCCATCAAGGCCCAGCAGGTGTGGAGACAGCGCCGCCACAGTGGAGGGAGACGCGGATCCCGGCACGTCATGTACAACACACACTCCGGGGCCACACCCCGCGCTGCCCCACTCTGGAGGGGCTGCCTTCCCCACCTGAAGCCCCCCACACCGAGCCTACAGGCCTGTGCACCCCGCGCCGCACTCCCCCCGGGAGACCAGCAGTCTTGGAACAAAGCGCGTCTCCACACCACTGTGCGCCGTCTCCACACCACTGTGCGCCGGCCCCAGACCACCCAGCGCCAGGCACAGCTCCCGCGGACAGGACGAGGGGCGAGCCCTGCAGCGCTGGTGTCCTGGCGGTGCCCACCCGACGGCACCCACCCTACACGCTAACCAACACTCGGCACTCACACCACACACACCACACATACCACACACTCACCACATACACCACACACCACACATACTCACCACACACTACACGCTAAGCAACAGTCGGCACTCACACCACACACACCACACACTCACCACACACTACACGCTAAGCAATACTCGGCACTCAAACCCCACACTCAGCACACACACAACACACACACTACACACACTCACCACACACCACACACGCCACACTCTTAACCAACACTGGGCCCTCACACCACACACACCACACTCATCACACACTCACCACACCACACACGCTAACCAACACTGGGCCCTCACTCCACACACACACACACACAGAGCACGTGAGCCCTCAACGTGCCCTCCCACTCCTTTCCCCCCACGCAAGGCAGAGATCCCTGTGCAGGGAGCTAGTGACCAGTCGGCACGGCTCCCTCACCTAACGCCCAGGCCCAGGCCTGCCCAGTGCCCCCCCCAACCAGGTCACTCGCGCCAGCACAGCAGAGCGAGTGCTGCCCAGAGTCCACTGGGCAACTGAGTTTGTGTGGTAACTCCTACCACCACTGAGCGCCAAAAAGCACCGGTGTGGAACCGGCTTTCTCCATCGTGGACACACGGCGCGACTTCAGGAGCCCTCTGGAAACGCGGCTCTGCCTGGGAACAGCCGCCCACAAACGCGCCATCGGGACAAGCGAGCCGCCCACACGTGCGCCATCGGGCAGCCATGGCCGTCACTCAGCCACCCCACTGGGGCCAGCGCCGGGGCACGGTGGCTTAGGTCGCTGGTTGTCAGTTCAAGTCCCAGCAGCTCCACTTCCCATCCAGGCCCCTAACAGTGAGCCCCGGAAGGCTGCAGAAGACAGCCCCAGTCCCTGGGCCCCGCACACACGTGGGAGACCCGCGAGAAGCTCCTGGCTTTGGCCTGGCTCAGCCCTGTCCATTCTGGCCGTCTGGGGAGTGAACCACTGGATGGGAAGTCTTGCTTGTTCCCCGTGTGTGTGTGTGTGTGTGTGTAACTGCCTTTCAAGTCTCTAAAAGCAGAAAGAGAAAAAGAAACCGGAGCAGTGAGTGGGTGACGGCGCGGCTGCACAGACCCGCACAGACCCGCAGCACAGACCCGCACAGACCCGGCCTCGGGCGCGGGGACTGGAAGCTGGGCTGCTGCTGCCATCTACCGCGGGGAGAGGGAGAACCTGCCGCAAGCCACGCGGGGCGCGCCAGACTCCAGCCAGCCTCCAGCCAGCCCTCGCCGACACGGCCGCGCCAGGCCCTCACTAACACGGATGAGCCAGGTCCACGTTAACTCGGGCACACCAGGTCATGCTGACACGGACACACCAGGTCCACACTAAGACAGACGCACCAAGTACACGTGAACGCAGATGCGCCAGGTCCTCGCTAAGTTGGAAAAGCCAAGTCCTCACTAAGTTAGACACGCCAGGGTCCACACTAACACAGACACGCCAGCGTCCACACTAACACGGACACACCAGGTCCTCGCTGACTTGGATGTGCAGGGCTTGGTGACGCGTGCGTCGGGGAGTTCCCGGACGGCTGTGCACGCAGTCAGTGCTCCAGGGATGCTTGCTGCCTTGTGTACGACACACACCAGCACTCGGCGCCCTTCCTGCAGACCTCACCCCTGCCCAGCAGCGTGGCCCGGCAGCGTGGCCCACCCGTGGCCCGGGCAGCGGCTCACCTGGCTTTGGTACTGCATGATTTGGTGCTGTTGGCTGTGGCGCCGTTGCTCTTGATGCAATTCCGCTTCATCTTCGCGATAAAATATCTCTGAACTCCAGAGTTCTGAAACACAGGAGAGCGACGGGGTTAGCACACACTGGCGACGCGGCGCTTCTGGTCTGGCTGCTCCCGCTGCGGAAACGGAGTGTGCAAAGCAGCCGACGGCCCGCAAGCTCCTGGAGACCGCAGGCTGCTAAGGGGTCCCGCACCAGACAGACGGCCGGTCTCGGAGCACTGAGCGCCCTCCTCCCACACCCAGCCCGCTCATGAGCACCGGCCGCCACCGCCTCCGCTTCCTGATACCCAGAGCTGAGCCCCGCATGCTTACAGGTCTGCGACTGCCTCCTACTGCTCCTAGAACGCGGCCCAGTGGCCTTGAGCCTGCAGCGCCCGCTGCAGGTGCCCCTGACCACAGAGACACCACGTAATGAGTCCCTCCTGGCGCCTCGGCTCCGGGGCTCCCAGGCCTGCAGCTGGGGCCCTGTGAGGAACAGGCTCCCGTCCCAATTCTGTGTGGGGGCCTGGGAATCTGCATTGCCGACAAGTCCCCAGGGCGCCCAGCGGCTGCAGCCGCATCCCAGAGCTCAGTGCAAACAGCACACCTCCTGGAGCCCCCCTGGACACCGCCAGGGGCCTCTCCCGTTCCTTCGTGTCCAGCTCTAGACGGGAGACTGGTGCGAGGCGTTGGGGCTTGGTCCCTCTGGGCTCTACATTCCATAAAGACCAGGGCCCGGTTCATTTCTGTCCTCGTCGCATCCCCACACCTTAGGCCGTGACTGGCACCCAGGGGTGTTCAAAATCACCACCCGAGGGGCCGGCGCTGTGGCGCAGCAGGTAAAGCCGCTGCCTGTGAAGCTGGCATCCCACGTGGGCGCGAGTTCAAGTCCCGGCTGCTCCACTCCCACTCCCGCTTCCTGCAAACACACTTCAGAAAGCAGCAGCAGGTGGCCCAAGTAGTTGGGACCCTGCCGCCCGTGTGAGAGACCCAGACGAAGCTCTTGGCTTCGCTCTGGCCCAGCGCTGGCCGTCATGGCCATCTGGGGAGTGAACCAGCAGATGGAAGATCTGTCTCCCGTCTCTAAGTCTGACTTTCAAATCGAAGAAATCAGCTTTTTAAATGGTGACTGCCTGACTCTGCTCCTGGTCCAGAACCCAGTGACTCACAGGTGTGGCCGGCTAAGGACCAACCGGTGACAGACAGCCACAAGCCCGTCCCGCTGCCCTGAGCTGGGGTGGGCGGGAAGTACTAACACCATCCACCTGGCAGCCAGGAACCGGTCCAACCTGAGCAAGCTCAAGTCTACCCGCGTCCACTCTCCTGCCAGCCCTGGCCGCTGGGCGAGCCCCCGGGGGCAGGGCCGTACGCAACCCGCAGCCTCGCGGGGCCCACACACGCCAGGCGCCTCCTTCACCTCCATGTGAGGGTCCCACGCCTTTCACCCCCCACTCTGGAACCCGAGCCCCTCCCTGACTCCTGGCACTTGGAAGGACTCTGCCCGCGGATGCGGTGAGGGAGATGGGCCGGGCTGCGGGGCTCCGAGCACGGCCCCCCCGCACAGGGAGCACACGGCGAGAGGCCATGGCGAGAGGCCACCGCTCGGGCACGTTGCCGCTCTGCCAGGGAAGTAGCGACGTGCAGCTCCTAACAGACGCTCTCTGTATCCGAGTCATAACAAAAGTGCCGTCCATCTGCCTTGGCACCCAGAGAACACAGACCACCACCAGAGTGGGAACCGCGCAGCCAAACGGAGACGGCAGCGGAGGCAGACCGCTACCCGGGGCCAGGGGAGGGGCCCTCATCCCACGAGACAGGAAAAGGGGTCAGAAGCAGCGTGCGAGGCTGGGGAGTGCAGATGTAGGAGCGGAGGCCCCCACCTCCTCCTTGCTTCACCGTATTCCGGGACGCGCACACAGTCCATCGTGCGGGCTCCGTGTCCCCGCACACCTCAGCACTGCCTGCACAGCCTCCCTCGGCACGGGGTGGGCCCCGCCAGCCCCATGACGTACCACCCGAGCCCGCAGGCTCCCCAGCGCCCTCACTGTGCAGACTGGAGTCAGGAGTCAGGTGGACGATAGAAATGAAGGGGGGGGGGGGGGGGGCATGTGTGCAGAAGCTCACCCTGGAGGCGGCCCAGGATTCACCCAGGAGGTCCGGACCAGGTGCTCTGGGCCCTCCCCCAAGGACAGCTCCCCAGGACAATCCCGTCTCCACAGCACCAGGTGGGCTCCCTGGCCGGACGGCACTGCACAGTCACTGCCTGGCAGCCTTGCTCCAGGGCAGGTGCCCTGGGGACAGAGGGGGGCTCCCCGGTCTGACACCGCTGAGTAGCATCCCTTGGGAGGAATTTCACACTCAGCGAACCCCTTGCCCCGGGGGAGGGGAGGGGAGAGAGAGAAATGCGGGGAGAACTGGACCCTTCAAAACCCCGGTCTGAACCAAGGCTCTCGGCTCTCGGCTCAGCCGCCCGCCTGGCCTGCCACGTGTGTTCTCCACGCGATCGCGTGACCTCGCTGTCCCCAGGCTGAGTGGGCGCTCGCTCTCCACCTGTTCTGCCGCAGGCCCTAACCCCGTGAACCTTGCTGCTTTGCTGACCACTGCTCTCTGTCTTTCTCGCGCGAAGACAAGAGCCCCACACTGCGATGTCGGCTAGCCGAGGGCCGAGGGGCCTGGGTGCCTCGGTGGCCTCTGCAAACCCCGAGACCAAGTGCGGGTCTGTGAGGTGACCTTCCCTGGGGAGCTGCTCGGGCAGCGGTGACCCCACATGCCGACAGTGCCTGCGCTGTGTCGAGGGCACCGCAGCTGGACAGTCCACGACTCGGCTCAACCTGCTCGTGTAGACCTGTATTGGGGGTGTTTTTAGATCAAATCTCAGAGAGCGAGTGCAGCCTCAACTCCTACAGCCTCTCGTCTGTGGCTGAGCCTCCCGGTCCACGCACACCTGTCGGAACTCTGCTAAAGCACGTGGCTCGTTAACAGCCGCCGGCCGCCATCAGTCCTGGCTACCGATCAGCTGGTTCTGTCTGCGGGCGCGGGCAGCTGTGGGAGCCCGGCACGGACGCCAGCGAGCCCTCTGCACCTGCAGGAGAGGCCGGCTGCAAAGCGGCGGGCGAGAGGCGGACAACTCGCCGAGAGCAACACCTAAAGGCTTGGGGCGAACATTTCCCGGAGCTCCGGCCACGGGCGGGCCAAGCAGCCGCGAACGCGGAGGGGAGGGAAGACGCTGCTAACGGGCGCCAAGGCCGCCTCCCTAGGACACACCTGCGCCAGCGGCCGCACCCGACTCCCTAAGTCCCCGGCCGGGCCGAGCGAGCGTCCGCTGGGGACGGAGACGAGGGAGTGGAGTCCGTGTCCCGCCCGCTCCCGGCCACGCACGGCGACAGCGGGGGCTTCCCAACACCGCGACCTCGGCAGGCGGCCGGTCCCGGTCTGTCCGAGAGCCGGACACGAGTGGCCGTGGGCCCCGGGGCGCCCTGAGGCACGGCCACCCGCGTCCCCCTGCCGGCGCCCCGCGTGCGCACCAGGGAACGGGGACCCCGCTATCGGCCCCGAGCCCACGACACGTGTGGCGGGAACAGCCAGTCACCTGCGGTGGGCAGCAGCGCCGGCAGTCTCAGAGCGGTGGGGCCCTCACAGCGGCCCGCCCAGCGCCCCCAGGCCCTCGCGCCCGCGCCACCTCCCCCGGGGCCCTCAGCGGTGCGCCGAACCCCAGGCCGCCGGGCCACGGAGGGAGGCCCAGCCCACACGGCGTCTCCGGGACGCTGTTGCCCGAGCGACGAGGGCCCCCGCTGATTGGAAAATAAGCCTGCGCGCCTGGCAAGAAGCGGGCTTGCGATTGGCCCGCACCCGGTGGCTCCGCCCCCTGACGGAACTTCCGGCGGAAGGGGAGCGGAAGGGGCGCGCTGGGCGTCATGGCTGCGCGTTGTTGTTACGCCTGCTCTGCCGCGAGCCGGGGTTCCGAGGCGGACGTGGCCCCTAGGGACAGCTGGCTCCGTGCCCGGTGAGGCAGACTCCTGCCCACGTCGGGGCTCGCGGTGCCGGTCACGTGAGGACCCGCAGCTGCCCCTGGACGTCCGCCCCGTGGGCGTCCCCGCGGTCGCAGCCCCCAGCCCCGGGCCTGCCTGCCTTCGCGCGCCTGCGGGCTGGGAGAGGCTGGGGGTCCTGAGACCCCGTGCGCAGCGTGCGGCGGGCCTGCCCGGCGGGACCGGGCCCTCCGCTGAGTCCCCCGCGTGCCGAGCTGAGCAGTTCATGCCCTGGCATTTTGACCCGGTCTTTCTAGCGTGGTGAATACTGGTGGCCTGGGCGTGCGACAGGGCCCCGAGGTCCCGGGGCCGAGGGCCTGCGCTGCTCCCCCAGGGTCCCACGTGTTCGAAGAAGTCCCCTGGCCCCCGCTGCACTCAGCAGTCACCCTCGGGGGGACCGGCCGGGCCCTGACCGCTGCCTGGCTCCAGCCGTGTCCAGCGGTGCCTCCTCTGCACTTGACCTCCAGCAGCTGATGACCCCTTGCTGCCCGAAGCGCTCGCTCCTGGGGGGTCGGCCCCTCTGCATGGCCTCTGCGCGTTCGGGTCCTCTGACGGGGGTGGGGGTGGGGGTCCAAGGTCGTGGTCTTGCACCAGCCGTGCCTCCCCCACCGCCACCGAGTGGAGACCACGGGGCTGGGGCAGCCACACGGGACCCTCCTCAACAGGTGGCCCCCCAGGAAGCCTCGCGCCTTTGCCTGGTCACGGCCCCACGTCCAGCGCCGACAGTCCTGCTGGCCACTGCGCCGGGGCCGTGGGCTGTGGTCGCCTCCATTCCCCGCTCCTTCACCAGCATAAACACAGATCTTTGAAGCCGGTCGCGGGCCACCGGGACCACCCCTCACAGCCTCTCCACGCTCACTGGGCGCCCAGCACGGGAGCCGGCTTGAGGGGCTTAGCGCCCACTGTGAGGAGGGCGGAGTACGTTTTTATTAAATGCAGCCCCGCACTTCACCCCGTCCCCGCACCGGGCCCTCAGCAGTCCTGTGGACAGTCCCTGGGCTGTGAGGCCAGGCACCCGCCATCCAGGGCGTGGGAGAACCCGCCGTGTCCCTGAACAGGCTGAGAATCGCCTGGGCATACAGTTTTGTACATTGTTCCACCCATAAAATAAACTTTAAAGCCGCAGTCGCTTTAAAACGTTTTCCTATAAACTATGAAAATATATTTTTACATTGTAACTGCGCCCACGTGAACACATGTATGTCATACAAATTAAAATGTTTCCATCATATGTAGCCCGCTACATGTTCTGCTGGGCTCTAAGATTGCGGGGTTAAACCTGCCTCACCTGTAGCGCTCCAAAGTCTGGCTAAACCCACGACGACACACGTGTCACCCTCCGTCTTCTAGCTAAACACCATCGCTTCCCTGGTCCTCCTTGTCTTACATCCTCAGCAACGAACTCGGCGTTTAGGGGGATTTTTCACATGAGAAAGTGAAGTTTGTCACCAGTCCGAGAGCGAGCACGGTGAGAACACAGGAATCTCCCGATGCATACGTGTGCTGATGGTGGCTAGCGCCCGCAGGGGCTCCGGCCACAACTTGACATCGCTCAGCCTGTAAAAGCCGTGAGGGCACGGAGGCAGGGAGGGCTCCCTGGGGCAGGGATTCTTCAACCTACACCTCGAGGCTCACGGGGGCCCCCAGATGCCTTCTACACCAGCCGCCATGCAGAGCCGCCCACTCATCGGCTGGATCGGAGCCCAAGCACAGTGCTGGTCCTCACGGCTGAGCGACGGATGTCACCAGTGCTGTGGTCGGGCATCCGGGCACAGCTCGGACGGCACCGCCCACGACTGTCATCTCAGCCAAAGGCTCAGCTGAGGTCGGATCCAAACTCGTGACTGTGGACAGACGTGGCTCCCTCAGCGTGGGCTTCGTCAGGACGGACGTGCCCGCCGAGTTCCTCCAGGGCACGCGACCCCGGAGAAAGCCCACAGCAGGAGCCGGCGTGTTCTGTTGGCCTGAACTGGAAGCAGGTTCCGCTGACTGGGAGTTGGACAGCACCCAGCCCAGCCTCAGTGGGACGGGAGCCGCAGGCAGGGCCCACGCGAGTCCTCGAAACCTGTCAGCTCAGGGCAGGGGTTCAGAGTGCAGTGAGGGGCAGCGGCCAGGGAGCCGCGTGGAGGAGAGAACCTCCCGCGGCCGGGGACAGGCTCGCCACACCCACCTTCCACACGGAGCTCACACCTGGGCCGAGGGTCCTGCCTTCCCCGCCACGCCTCCCCCAGAACCGGGCGGACGGCTTCTACCGCTGCCACTGACACCCATAGCCGGAGCTCCGAAAGCCGGCAGTCTCCAGACAAAGTGCTTTAGCGCTCAGGGCTTCCAGTGAGGTTGGAGGAAGCCGGGACGGTGGGGTGTCCCGAGGCGGGAGCCCCCTGCCCACCTCGCAGGTCCACTCTGCACCCCCGAGACGGAGCTGTGAGATGCCGCCTGTAATTGTTCCGTGGTCATCCGTGACCCTGCTTTGCCTTCACATGGAGCAGGGGGCGGGACGCGGTCATCCCACCGTCCCTGAGGGAGGCCCGGGAGGCATGGACTGGCAGGGACAGAGCCAGGACGGCTCGGGGAGTCTGCTCACAGGATTTGTCCGACGGCTATTGTCCTTTTTGTGACCTCACCAAAGCGAGACAAAGACTCTGCCGCCCTTGGGGAGGGGGTGATTTTGAAAAATAAACAAATGAGAGGGCCGGCGCTGTGATAAAGTAGGTTAAAGCCCGGGTCTGCAGCACTGGTGTCCCGTATGGGCACTGGTTCAAGTCCCGGCTGCTCCACTTCCCATCCAGCTCTCTGCTGTGGCCTGGGAAAGCAGTGGAAGATGGCCCAAGTCCTTGGGCCCCTGCACCCATGTGGGAGACCTGGAAGAAGCACCTGGCTCCTGGCTTTGGATCAGCATAGCCCCGGCCATTGCGGCCATTTGGGGAGTGAACAAGTAAATAAATATTTTTTTAAAAAATAAATAAACGAATGAGGTCTGAGCTCGTTTGAAAACGTTGCCGTGGTTATCTTCCTTTTCTTGGAGAGATGCGCTCTCCTCGCTCGCTCTCTCTCACTCTCTCTCGGGTGTTTGCCTTGACAGCCGACGCACCTGCTCGCGTTAGTTCAATCAGCCAGAAACTGAGCCGCGCGCTCCCAACACCGCGGCTGCCAGTGACAGACCATCACCCGCCGCAGGGGGCCACGTGGGCGTCTGCCGCAGGTCCGCGCGGATCCCCCGCCGCTCTGGCCGCGTGCTCACTCCCCGGCGAGCTAGTGCGTGCGCCCGCAAGGGTCCCAGCGCGCAGAGCGCCGCGTGGGCTGTTCGCCGCTCACGCTCGCCCCCTCCCCCACCGCGCCCGGGGAGCAGAGCCGCGGCGGGAGGGAGCGCGTCACGTGGCACACACCTGCTCTGCTAGGAGCCAGGATCTGGCCCCCGCTTGTGGTTAGTGCAGCTCAGCACCGAATTTGCCGAGCGTTAGGTAAGACGCGGGACGGGCGAGGCACCTGCTCCGGAGGGGTTCTCGGGGCTGCAAACGCCTACCGTGAAGGGAAGCCTGAACCGTTACCGGTGTTGGCCAACAGAGAGGGCTGTCAGGAGTCCAGCCCGGGGCTGCCAAGCTACCACCTGCGTCGGGGGGTGACGTCTCCCATGGGAAGCACAGAGGGAACAGGCTGGTGACCGCACCCAGCAGCTCCCTGGGGACGCGCGGAGGGGAGGAGCGTCCTGGCTCTGGCCGCGTGTCGCAGCCCGGCTCCCCTATCTCAGACTTCCCTTCCCATCAGGGCCGACACCACGGACAGCTTCAAAGAGGGTGAAAGGCATTTCCGGTTGCGCTGTATTTTATGGGCGCACGGAGCCACGGCCGGTTTTTATAAAGCGTTTTCCGTGGAGCTTGGGCGCCCTCTCCAGTGGAGAACAGGCAGGTTGAGAAGGAGGCAGAATGTTCCATGCCAGCCAGTGCGCGGGATCCAGGAGAGTCCAGGGCCCCACAAGCTGGGCACGCCCTCCAGGGACAGGTGCCCCTGCTGAGAGTGCCCCTGAGCTAGAGTCTCATCTCCCGTCTGGGACTGAACCGACACTGACCACACCCGAGTCCAGACCTCCCGGCCCCATGGGATTTGGGACACACGGCCAGGGCTCTTCCCCCAGACGCTGATGGGCCCCAAACAGGCGGAGCTGGACCTGCACCTGGCGCCCGACTCCCCCAGGCAAGGAAGCCCTCCCCTTGGCGGCTCCTGTCCCTTCCTGCTGCTGAGTGCGCCCCCTCCCCCGCCCCACCCAGCGCTCCTGCTGCCCCAGACGTCACCTGCCTCAAATCCCCACGGTCGCTCTGCACTGCCCCTTTGCCACGTGTCACGGAGCTGTGTGTTCAAGCAGAGCCATGTGAAGCTCACTGGGCCACAAACTGGAGACCGTCCGCTGGCACATTCGTGTGACACACCTGGAGATGGAGGATGGCAGGGCAGGTGGCTGGCCTGGGCCACAGAGCCGCCCCCGAGGCACCAGCAAGCGTGCGGAAGCCAGACCGTGCGCACAGGCTCAAGCAGCACAAGGCGCGGGAGCGCCAGCCAGACTGCCCACGCCCCCAGGGCTCGGCACGGGCCCTGCACAGCTGCCGCAAAGTGAGCACCAAGAGGCAGAGGAGAAGCCGCCCCCTGGGGACTGTGCACTTGGCTGGGAATGAGGCAGGGGACGGGGAAGGAAGCGCACCTGTCACCCCCCAGAATCCGAGACCTGACGCCAGGAGCCGGATCAGAAAGGCTGTTCCGAGCCAGTGGACAGTCGAGCCAGGCTGCGCCGTGGGGAGTACCAGGACACGTGCAGGAAGGGGCCCATGTGGGGTCAGCGTTGGGAGGATGCCCCCGGCACGCAGCCGGGAGCCGGCAACACAGGCACGGGGCTGGCGGTCTGAGGACAGGTGCAGTTGGCTCTACCAGGTTTGTGGACTCAGCAGGTCAGGCGCTGGCTACGCAGCCCCCCGACCCAGGAAGAGAGCCCACAGGGGGAGACACTACCACAGAGGGGCAGGGTCACGGGAGCACCGGGGTCACGGAGCAGCCACGGTGAGGGACGTGTGCCCTGGCTGCAGGTGACGTGGCTGGGGGGAGGTTCAGCGACAAGGCCGGGCTGGCTGAGGGCTCATGAGCTTGTCCAGCATGCAGGCATGCCACAGGGGCCACAGCCCAGCCCAGTGACACTGGACCCCCTGGCCCAGCACCAGCCCAGAGCCCCCAGAGCCCCCATGTGCACCAGACACGAGGAGCAGTGCCCAGGAATGAGGTCACGCTATGGAGTGGGGCAGGGCTGGTGGCGCATAGCCACTGGACACCCAGAGCTGCTAGTCCCCTGCCCAGGATCCGGTCAGAGCAGGGTTACAGCCCTAGGCGGGGCTCTGAACTGGTCCCTGGAGGATGGCTGCTGGCACCTGTGGCCACCAGGGGGCGCCAGCCGCAGAGCGGGGGGGGGGGGTGTGCAGCAGGCTTGGAATGAGAATGTCGCTGACGCTCTCAAGGCAGCGTCACTCGGCTATGACCGTCCTACGAGGCCACGGGGTCATCGATGCCAGGCTCGGGGGACTCAGCGGCCAGCCTGGAAGGGCTTGTCCCTTTTTAGACGCATGGGGCGTGTGCAGGGAAAGCAAAGGGCCCGGTGATGGCCAGGAGGCGGGGTGGCCCCCTAAATGCTACCGTCCAGAAGCCCCAAACGGCAGAACGCACAGGTTTAGCTGCGGATCCCCTGCTGGTCCCCCAAGTACCTCCTGGGATCTCCCTGGTCTGGGAGCTCAAAAGGCCGGGCTACCCCCAGCTTGGCCTGAAGGGCCCTGGTGCTCAGGCCCGGTGTGGGGGTCTCCTCTGTAAGCACCAGCCTGCCCAGGACCCACCCCTCTGCCTGGCCGGGTGCCTCAGCCTCACCCCCGCCCAGACCCTACACCCTGTCCCCGCTGACTCCACTCTCCTGTCCGCCCTGCAGGCCTGCCCTGTAGCCCCCCACACAAACGTGCCAACCACAGACACACCATGAGGGGTTGGGAGGCATCCTAGCCCACTGGCCCCGTGTTCAGGACCAGGAGACACCTCGGAGATGGGGGTCCCTTCGCCCAGCTCTGCGGCCGGGGAGCTTCTGAAAGTGCAGAGGGGCACTCTCCAGGGTAAGCCCACCCTCCCGTGTCCCCAGCTCTCCCCGCCTGGAGGTCCTCTGTGCCGCCCCCAGCACGCGCCCCCTTCCCCCACCCCTGGAATGCCCGCCATGGGCTCCGTGCCTGGGTCCCGTGTGGCTCCAGCGTCACTTCCTCGCACACCCTGGGGCCTGACCTGGCCCGGGGTCCCACTGATGCCCCCTCTCCCCACTGCGATGCAAGCTCCAGGGGGCAGGGGCTCCCTCTGCCTCGCTGTGCTGTCCTTGGGGCAGCAGGGGGCACTTGACCAAGTGTGGACAGACGGCTCCAGGATGAGGGGATCCGCACGCCCCGAACCCCCCAGCCTGACCTTGGCCGCTGGGAGGCACAGCCCCTGGGCACGGGGCCCTGTGTGACTTGCAGACGGCTCCGGCTGACCTGGAAATCCTGGAATTAAACCCTGTTTTCCAGGAGACGCCAGCTTCCTCGGGAGAACAACAGTGCGGCCTCTGCTCTCATGAGGAACCGGGAAGAGGCTCTGGAGCCGACAGGGGGAGCAGCCGAGCCCCTCTCCGCCCCCCTGGGCGACGCTGGGCGCGGTCTGCGATGGAGGCACCCCGGGCCACAGGTGTGCGGCTCTCCCAGCCCCGCCCCCCAGCGCCTCCCTTCCCGGAGCGGCCAGCACGCCGGTGCCGGTGCCGGTGCCGGTGCCGGTGTCAGCAGGGCTCAGGCGTGTGGTCCCAGAGCAGGGGGTGACCGCAGGGGCCTGCCCCACCGGCCACACACACTCGCGAGATGGTGCAGGGAACGTGTCTTTATTAAAGGTGCAAGCACAGGAGAACCGTGTAGCGTGCAGCAACACCCGTACAGTACTAAAAATAGAAAAACAGGAATGGGACCTCACGGAGAGCAGCCTCCCGCGCACACACACACACACGGTGCTCCCACGCCACGCCACGCCACGCCACGCCACGCGCCACCGCCCCGGCCAAGCCTGTCTCAGGGCAACCGAGCACACGCAGCCCCTGCACCCTCACAGAGCCCCTCCCCCAGCAGCGGCGTCCATTCCCAGGGACCACCCCAGCCCCACGCCATAGCCAACTGCATGCCGACTGGCCTCCCCTTCCGCTCTCCAGCCGCGTCTGGGCCAGGAGATCAGGCACCAGGTTTACTCCCTCAGATCCACGGGGCGGAGGGGAACAGAACAGGGTGCCCACCCGATCTGAGCAGGGCGGGCTGCTGGACCCGCAAGGCCACTCTCCCACAGCCTCCGGTGTAGAGAGCATGCCCACTGAAGACCAAGTCCCAGGATCTCCGGGTACTGCGGAGCCCCGGCTGCCTGCTCCCAGGAAGGAAGACACCCGCCCCCGGCAGGCCACCCCTGCCAGCATCCCTCGGCCTCGCTGGGGTGGGGCGTCTGGGAGGCACCCTCGCTGAGAACGACCCCACTTCAGGACCTGAGCCTCACCCGTGTCCCCCACTCACGCCCCGTCCCCACTGTCGGCTGAGAACCTGCGGGGACACGATGGCTGTGCCTTACTGAGACGCCGAGGCTACACACACAGAGCTGGCCCTGAGATCCCTCTGCCGCCGCTCTCGCTCGCTCGCGCTCTCCCTCGGGGCTGCTTTTATTTGGCTTACTGACATTTGAGATTTCCAGTGAGAAGCTCCGAAAAACACAACGAGGGACGCGGGGCTGCGAAAGGCGGCCGTCCCAGCTGCGTGTGCTACGGACGCTACGGCACGCGCCCCGTGCACGTCCCCTGCTCTTGCACACGCTGCTCCCGGGGTGCGTCCGGCCAGTGCGAGGCGGGGGCGCACGGGACGTGGAGCTGGGACAGTGTCTGGGTATGTGAGCATGCAGGCGGGCTGTTCTGTGGTTACAAATAGAACTCAAAGGTGAGGTCACACTTGCCCATCTTCTGCTTGTACACCAGGTCAAACTTCTCGTTCATGGAGACGGTGAAGATGTCCTTCCACAGCCCGACTCGTCCTGCAACACAAACACAGGGCCACGGGCGCCTTGGCGATGGCTCTGGGGGCCCCGGCTCTGGGGGCCCCGGCTCTGGCCCTCAAGCCCTCCAGCCCGGCCCGCGGCGGGAGCACGGGCCAGGAGCGCCACAGACCGGCCGGGCCCCTCGTGTTTCCGGGGCTCCTGTTCGTGGCAGCCATGACCTGGACAGACTTCCCCGAGCCTGGTGCCGGGAGGCCTGGAGGGACTTCCCGGACCCAGCCAAAGGCAGCCAATGCCGGGCCTGCGGGAGCTGTCCTGCGGGTCAGGGTGAAGACAGCCCTGGTGGGGGAGGGGCACTGCACGGAGCGGACACGGCAGCCCCATGACCTGCAGGAGGCCTCAGCTCCGCCCCAGAGTCCCAGCCGCACCCCAGCCTGCTCAGAAAGCCAGGCCGCTCCCCCGCAGCCGTGCCAACACTGGCCTGCAGGCCACGTGCGGGCACTGGACTGTGCTGGTTTATGGGGGCTTAGAGGAAAGACAGAGAGCAACAGATGTTGCCAACCCCACTTTCCTTAACCACAGAACCTGGGGCTGGCCAGGTCCACCGGCTGTGGTTGCTCTGAAGATGCCCCAGCCATGGGAGCCAGAGGCACCAACGTGCACACGCACAGTTCTGTGTGCTCAGCGCCTGTGAGGCCAGCGCTCCGAGCATCCCCACAAACCCCGGACCGAGGCTGCGGGACCCTGCGAGTGCTGAGCTCGAAGACCCGACACCGCGCGGACTGCGTCCGTGGCAGTGCAAAGCGGCCTCCCCGTGCAAGACGGCAGTGAAACCAGAAAGCTGCTCTCTAGTGCCCCGGAGGGACGGGCTTAGACGCTCCCAGACCAACCACACGGACGCCATACGTGTCGGTGATCAGCTGAGAGCCCATGGGAGGAGTCACCCACCTGGTTTAGCATTTGCAATCAAGACAAGTTATGCCGGGGCATGAATCAAATGGGAGCAGTGCAGCCGGCTCCTGGAGCCCCTGCACCCTCCCCGCCTCGGCGAGGTCTTCCGAGCAAAGAGGCAATGGGCTAAAAGGAAACAAAACCAAAGAACTGAAATAAAGCAAAACCAAGGAGACAATGACAAAGCAGACGCGTGCGCGGGAGCCCCTGGAGGGCCATTCATGGATGACAGGACACAGCAAACGCAAAACCAAAAACACGCAAATAAACTCTAAATAATAAACACGGGTGAAGATGCAGCCGGAAGACGAATGGCAAGGCGCTGTGGCTCGGTGAGCTCCCCCGGCACCAGTGGACAGCTCTGCCTCCCTGAGGGGGGCGCTGTGCCCCCGGGAGGAGCAGGAAGCTGCAGACCCCCGGGGGCTCCGCTCCTCTCTTTCCCACCCTGCATAGGCTGCAGGGGAGCTGGGCCCTCCTCCCCCGGGATGCTCTCCCCTGGAAGTCCCCACACCCCTGGATGGCAGGTATAGACGCTTGCCTATCGGAACCAGGGCCAGCCTGTGATTCGCCCCTGCGGCTTCAAGACCCAGCCGTCCCAGCATCCACTGCTGGGAACCCCAAGGGAAGGGGTAGTGGACTCAGGCCGAGCAGGACTCCTGCCTGGACCACGTCCCCATCTCCAACAGCCTCGCGCCCACACCCACCACCTGCGGGGCCCAGGAAGAGACGGCGCCCCCTCCTGTGGCTGCACAGAATTCCCCAGGGCAGCGAGAGGCCGAGGAGCCCAGCTGCAGTGCTCTGGGAAACCTAGTGGCACTCAACCCTCGCCCGGGCGTGCTCTGTGGGCACTGGACCCCGGCCATCCGGGAAGACCCCTGGGGAAACCTCTTGCACACGAGCCCGGACCGTCCCCAGCAGTGCCCCGCGGCGGGCTGGGCGATGCACACACCAGCGCGTGGGGCAGGGGCTGCTCCGCTGCCCAGGCACTGACCAGCAGCCTGCAGGCGACCTTCTCGCCCTGGCAAAGCACCGGGGCAGCAGAGGTCCAGGAGGCCCGGGGCACCGTGGGAGGGGGACGAGGAGAGGAAGACGGGCCGGGCGGGCGAGCCGGGCGCGGCAGGGAGGGACACGTACCCCGGCCCACGGGCAGGGCCTCGGCGTTGCAGCACTGGTCCACCAGCTGGTGGCAGTGCTCAATCAGGGACTCCAGCTGGGCCTTGTCGCAGGGCACCCCCAGGAATCTGGCCAGCTGCTCCACCATCGTCACCAGGTCCTGCGAGCCAAGGGCAGAGGGAGAGCGGCCATCAGCGGCAGGACGAGGACCTGGCTGGGCACAAGCTAGGGCCAGGCTGCCAGAGCCCGTCGGGCTCAGCTCACAGTGGCAGAAGTGGCTCCAAGGGGAGCCCGGGAGCAGGAACCAGGTCTTGACAGAGCCATGGGCATGCTTTCAACAGCAGCAGGAAGTCCAGCTGTTCTCACAACCATGCAAGAGCAAGAGTAGGCAGACTCCCTCGCTCTCCCTGCACCCGGGCAGCTGGACCCTGGGCTGCCCTGGGGAGGGCCCCCCCCCAGGCCTGTGGCCGACCGCCTCCCCACAAGAAGCTGGACAGACGCAGCAACACCCCCTCCCCCACTGCAAGTGCAGCCTCCCAGACACCTGCACACACCTGCTGGCCACAAACCCCGCCCCCCATGCCTTCAGGACCCTGAGCGTCACCAGGAAGTCCCCAAACGCAGGAAAACGCTGAAGGGGGTTTCCTCTGCTGGAGGTTCTAAAGACCCCCCCCCCCCCCCCCGCACATCAAAGCCTCAGGGAGCCCCACCACCCAACCCGGGCGCCTTTAATGCAGCCTCCCCAGGCCGTAGGGCTCAGCCTCTGTAGCACGACTCTGGAGCGCTCCCTCCAGCCTGGGCAGCACAGGGACCCTGAAGCGCTCCCCTCTGGCCTGGGAGGCTCCTGGCTTCAGGCTGGCTCAGCTCCGCCATTGCGGACATTTGGGGAGTGACCCAGTGAATGGAAGACGCCCCCCCCCCCAACACTGTAACTCTACCTCTCAAATAAAAAAAGAGCAAGCCAGCAGAAACCTGCCCCCCCCCCCCCGCCCAGGTGAGGCTGCAGCTGGCCCGTGAGCACAGACCTCTGGGGAAGGCAGTGCAGCCTGGCAGGACCGCGTGCTGCGGTGACAGCCGCCTCCGGGGGCTGCGACCTGGACCTGGTCCGTGACACCACCTGCGGGCCAGCCCCCGACTGCTGGGGACCGGCCCAGAGATCAAGAGCGCAGATCCCCCCAGAACACAGCGATCTTCATGGCGGCCTCATTCAGGATCACCCTAGAGTGGAAATGACCCGAGCCCCTCGTGTGGCGGGCACCAGTGGTGTGGCCAGGGGCATGACGGAGCTGCCAGGGGCAGAGAGGGCAGGAGGGGGGCAGCTGAGGTCCCCCTGGAGGCAGAGCCCACAGGACGTGGCAGGCCTGACGTGGGTACCGAGGCTGACGGCAGTGTCTCAGTCACGGAGGGCTCGGTGTGGGTGTGGCAGTCTGGGGTTTCTCCCAGCCACTCAGGGAGACCTGTGTCTGGGAGGCCCCATGGCTGGACTGGGGCTCCTGCGGCTGTGCAGTGAACAGAGAAGGGACGAGACCGGACTGGGGGGGCTGGGAGGAGGGACAGTGCCTGCTGTTGGCGCCATCTGGCCAGGGAGAAGGGCAGGAGCGAGCAGAGGATGGAGGACGCAGACAGCGGCCGCACCAGATGTTGCCAGAAGCCCAGGTGAGAGGACCCAGGCCCCGCCAGTGGCCCTGGCAGTATGAGGTCCCCAGGGACCCTGACACAGGGGCCCGGGAGTGGCAGGGCTGACGGCAGCGGACTCAGGAGAGGAGGAGGGGATCCAGGAGCGGAGCGGGCTCTGGGCTTCCAGGGCAGGGGGCTCTGCTGCCCACGTGTCTAAAGCAGGACAAACGGCAGCCGGAGAGCGCGGCGGGGTGCGGGGACAGCGGCCGGGTCGGGCCACAGTCTCCGGGTCGGGCCGCAGTTCTACTTCTGTTACGGCGCCAGCGTAAAGGACCGGGCTCCCCACGGCACTGCACCTCATTAGCCGCCCGGAAAAGGCCCCAGGAGCCTGGGCCAGCCAGAGGGGCTGGGACAGATCATGGGTGGAGGCCTCAGCCCTGCCCGGGGGTCCTGGACGCAGCACGGGCCCCTCAGTGTCCACAGGTCCAGGGAGGGTGCTGGGGGCAGAGCCAGGCCCCTCGGGACGCCCCGCGCCCGTGCCCGCAGCACTCACCCAGTGCGTGTCTGCTGCAGGGGCAGGGCCAGGCCCTGGAACGCCCCCATGTGCCCACGGCACTCACCCGGTGCAGGTCTTCTGTGTGGGCAGGGTCAGGCCCCCAGGACGCCCCCGTGTGCCCGCGGCACTCACCTGCTGCATGCCTGCTGAAGGGGCAGAGCCAGGCCCCTCGGGACGCCCCCGTGTGCCCGCAGCACTCACCCGGTGCAGGTCTTCGTACTTGAGGAACAACACGTTTCCGTCCATCCGGTGCTCCCAGAACTCCTGCACATGCTCAAACCAGGAGCCATAGCCCACTGCAGAGACAGGCAGGTGGGCCTTAGCGGGCACCACACAGGAAGGGCCTGCACCCCGCCCTGCACGGGGCCGCGCACCTGCCCAGGCCAGGGAGGAGCAGGACGCCCGGAGAAGCCCCGGCCCTTAGCCTCCCCTGCTTTTCAGGAGCTTTGAAAAGCTAACTGGGTGACAGGAGAAGCTGGGGACAGGAGGAGGAGCTGGGGGCAGGAGGAGGAGCTGAGGGACAAGAGGAGCTGGGGGCAGGAGGAGGAGCTGGGGACAGGAGGAGGAGCTGAGGGACAAGAGGAGCTGGGGGCAGGAGGAGGAGCTGGGGACAGGAGGAGGAGCTGGGGGCAGGAGGAGCTGGGGGCAGGAGGAGGAGCTGGGGGCAGGAGGAGGAGCTGGGGACAGGAGGAGGAGCTGAGGGACAAGAGGAGCTGGGGGCAGGAGGAGGAGCTGGGGACAGGAGGAGGAGCTGGGGGACAAGAGGAGGTGGGGACAGGAGGAGGAGGTGGGGACAGGAGGAGGAGCTGGGGACAGGAGGAGGAGCTGGGGGACAAGAGGAGCTGGGGGCAGGAGGAGGAGCTGGGGACAGGAGGAGGAGCTGAGGGGCAGGAGGAGGAGGTGGGGGCAGGAGGAGGAGCTGGGGACAGGAGGAGGAGCTGATGGGCAGGAGGAGGAGGTGGGGGCAGGAGGAGGAGCTGGGGGCAGGAGGAGGAGCTGGGGGACAAGAGGAGCTGGGGGCAGGAGGAGGAGCTGGGGACAGGAGGAGGAGCTGAGGGGCAAGAGGAGGAGGTGGGGGCAGGAGGAGGAGCTGGGGACAGGAGGAGGAGCTGATGGGCAGGAGGAGGAGGTGGGGGCAGGAGGAGGAGCTGGGGGCAGGAGGAGGAGCTGGGGGCAGGAGGAGGAGGTGGGGGCAGGAGGAGGAGGTGGGGGCAGGAGGAGGAGCTGGGGGGCAGGAGGAGGAGCTGAGGGACAGGAGGAGGAGGTGGGGGCAGGAGGAGGAGGTGGGGGCAGGAGGAGGAGCTGGGGACAGGAGGAGGAGCTGGGGACAGGAGGAGGAGCTGGGGGACAAGAGGAGCTGGGGGCAGGAGGAGGAGCTGGGCACAGGAGGAAGAGATGGGGATAAAGGAGGAGTTGAGGAGCAGGAGGAGGAGCTGGGGGCAGGAGGAGGAGCTGAGGGGCAGGAGGAGGAGGTGGGGGCAGGAGGAGGAGCTGGGGGGCAGGAGGAGGAGATGAGGAGCAGGAGGAGGAGCTGAGGGGCAGGAGGAGGAGCTGGGGGTAGGAGGAGGAGCTGGGGGACTGGAGGAGGAGCTGGGGATAAAGGAGGAGGAGGTGGGGGACAGGAGGAGCTGGGGGGCAGGAGGAGGAGATGAGGAGCAGGAGGAGGAGCTGGGGGTAGGAGGAGGAGCTGGGGGACTGGAGGAGGAGCTGGGGATAAAGGAGGAGGAGGTGGGGGACAGGAGGAGCTGGGGGGCAGGAGGAGGAGATGAGGAGCAGGAGGAGGAGCTGAGGGGCAGGAGGAGGAGCTGGGGGTAGGAGGAGGAGCTGGGGGACTGGAGGAGGAGCTGGGGATAAAGGAGGAGGAGGTGGGGGACAGGAGGAGCTGGGGGGCAGGAGGAGGAGGTGGGGACAGGAGGAGGAGGTGGGGACAGGAGGAGGAGGTGGGGACAGGAGGAGGAGCTGGGGCAGGAGGAGGAGCTGGGGGCAGGAGGAGGAGCTGGGGCAGGAGGAGGAGCTGGGGGCAGGAGGAGGAACTGGGGACAGGAAGAGGAGCTGGGGGCAGGAGTAGGAGCTGAGAGGCGCACAGGAGCCCCGGAGCCCACCCACATCTGCCTCCATGCGGCCTCCAGCCTGCTTGGAACGGCCTCTCACAGGCACCAGCGACTCTCACCCACCGTGGTTCCCAGCACCTGGATCCCAGCCAGGCTCTCTGCAGTGCTCAGGAGCCTGGGTGAGGGACAGCACAGCACGTCCACACAGCATCCCCACACGGCATGGGTCACAGTGACCCCGTCTACACAGTGTCCATACACAGCATGGGTCACTGTGGCTCCGTTAACACAGTGTCTCCACACGGCATGGGTCACCGTGACCCCATCTACACAGCGTCCCTGCACAGTATGGGTCATTGTGACCCCATCATCACAATGTCTCCCCATGGCTTGTGTCACTGAGACCCCATCTACACAGTGTCTCTACATGGCATTAGTCACCGTGACCCCATCTACACAGCGCCCCACATGGCATGGGTCACTGTGGCACCTTCTACATAGCATCCCCACATGACCCCATCTACACAGTGTCTACACGGCATGGGTTACTGTGGCCATGTCAGCACAGGATCCCCACACAGCATGGATCACTATGGCTCCGTCGACACAGTGTCTCTACATGGAAAGGGTCACTGTGACCCCATCTATACAGCGTCCCCACATGGCATGGGTCATCCCCACATGACATTGGTCACCATGACCCCATCTACACAGTGTCTCTACATGGCATGGGTCACCGTGACCCCTTCTACACAGCGTCTGCACATAGCATGGGTCACTGTGGCTCCATCTACACAGTGATTCTACATGGCATGGGTCACCCATCTACACAGCATAACCCACACGGCATGGGTCACTGTGACCCCATCGACACAGCTTCCCTACATGGGATGGTTCACTGTGATCTCACCTACACTGTGTCCCATGTGGCAAGGGTCACCAGGGGCCTGTCTACACAGCTCCCCGTGTTGTACACCACACCTGCAGGGTGACCCCAGGTTCTTCCTCCTTATTGGGGTCCTTTACGGGGGTCTCCGCCTCCCCACCGGACCGGGACATGCCACAGTCACCTCGTGGCTCCTGTGTGTTACTCCCCACTTCTCTACAGCGCCAGCAAACACCAACGGGCTGCCCAGGACCTGTGCAGTGGAACTGAGGCACGGGTGCATGGTGGACTTGTGCTGTGACCCTGACCATGTGCCGAGGCCCACAGTGGCCAACAGAAGCTGTGAGCCCCGCTCCCCAGTGGTCTGAGTGTAGCCCCCCATGCTGCTCATGGGGGCACAGTCCCCCCACATCCCCCGGCTTCTACAGTGGCCACAGTGTGAGCTGGCCCTTAAGGAATGGTTTTAGGAACCGTGTGAGTGGCCAGCAGGGATGTCCCCGAGGGCAGGTGGCTAGGGGAGGAGGGCCTTTAGCAGGCGCCGTGGCCTCGGCCCCAGGCACAGCCAACCCAGAATCCCCAGGGCCTTGAGGTCCTGGAGGCGGGTCGCTAGAGCCCCGCACTGCAGCGCCAAGAGCCCACAAGGCTCTCCTCTCTGACTCGCCCTGGGGCTCTGTCCTGACCGTGTCGCACACTCCCCGAAGAGTCCGAGGCCACACTCGGCAACATGGCCAAACAGCACTGCTGCCGGGACAGGAAGGGGCAAATGCGGTTTCAGACGTGGGAGCCACCTGGCCCCACTGCGCGTTAACTGAAGGCTCTGCTGGTGCACCCCACACACTACCCACGAGAGGTGCCCGACACCCAGGCACCACCTTGGGAGGAGACAGGCCGCCAGCAGGGTGAACGGAACAAGGGCTGCGAGCGCAGCTGCTTCCCCCACCCTACGCCCCTGCCTTCCCCCGAGAGCAGTGGGTGCCAACCCTCCTCCCTGCGGGCTCTGTCCCACGGTCATGGACAGCCCGGCCGCAGCCCCAGCCCGCCCTCCAGCCTCTGTGAGTGACAGCAGTGACTCTGGGCCTCTGGTCTCCTGTTTCCATTCTCGTCTTGTCCTGAGCCCGGGCAGCAAAGAGGGGTGTTTAATGGGGGGCCTTCGCAGAAGCCCCAGGAGTGTAGTGGGAGTGCAGGACTCTGGGGACAAGGGACCGGCTCTGCCACAAGTCGGCTCCATGACCAATACCAGCCTCCCCGGGGGGACGGCCCCGGCGGGGATACTCACGCTTGTCATTCATGAACCTCCGGCAGAACTCCTGGAAGGTGCCCCGGTAGCTCATGGTACGCAGCGAGCGGTGGAACTGGTAGTAGGACACCACCAGGTCCTTGGGGTTGCGAGCCATGTAGATGACCTGCGGGCAGAGGGACGGTCAGGGACTTCCACGTCCAGGCCCAGCCAACCCGCAGCCTGCTTTGCCGCGGCCCCGTCCCAGGGTGGACGCCGGCCACGTGACAGCGTCTGCAGGCTTCGCATGCGGGTGTCCCGCTGGACTTCTGTCCCCTGCACCAGCTCCACATCAGCCAGAGACACAGAAGGGACACCCCTGACACCGGTGGCCTCACATACGCAACGCGGCTGAGGAACGCCGGTCGCCCGTTGTGACCGGGGACCATCGAGCCCGGCAGCCCACACTGGCTGCAGCTGGCCCCGGGCACATCCGGGGGAAGAGAAAACCAACAGCTGGAACAGCTGGCCCAAGGCAGCCTCTAAGCCCAGCCAGGCGAGAGGCACGGGGAGGGCCAGAAGCCTTACCTTGGAGTCCCCGTTGTGGAGGTCGGAGGGCAGGAAGCGGTAGGGGAGGTGGCTCTTGATGAGGCGCGGAGACGTCAGCTCCTGTGGGGCCAGAGGACAGGATCAGGGAGGACCCAGGCTCACGGAGGACCCAGGATCAGAGGAGACCCAGGCTCAGGGAGGACCTGGGATCAGAGAGGACCCAGGATCAGAGAGGACCCAGGATCATGGAGGACCCAGGCTCAGGGAGGACCTAGGCTCAGAGAGGACCCAGGCTCAGGGAGGACCCAGGATCAGAGGACCCGGGCTCAGGGAGGACCCAGGGCTCAGAGCAGACCCAGGATCAGGGAGGACCCAGGCTCAGGGAGGACCCAGGATCAGGGAGGACCTAGGCTCAGAGGGGACCCAGGCTCAGAGGACCCAGGCTCAGGGAGGACCCAGGCTCAGAGAGGACCTGGGCTCAGGGAGGACCTAGGCTCAGGGAGGACCCAGGGCTCACAGCAGACCCAGGATCAGGGAGGACCCAGGCTCAGGGAGGACCCAGGGCTCAAAGCAGATCCAGGCTCAGGGAGGATCCAGGATCAGAGAGGATCCAGGCTCAGAGAGGACCCAGGCTCAGGGAGAACCCAGGATCAGAGGGGACCCAGGATCAGAGAGGACCTGGGATCAGAGGGGACCCAGGATCATGGAGGACCCGGGATCAGAGAGGACCCGGGATCAGGGAGGATCTGGGCTCAGGGAGGACCTGGGCTCAGGGAGGCCCCGGGCTCAGAGGACTCAGGATCAGAAAGGATCCAGGATCAGAGGACCCGGGCTCAGGGAGGACCCGGGCTCAGGGAGGACTCAGACTCAGGGAGGACCCAGGGCTCAGAGAGGACCCGGGGTCAGGGCGGACCCAGGATCAGGGAGGACCCAGGCTCAGGGAGGACCCAGGATCAGAGGGGACCCAGGCTCAGGGAGGACCCGGGATCAGGGAGGACCCGGGCTCAGAGAGGATCCGGGCTCAGGGAGGACCCAGGATCAGGAAGGACCCAGGCTCAGAGAGGACTCGGGGTCAGAGAGGACCCGGGCACAGAGGACCCAGGATCAGAGTAGACCCAGGCTCAGGGAGGACCCAGGCTCAGAGAGGACTCGGGGTCAGAGGGGACCCAGGATCAGGGAGGACCCAGGATCAGGGAGGACCCAGGCTCAGAGAGGACTCGGGGTCAGAGAGGACCCGGGCTCAGAGGACCCAGGATCAGAGTAAAGTAGACCCAGGCTCAGGGAGGACTCAGGCTCAGAGAGGACTCGGGGTCAGAGGGGACCCAGGATCAGGGAGGACCCAGGCTCAAGGAGGACCCAGGCTCAGAGAGGACCCGGGCACAGAGGACCCAGGATCAGAGTAAAGTAGACCCAGGCTCAGGGAGGACCCAGGCTCAGAGAGGACTCGGGGTCAGAGGGGACCCAGGATCAGGGAGGACCCAGGATCAGGGAGGACCCAGGCTCAGAGAGGACTCAGGGTCAGAGAGGACCCGGGCTCAGAGGACCCAGGATCAGAGTAGACCCAGGCTCAGGGAGGACCCAGGCTCAGAGAGGACTCGGGGTCAGAGGGGACCCAGGATCAGGGAGGACCCAGGATCAGGGAGGACCCAGGCTCAGAGAGGACTCAGGGTCAGAGAGGACCCGGGCTCACAGAGGACCCAGGCTCAGAGAGGACCCGGGCACAGAGGACCCAGGATCAGAGTAAAGTAGACCCAGGCTCAGGGAGGACCCAGGCTCAGAGAGGACTCGGGGTCAGAGGGGACCCAGGATCAGGGAGGACCCAGGATCAGGGAGGACCCAGGCTCAAGGAGGACCCAGGCTCAGAGAGGACCCGGGCACAGAGGACCCAGGATCAGAGTAAAGTAGACCCAGGCTCAGGGAGGACCCAGGCTCAGAGAGGACTCGGGGTCAGAGGGGACCCAGGATCAGGGAGGACCCAGGATCAGGGAGGACCCAGGCTCAGAGAGGACTCAGGGTCAGAGAGGACCCGGGCTCAGAGGACCCAGGATCAGAGTAGACCCAGGCTCAGGGAGGACCCAGGCTCAGAGAGGACTCGGGGTCAGAGGGGACCCAGGATCAGGGAGGACCCAGGATCAGGGAGGACTCAGGCTCAGAGAGGACTCAGGGTCAGAGAGAACCCGAGCTCAGAGGACCCAGGATCAGAGTAGACCCAGGCTCAGGGAGGACCCAGGCTCAGAGAGGACTCGGGGTCAGAGGGGACCCAGGATCAGGGAGGACCCAGGCTCAGAGAGGACTCAGGGTCAGAGAGGACCCAGGCTCAGAGGACCCAGGATCAGAGTAGACCCAGGCTCAGAGGCACTGGCTCAGTGAGGACTCGGGGTCAGAGAGGACCCGGGCTCAGAGGACCCAGGATCAGAGTAGACCCAGGCTCAGAGAGGACCCAGGATCAGGGAGGACCCAGGCTCAGAGAGGACCCAGGATCAGAGAGGACCCGGGCTCAGAGAGGACTCAGGGTCAGAGAGGACTCGGGGTCAGAGAGGACCCGGGCTCAGAGGACCCGGGCTCAGAGGACCCAGGATCAGAGTAGACCCAGGCTCAGGGAGGAACCAGGATCAGGGAGGACCCAGGCTCAGAGAGGACTCAGGGTCAGAGAGGACCCGGGCTCAGAGGACCCAGGATCAGAGTAAAGTAGACCCAGGCTCAGGGAGGACTCAGGGTCAGAGAGGACCCGGGCTCAGAGGACCCAGGATCAGAGTAGACCCAGGCTCAGAGAGGACTCAGGATCAGGGAGGACCCAGGCTCAGGGAGGACCCAGGCTCAGAGAGGACTCAGGGTCAGAGAGGACCCGGGCTCAGAGGACCCGGGCTCAGAGGACCCAGGCTCAGAGGACCCAGGCTCAGTGAGGACTCAGGGTCAGAGAGGACCCGGGCTCAGAGGACCCAGGCTCAGTGAGGACTCAGGGTCAGAGAGGACCCGGGCTCAGAGGACCCAGGCTCAGAGGACCCAGGCTCAGAGGACTCAGGGTCAGAGAGGACCCGGGCTCAGAGGACCCAGGCTCAGAGAGGACTCAGGGTCAGAGAGGACCCGGGCTCAGAGGACCCGGGCTCAGAGGACCCAGGCTCAGAGAGGACCCAGGCTCAGAGAGGACCCGGGCTCAGAGGACCCAGGATCAGGGAGGACCCAGGATCAGGGAGGACCCAGGATCAGGGAGGACCCAGGCTCAGAGAGGACCCGGGCTCAGAGGACCCAGGCTCAGAGAGGACTCAGGGTCAGAGAGGACTCGGGGTCAGAGGGGACCCAGGCTCAGGGAGGACCCGGGATCAGGGAGGACCCAGGCTCAGAGGACCCAGGCTCAGAGAGGACCCAGGCTCAGAGGACCCAGGCTCAGAGGACCCGGGCTCAGAGGCACTGGCTCAGAGGACCCAGGCTCAGAGGACCCAGGCTCAGAGGACCCAGGATCAGGGAGGACCCGGGCTCAGAGGACCCGGGCTCAGAGGACCCAGGCTCAGAGTAGACCCAGGCTCAGGGAGGACCCAGGCTCAGAGAGGACTCGGGGTCAGAGGGGACCCAGGATCAGGGAGGACCCAGGATCAGGGAGGACCCAGGCTCAGAGAGGACTCAGGGTCAGAGAGGACCCGGGCTCACGGAGGACCCAGGATCAGAGAGGACTCGGGGTCAGAGAGGACCCAGGCTCAGGGAGGACCCGGGATCAGGGAGGACCCGGGCTCAGAGAGGATCCGGGCTCAGGGAGGACCCAGGATCAGGAAGGACCCAGGCTCAGAGAGGACTCGGGGTCAGAGAGGACTCGGGGTCAGAGGGGACCCAGGATCAGGGAGGACCCGGGATCAGGGAGGACCCAGGCTCAGAGGACCCAGGCTCAGAGGCACTGGCTCAGTGAGGAGGCAGCCGCAGTCCCACAGGCCCCTCTCAGGGCCTTTCTGTCAGGCAGGGGTGTGGGGAGCTCGCAGCGCCCAGCCCGTCGCTGGCCAGCTCCCCACCGTGACAAACTGGAGAATGCACCCCGCAGGGAAGCGGGTCCCTGTCCTCAGCCTGCCAGTCACAGGCGTCTGCCGAGTGGACCTGGGAGCCGGTGCTCTGGTCTGGAGTGGCCAAGGCAGAGGAACCACAAGGTGCAGGCATGGCCCTGGCCCAGTGCGCTCCACTCCCGCCTGCCCTCGGGCCTGCACGCAGCAGCCAGGCTGAGCCAGCCACACACGGATGGCTCCCACGGCTCCCCAGAGCCCCTCGGGGAATAAGCCTGGTCCTCACGTGGACTTCCCACTGCCCGGAAGGAGCCGGGCCCCCCGACCCAGGCCTCTGCACCCACCAGTCCCCCAGTCTCCTTTCGGGCACCCTCTAGTGCCACACGACTTCCTGTCCTGTGCGGTGGTTACACGATGCTGTCGGTTCCCCGCTGTGCCCCGGAGCCAAGAGCAGCGCCTGGCATGCAGCGGGCACTGAATGGCTCCCTGAGTGACAACACAGGGGAGCCGGGCACAGGAGTGGGGCAAAGGCGAGGCCGGGGCGCGGAGACCGGCTCCCTCGGGACAAGCTCAGAGCTTGCTCCAGGGTGTGGGAGGGTGGGCATGCGAGACGGAGGCCTGAACTAAAGCCACACAGGGGCGGGAGGTGGATGGTGGAGAGGGAATTCCAGGTCCATGAGAGGGCAGGGGGAAGGAGATGACGCCTCGCAGTCCTGACACCACCCATCTGCTGCCAGCGCCCGGCTCCAGCGCAGAGGGCGGCCCAGGCGCTCACCCAGCCCCACCCCCACCCCCTGCCATCCAACTCCTTCCTGCTCTGCGGAAGCCCTGACCCACACAGGCACCCACACCTGGTCAGACTGCAGGGTCACAGTCACGCTCACACCTGCCAGCGCCTCTCCTGCCTTCGGGGCCACCTGGGAGTTCTCTGCTCCCCACTCCCGCCCCTGTCCCCACAAGCCCCGTGGAAGCAGCTGTCACTCACCTTGATGATGTCCAGGCCGGGCTGCGGGTACTCCAGGACCGGAAGCTGCTCATCGATGTTCATCAGGCCAATCTCGTCGGGGTCGGCTCCCTGACTGACCAGGTAGACCACCTCCTGCAGCAAGCTCGTGCCTGGGAGAGAAGCCACATGGAGCTGCGCTCAGAGCAGGCACAGGGCCCGGCTCTCCACTCGGCGGCGACCGGGCCCGGGGTGGGGCGGGGCGGGAGCGAGTTGAGTTTGGCAAGAGAGGGCTGGGTCAGGTGCAAGATCTGAGCCCAAACCCCACCAGTCTCGAGGCTGTGAGAAGTGGGCAGGACCAGAGCCCACTGCACCAGGGCCTCCCAGCGGCACCCGGTGGCCGGCTCAGCCCCGAGGCTCCAGGCGTGACCGGAGCGGAAGGAAGAACTTCCAGCTACTGATGCTCATGGTGGAACTGTGTCTGCTCCTGTCTATTAAAGCCGAAGCTCCGAGAAATCTACTCCCAAGTCTACGAGACCCGGGGCTTGCTTCTGACATGTTCTAGAATAACCTCGGCCACACCGCTCATGAGACAGCCGACAGCTGGGAACACAAACACCCAACAAGAGGCGGCAGGGAGCCCGATGACCACCGACCGTGACGAGGACGCGGGCCCCCGCTGTGCACAGCACAGCCGACAGCTGGCTCTCTCGCCGTCGGTGATGGCTTCCACCGCTCGAGGCTCAAGAATGGGTGAGACCGGGCGACGGTGGCAGAGGGGAGACACCAAGTCAGAGAAGTCGCAAGGGAGACCCCAGGGCCTAGAGTCACCACCTTTGTCTGGGCCAGCTACACGTGACACCCGTTAAAATGAGAACAGCGCCCCCCTGCCTCCGCGTCTGCCCGGCCTGGCGAGCACAGCCCGCTCCCATGGCTGTGGCCCCAGGACCCACGTCCCCACTAACAGCAGAGGGGGCTCCGTGAGGCAAGGGTGCCCAAGGGCTGCACACCTGCTGACCCTGTCTCCCTCCTGGCCAGTGGCACCGTGGCCCAGGCCGCTCTGAGCTTCCCCCGTTCAGACCCAGGCTTCAGCACCCCCTGCCTGGCGAAGTCCTCTGAGTTCTCCCAGCCTCCTCCACGCAGTCTCCAGTGCCACGACCACCGACCACTCTGGGCACACAGGTCCTGTATCTGGGCCCCGTGGTACCAGAGCCAGCCAGGACCAGAGAGGACGCCCAGGGAGGACATGGCTTTCTGGACACGTCCAGCACCACCCAAACAAGTGCCCAGCGAGCCAGCCCTCCCCAGCCCCACCTTGCGGCCCCGCAGAACAAGTGGACACGGCTCAACACACCCGCCCCTTCGCTGCGGGGACTCCGGCTCTGGCCCTGGCTCCTCAGTGCTCATGGCCCAGCCCGGCCGCTCCCCTGTGCAAGTGGCACGCCCCCTCCTCACGTCTCAGGTCCCAGCACCCTGCCAGGGTGTCTGGAGCTGACCCCTCCTACCCTGGGTCACACCCGAAGCACTTCCCATGAGGACACCACGCAGCCCTGCACTAACAGGGCAGTGAGGCCACACGGCTGCCCACCGAGGGCCCTCCAGGGGCTGTGCACGCTCCAGCAGGCGGAGAGCCCCTCCCCACTGCTCTCCTAGCCCCTGCACTCCTCCACCGTGTGCCCAGCCCCCTCCTGTCTCAGGCTGTCAGCATTTGCTGTCCCCGCTGGGACCCTCCCCCGACCTTCCTTCCTGTGCCTACTCCAGTGTCACCGAGTCAGCAAGGGCTCCCCATCACCCTCCCATCCTGTGTCCTGCCCTGCCTGGGAGCAGCCTGCCCGTTCCCTTCTCTGCTCACACCCCCACCCTGCAGGACGGTTCTGCCTGCTCTTCTTTGTCACACAGCAAGAGCCTACACCCAGGGGCAGGTGCTGTGGCGTAGCAGGTAAAGCCGCCACCTGCAGTGCCAGCATCCCATATGGGCGCCAGTTCAAGTCCCGGCTGCTCCACTTTCGATCCAGCTCTCTGCTGTGGCCTGGGAAAGCAGTGGAAGATGGCCCAGGTCCTTGGGCCCCTGCACCCACGTGGGAGACCTGGAATAAGCTCCTGGCTCCTGGTTTCAGATTGGCACAGCTCAGGCTGTTGCGTCCATCTGGGGAGTGAACCAGTGGATAGAAGACCTCTCTCTCTCTCTCTCTCTGCCTCTCTGTAACTCTGCCTTTCAAATAAATACATAAATCTTTAAAAAAAAAAAAGAAAGAAAGAAAGAAAGAAAGAAAGAAAGAAAGAAAGAAAGAAAGAAAGAAAGAAAGGAAGGAAGGAAGGAAGGAAGGAAGAAGTCTGCACCTGGCCACGCCCAATTGAGGTTTCCCCAACCTACAACCAGGGCCGGCTGTAAGGAATCCCCACACACAGGGACTGAAAACCACAAGGACTCCCCGCCCCCTGCCACGCCGAGGGCCCGCCCACCTGCCTGCCCCTCACCTTCCCCACCTATCCCAAACCACAGGGACTCCCTGCCCCCTGCCACGCCGAGGGCCCACCCACCTTCCTGCCTATCCCAAACCACAGGGACTCCCCGCCCCCTGTCACACTGAGGAGGGCCCGCCTAGCTGCCTGCCCCTCACCTTCCCCACCTATCCCAAACCACAGGGACTCCCCACCCCCTATCACACTGAGGAGGGCCCACCCACCTGCCTGCCCCTCACCTTCCCCACCTATCCCAAACCACAGGGACTCCCTGCCCCCTGCCACGCCGAGGGCCCACCCACCTTCCTGCCTATCCCAAACCACAGGGACTCCCCGCCCCCTGTCACACTGAGGAGGGCCCGCCTAGCTGCCTGTCCCTCACCTTCCCCACCTATCCCAAACCACAGGGACTCCCCACCCCCTATCACACTGAGGAGGGCCCGCCCACCTGCCTGCCCCTCACCTTCCCCACCTATCCCAAACCACAGGGACTCCCCGCCCCCTGTCACACTGAGGAGGGCCCGCCTAGCTGCCTGTCCCTCACCTTCCCCACCTATCCCAAACCACAGGGACTCCCCACCCCCTATCACACTGAGGAGGGCCCGCCTAGCTGCCTGCCCCTCACCTTCCCCACCTATCCCAAACCACAGGGACTCCCCGCCCCCTGTCACACTGAGGAGGGCCCGCCTAGCTGCCTGTCCCTCACCTTCCCCACCTATCCCAAACCACAGGGACTCCCCACCCCCTATCACACTGAGGAGGGCCCGCCTAGCTGCCTGTCCCTCACCTTCCCCACCTATCCCAAACCACAGGGACTCCCCACCCCCTATCACACTGAGGAGGGCCCGCCTAGCTGCCTGCCCCTCACCTTCCCCACCTATCCCAAACCACAGGGACTCCCCGCCCCCTGTCACACTGAGGAGGGCCCGCCTAGCTGCCTGCCCCTCACCTTCCCCACCTATCCCAAACCACAGGGACTCCCCACCCCCTATCACACTGAGGAGGGCCCACCCACCTGCCTGCCCCTCACCTTCCCCACCTATCCCAAACCACAGGGACTCCCCGCCCCCTGTCACACTGAGGAGGGCCTGCCCACCTGCCTGCCCCTCACCTTCCCCACCTATCCCAAACCACAGGGACTCCCCGCCCCCTGTCACACTGAGGAGGGCCCGCCCACCTGCCTGCCCCTCACCTACCCTGGCACTCAGAGACTGAGGGCTCAGCCCGTCAGGTTCCAGGCTGGCCCTGGGAGTCTGAGGAGACCCAGCCCCTGCCTCCCTCTTCCAGGAAAGGGAGGGGACGTCGGCTGGGGACCTGTGCAGGGCCAGAGAGGCTCAGCCCGGACATTGGGACATTGCGACTTCCAGCACCTGAGTGGGGACGGGCTGGGATGGCTCACATACAGGATACCCCGCAGGGGACAGGCCAGCTGCCACATGGGCGCCTCTGCCACGCACCCCGCAGCTGACAGGGACAAGACGCGCACCCCGCAGCTGACAGGGACAAGACGTCCCAGTGCACGCTCACTCTCCTGTGCAGCCGAGCAGGTGCAGCAGGGGCGGGGCGGGGGCAGGGCAGCAGGGGCAGTGAGGCCCCTGCTGGCCACACAGAGCACGGCACATGCAGGGGTCACAGGCTGCAGTCCCCCCAACACACAAGACGCCAAAGGCAGAAGAGGGGGCCGTGCAGCTAGGGAGTGGCAGCATGGGGTGGGGGGAAGCGGCTCCCCCAGCTGCAGCTCCAGGGGAGGCCAGCCCGGTTCCCTGGCAAACCCAATCCCAGCAGTGGGAGCCAGGCTGTCGGAGCAGAGCCCTGGGACAGCGGGCAGGGCAGGGCTGCCTCGCTGGCCACCAACACCAGCCACACAGGCTCTGTCGTGGCGACTGGAGGCTGTGGTTCCCAGAGCTGCTTCTGCTGATGTAGCAGAACACCCACCAATCAACGCCCCGGGGCGGCCGGCAGTGTGCTCTGGGCAGGGAGCCAGTGGAGCCCTGGGATGACCTGCCCCAACCTCGGGCACGGCTGCGTGAGCGCCCGCACCAGGCAGGGCGCCCGTCAGAGACCCCAGGACCCTGGGAACGGCAGGAAGCCACAGCCCAGGCCGGAGTCGCTGGGGATGGGCCGCAGCCTTT
This sequence comes from Sylvilagus floridanus, assembly GCA_949820135.1. Classification (NCBI taxonomy): domain Eukaryota; kingdom Metazoa; phylum Chordata; class Mammalia; order Lagomorpha; family Leporidae; genus Sylvilagus; species Sylvilagus floridanus. The sequence continues at coordinate 4,362,635 of OX463231.1, read as the reverse complement.
GACTCTCTCTCCTCTGCCAGAGTCGCCCGGGTGCCTGAAACAGCACAGCGGGCAGAGCCGCCGCTGGCATCGCCAGCACCCCAGGGAGAAGCGCCGGCTTGAGTCTCGCTGCTTCCGATCCGGCACCCCAGGGAGAAGTGCTGGCTTGAGTCTCGCTGCTTCCAATCCGGCTCCCTGCTAATGTGCCAGGGAAAGCAGTGGAAGATGGCCCGCGTGCGTGGTCCCCCGCACCCAAGTGGGAGACAGAACTCGGGCTCCTGGCTTGAGCCCAGCCCAGCCTGGGCTGTAGCAGCCATATGGAGAGTGAACCAGCGAATGGAAGACCTCTCTCCTCTCTGTCGCTCTGCCTTCCAAATAAGCAAGTCGTTTTTAAAGAAAGCGACCTGTAAGGCGCATGTGGCAGCCCCCCTGCCCTCCTCCCCACGGCTCACGCCCCCAGCAGCAGGCCCTCAACTGACGCTGCCTCCACCAACAGGGAGCTGCCAACGGGATTTCAGGACCCGCGCCCTGCAGGAGGCTCACAGAATCTCAGCTAAGGAAGGCGAGGACCCAGGCCAACGCCCCGACACCCACGAGCCACAGCAGCACAGGGGTGGAATCCGGCGGCGTCCAGCGTCCCACGCGAGGTGCTCCCCAGTCCCCCCCCCCCTCAGTGCCACCCCTGCGGCTCTGCCACAGTCCTTCTCGGTGGCCGAGGACACGGCCGTCTTCCTGGGACCCCTCCACATTGACGCGCCTTGTCCCCTGTCTGTGTCCCCCTTTTCATTGCTGGGCATCCGGCTGCTTCCAGAGCATGGCGGGGGACGGAGTCCCGGGCTGCACCCAGCACCAACGGCGTCTGCTCGCCGCCTGGACGGCCACTGAGAACTCTTGGCCCAGGGTCGTAGACATCTCCTGTGTGGGGCTGTAGCCCCTGTCGCTCGGTGTGGGACCTTCCACGTGCTCCTTCCTCGGGCACCATGCTGCTGGGGGGAGGGGGAGCCCCTGACTCCCCACGCTCTGCAAATGCTGGTCCCGGGCGCGTTCTCTTCCACGCTCTCTTCGTCATACAGGAGTTTACTCTCCTCCTTGTCTCTGGCTCCTGGTTCTCAACATCCTGCAGGACAGGGGCCGGCGCCGTGGCACAGTGGCTAAGCCTCGGCCTGTAGCACCACCGTCCCATGTGGGTGCCAGTTCAAGTCCCGGCTGCTCCTCTTCCTGTCCAGCTCTCTGCTGTGGCCTGGGAAAGCAGTGGAAGATGGCCCAAGTCCTTGGGCCCCTGCATCCACGTGGGAGACCTAGAGGAAGCTGCCAGCTCCTGGCTTCAGATTGGTGCAGCTCCGGCCGTTGCAGCCATCCTGGGAGTGACCCAGCGGATGGAAGACCTCTCTCTCTGTCTCTCCCTCTGTCTGGCTGTAAGTCTACCTCTCAAATAAATAAGAATCTTAAAAAAAAAAAAAGATTCTGCTCCATTCCCTGGGACGCACCCTCTGCTTCACCATCCTCACGACAGAGGGGCTGAGTCCAAATTTCCCACCTCGGATGCCCCAGTCTTTCCTGCTCTTTCCTGACCCCTCTCCCCTCCCTGCGCGGGAAGCATTTCAGCTCCTCCGCTCCTCCCCTCCCGGATTCCTGAGTTCTTCTTTCTGCGTTTAGTTTTGTCTTCCTGCTGGAGACGTTGTTCCCGGAGGCTGGGGCGCCTCTCCTGGGGACGCCATGTGTCTGAGAGCAGTCCACGGGTGGCTCATCGCCACGGCAACACCACGGCAACAGTTACAGGGCAGGGCCAGCACTGCCACCCTGCAGCGTCAGCATCCCAGATGGCCACGGGTTCAAGTCCCGGCTGCTCCACTTCCAATCCAGCTCTCTGCTAATGTGCCTGGGAAAGCAGTGGAAGATGGCCAACACGGTTGGGCCCCTGCACCCACGTGGGGGACCCAGAAGAAGCTTCTGGCTTCAGCCTGGCGTGGCCCTTGTTGCAGCCGTCTGGGAGTGAACCAGCAATGGAAGACCTCTCTGTGTCTCTGTGCCTCTGCCCCTCTGTAACTCTGCCTTTCAAATAAATCAATCTTTGTGGGGGGAAAAGAAAAAAAAAAAAATGTACAGGCCTTGTCGTTGGGTCAGCTTCTCCCAAGAGGGTGCCTCCAGCCTCCCAATCCAGGGCGGGGCCACAGGCATGCTGGGGCGTGGGAGGGAGATTGGGAACCCCACCTCCCATGGCTGCAGCTCTCCCATGACCCCTGCTCCCCGCAGGGCCTGCACCCCAGCCATGCTCGGTGCTCGGCACCCACACCCACAGCTTCCCAGGGACAGCCTCCTGTTTCCGTCACCCCTCACCCAGTCACCTCATCCCAACCAGAGTTCCACGGCTGGGACCGGCCCCCCTCTCCCCCGCACATGCACAAGCCCATGACGTCGTCAGCATCCGGGGTCTGAGCTCTCTGTGCCTTGTCACTGGCGGGAGGCTCCCAGAGGAAGCAGCGCTGGGCATGTGTGTCCCACTAGCCTGGAGACCCCCGGCCCCGCCCTCGCCCAGGGTCCCAGAGGCTGCGACTCCAGGAGCCCTGCAGCTCCTCGGAGGGGCAGGAGAACGCCGAAGCCATGATGACCACAGAGCTAGACCCTGTGGCCCTCGCCCCGCAGGGTCACAGGGACCGCCCCAGGATACGCCCCCCCACCCTCCCAAAGTAGAGCAAAGACCAATCTCCCTGCGAGTGCCTGCCATGGGCTCCCCACCCTGCCACGGGCTCTCCGCCCTGCCCTGGCCAGCACCTGCCATGGCCAGCGCCCCCCACCATGCAGAGGGGACGGGAACCCAAGGACAAACTGGCAGGGAAGGTGGCGCTGCACCCAGCTCTGGCCCACGCTGGCTCACACACAGGGGCCCCGGAGTCACCCTGGGGACAGCCAAGGAAACACCCTGAGGCCCTGGCATTGGACCATGGACTCAACGATGACCTTGTCTGGTCCTTACCCCACCCACAGCCCCTGCGTCCACCTCGCCCTGCAGCCCCGGAAGCAGGCTCAGCAGTGAACTGCACACGGCCCCCAGCACACAGCACTGGCCCCACAACCAGCGTGCTGTACACACTCACACACACATACACACACGTGTGTAAACAACATACCAACCACACATACATGTGCATGCAAACAACACAACACCCATACACACCTCACCCACACATACATACCACGGCCATGGCACACGGCACACACATGAATGCATATGACACTAAGACACACCTGACATACACATCCACACCCAAAACCACACACACACACACACACACACACACACGCCTACAACACAACACCCATATATACCACATACACGCTATATACACCACACCCAGACACATATATATGTTACATGTGCCCTACAAACCGCACACACACACTTACCCAACACCACACACAGCGTCACCTCACTCACTGTCACACACACAGGACAGCGTCACCTCACTCACTGTCACACACACAAGACAGTGTCACCTCACAGTGACACACAGGACAGCGTCACCTCACTCACAGTGACACACACAGGACAGCGTCAGCTCACTCACTGTCACACACACAAGACAGTGTCACCTCTCTCACAGTGACACACAGGACAGCATCACCTCACTCACAGTGACACACAGGACAGCGTCACCTCACTCACTGTCACACACAGGACAGCGTCACCTCACTCACAGTGACACACAGGACAGCATCACCTCACTCACTGTGACACACAGGACAGCGTCACCTCACTCACTGTCACACACAGGACAGCGTCACCTCACTCACAGTGACACACAGGACAGCGTCACCTCACTCACAGTGACACACAGGACAGCGTCACCTCACTCACTGTCACACACAGGACAGCGTCACCTCACTCACTGTCACACACAGGACAGCGTCACCTCACTCACTGTCACACACAGGACAGCGTCACCTCACTCACAGTGACACACACAGGACAGCGTCACCTCACTCACTGTCACACACAGGACAGAGTCACCTCACTCACTGTCACACACAGGACAGCGTCACCTCACTCACTGTCACACACACAGGACAGCGTCACCTCACTCATAGTGACACACAGGACAGCGTCACCTCACTCACAGTGACACACAGGACAGCGTCACCTCACTCACAGTGACACACAGGACAGCATCACCTCACTCACTGTCACACACAGGACAGCGTCACCTCACTCACTGTCACACACACAGGACAGCATCACCTCACTCACAGTGACACACAGGACAGCGTCACCTCACTCACTGTCACACACAGGACAGCGTCACCTCACTCACAGTGACACACAGGACAGCGTCACCTCACTCACTGTCACACACAGGACAGCGTCACCTCACTCACTGTCACACACAGGACAGCGTCACCTCACTCACTGTCACACACAGGACAGCGTCACCTCACTCACAGTGACACACACAGGACAGCGTCACCTCACTCACTGTCACACACAGGACAGAGTCACCTCACTCACTGTCACACACAGGACAGCGTCACCTCACTCACTGTCACACACACAGGACAGCGTCACCTCACTCATAGTGACACACAGGACAGCGTCACCTCACTCACAGTGACACACAGGACAGCGTCACCTCACTCACAGTGACACACAGGACAGCATCACCTCACTCACTGTCACACACAGGACAGCGTCACCTCACTCACTGTCACACACACAGGACAGCATCACCTCACTCACAGTGACACACAGGACAGCGTCACCTCACTCACAGTGACACACAGGACAGCGTCACCTCACTCACTGTCACACACAGGACAGCGTCACCTCACTCACAGTGACACACAGGACAGAGTCACCTCACTCACAGTGACACACAGGACAGCGTCACCTCACTCACTGTCACACACAGGACAGCGTCACCTCACTCACTGTCACACACAGGACAGCGTCACCTCACTCACTGTCACACACACAGGACAGCGTCACCTCACTCACAGTGACACACAGGACAGCGTCACCTCACTCACAGTGACACACAGGACAGCGTCACCTCACTCACTGTCACACACAGGACAGCATCACCTCACTCACAGTGACACACAGGACAGAGTCACCTCACTCACAGTGACACACAGGACAGCGTCACCTCACTCACAGTGACACACAGGACAGCGTCACCTCACTCACTGTCACACACAGGACAGCGTCACCTCACTCACAGTGACACACAGGACAGCGTCACCTCACTCACTGTCACACACACAGGACAGCGTCACCTCACTCACTGTCACACACAGGACAGCGTCACGTCACTCACTGTCACACACAGGACAGCGTCACCTCACTCACAGTGACACACAGGACAGCGTCACCTCACTCACTGTCACACACACAGGACAGCGTCACCTCACTCACAGTGACACACAGGACAGCGTCACCTCACTCACTGTCACACACAGGACAGCGTCACCTCACTCACTGTCACACACAGGACAGCGTCACCTCACTCACAGTGACACACAGGACAGCATCACCTCACTCACTGTCACACACAGGACAGCATCACCTCACTCACAGTGACACACAGGACAGCGTCACCTCACTCACTGTCACACACAGGACAGCGTCACCTCACAGTGACACACAGGACAGCGTCACCTCACTCACTGTCACACACAGGACAGCGTCACCTCACTCACTGTCACACACACAGGACAGTGTCACCTCACTCACTGTCACACACACAGGACAGCGTCACCTCACTCACTGTCACACACAGGACAGCATCACCTCACTCACAGTGACACACAGGACAGCGTCACCTCACTCACTGTCACACACAGGACAGCGTCACCTCACTCACAGTGACACACAGGACAGCGTCACCTCACTCACTGTGACACACAGGACAGCGTCACCTCACTCACTGTCACACACAGGACAGCGTCACCTCACAGTGACACACAGGACAGCGCCACCTCACTCACTGTCACACACACAGGACAGCGTCACCTCACTCACAGTGACACACAGGACAGCATCACCTCACTCACAGTGACACACAGGACAGCGTCACCTCACTCACTGTCCACACAGGACAGCGTCACCTCACTCACTGTCACACACAGGACAGCATCACCTCACTCACTGTCACACACAGGACAGCGTCACCTCACTCACAGTGACACACAGGACAGCGTCACCTCACTCACTGTCACACACAGGACAGCGTCACCTCACTCACTGTCACACACACAGGACAGCGTCACCTCACTCACTGTCACACACAGGACAGCATCACCTCACTCACTGTCACACACAGGACAGCGTCACCTCACTCACTGTCACACACAGGACAGCGTCACCTCACTCACTGTCACACACACAGGACAGCGTCACCTCACTCACAGTGACACACAGGACAGCATCACCTCACTCACAGTGACACACAGGACAGCGTCACCTCACTCACTGTCACACACAGGACAGCATCACCTCACTCACTGTCACACACAGGACAGCGTCACCTCACTCACTGTCACACACAGGACAGAGTCACCTCACTCACAGTGACACACAGGACAGCGTCACCTCACTCACTGTCACACACAGGACAGCGTCACCTCACTCACAGTGACACACAGGACAGCGTCACCTCACTCACTGTCACACACAGGACAGCATCACCTCACTCACTGTCACACACAGGACAGCGTCACCTCACTCACAGTGACACACACAGGACAGCGTCACCTCACTCACTGTCACACACAGGACAGAGTCACCTCACTCACTGTCACACACAGGACAGCGTCACCTCACTCACTGTCACACACACAGGACAGCGTCACCTCACTCACAGTGACACACAGGACAGCGTCACCTCACTCACTGTCACACACAGGACAGCGTCACCTCACTCACAGTGACACACAGGACAGCGCCACCTCACTCACTGTCACACACAGGACAGCGTCACCTCACTCACTGTCACACACAGGACAGCGTCACCTCACTCACAGTGACACACAGGACAGCGTCACCTCACTCACTGTCACACACAGGACAGCATCACCTCACTCACTGTCACACACAGGACAGCGTCACCTCACTCACAGTGACACACAGGACAGCGTCACCTCACTCACTGTCACACACAGGACAGAGTCACCTCACTCACAGTGACACACAGGACATCTGTTCCTCTCCTGGCAGGCTTCCCGAGGCTGCACGGGGATATAGCAGGGCCTGGCTCACCCCGTGGCTGGCCCCACGTGGGGATGTGGCTGGTCCAGGCCTGGCTCACCCCATGGCTGGCCCCACGTGGGGATGTGGCTGGTCCAGGCCTGGTTCACCCCATGGCTGGCCCCACGTGGGGATGTGGCTGGGCCAGGCCTGGCTCACCCTGTGGCCGGCCCCACGTGGGGATGTGGCTGGTCCAGGCCTGGCTCACCCCGTGGCCAGCCCCATGTGGCAATGTCACCCCGTGGCCAGCCTGTGCTGTGTCCGTCACAGGCGGAGAGGCACATGCGAGTCACCCTGGCGGAGCCCCCGCAGCCAGCGCTCAGGATGCTGCGGGCAGCCAGCGACCTCTGGTTACAAAGTGGTGCCAGCAATGCCTCCGGCTGGCAACACAGTGGGATCTCCCAGACACGGCCATTTCCACAGAGCGCTCCTGGGGCCAGAGCGACCCTGGGGACACCGTATCCCACATCACAGGGCCTGGCTCAACTCCGGCTCCCCGATTCCAATCCAGCTTCCTGTAATGCCACCCCAGGAGGAGCAGCTGAGGGCTCAAGTGCTGGGGCCCCTGGCACCCACGTGGGAGACCCCGCTGGAGTTCTGGGCTCCTGGCTTTGGCCCGGCCCAGCCCACACTCTTTAGGGGACTTGGGGAGTGAATCAAAGATGGAAGATTCTCTCTCTGCCAAATCCAGCAGCAGAGCCAGGGCCCTGCCTGTGAGCTGTCTGACCGGTCAGCCAGGGCCGGGGTGACCCTGGGGACCTGGGGCCCTCGCCCTCCCCCTCCCCCTCCCCTCCTGAGAAACTCAACTTCCACTTTTACGTTGTGGAATGTGAACAGCTGACCTGCGCTGGCGCGTCCTGTGCCGGAGCCTGGGCGAGCTCCCGTCTGCAGGTCTACCAACCACACCCCGCCTCCCGGCAGACCGCGAGCCCCTGAGGACAGGCACCAGAGGGGCCTCTCCCGGTCTGCCCAGACCTAGGAGAGCCTCTGGCACAGCAGGTGCGGGGGGGGGGGGGGGTGTGGCCCAAAGCCCAGAGCCCTCCCCACAAAGCTCTGAGTGCTGCATCCGCCGTCCTCGCAGCACGTGTCTCTGGGGAGGGACAGGCTCACCTCCGCAGAAACTGCAGCTGGAACGGGGCTCCGTCTCTGGTCCAGGGCCCCGGCTGCTGAGCTGCAACGCGGCAGTGAATCCAGGCCCTTCAGCTGCAAAGCTGGGGGCCTCCCACAGATGCACCGCGGTCGGCAGGGACAACAAGGCGCAGAGAAGGGGCCGCCTGGAGCCCACAGGGCGCTCAGCCTGGGCCTGCGACCCCAGCCCTACAGAGCACGCTCAAAGAAGGCGGACCCTCCCTCCTCCTTGGGGCCACAGCCCCGCAGCCACCTGAGTTCCGAAGGACAACAGAGCTCCCGCGGAGCAGGGGAGAGGTGGCCGGGGCTGGCAGACGCCCACGCCCCTGGCCCACCCTCGACCCCAGGAAGCATCCCAGGCCCGCAGTTCAAGGCCTCGCTGGCCACAGAGGCTGGGGCGAGGCCCTCGGGCAGCCAGGGCCTCCGCTCCCGGACCGGGGCAATGGGAGCCGGCCCGAGCCCCTGCCGCATCTGTGGTGACGATGCACTTAAGCTGCCAGGCACGGGCACGGCGGGTGGACAGCTGCCCGGCCGGCCATGCGCTGGCTCTTGGCTGTCCTCAGGCCGCCTGACCCTCAGGTGTAAGACAAGAGGGGCAAGCAGGGGTGGACCGAGGGAGAGGAAGGCCACAGGGGGTAAGTCCTCAGCCAGCAGCTCTAGGGCTCTGTGAGACCTGACCCAGGGCCTGGACCACTGCTGCAGAGCCCGGGTGTGGGGCGGCTGCTGTCCTGCGGGTGGGCGGGGCTACCCCCGGGGACGCCAGCACCCACAGCAGAGCTCCCAGGACCAAGTGCGCCTGGGGGGGGGGGCGCGGACGTGGCCTCAGCACCTGGGCCCCTGCCACCCACTTCCGAGACCCGGGTGGAGCTCCTGGCTCCTGGCTTCGGCCTGTGAGAGCACTGTGGGAAGAGAACCAGCAGACGACGACCTCTCTCTGTCTTTCTCCCTCCCCTCTCTCTGTCACTCAGCCTTTCAAATAACCAGAACTCAAACATCTAGGGCGTGCCGTTTGTGTGACGTGCAGGTTACTAACAAGATGGGGCTTTGGTGACCTGGAAATCTTGCTCAAGACCAAGGCGTCAATCTCCATCCAGCACCCAGGCGGTTCCCCCGCAGAGCCCCCAGTCCCTCTGCGGGGTTCCCCAAGACCACAGCGTGGCCAGCGAGCCCCCCACCCCCACCTCACTGCTGCCCCGGCGCAGGAGAGCCACAAGCCCCTCCCAGGAGCTGAGGCCCCACCTCCACCTCCCCGGCCCCAGTGTGGACAGGAGCGCCTCCCCCCAATCCCAAAGTCACTCTGTCCCCCGCTCACCCCAGGCCGCCCGGAACCCCGATTTATCTCACTTCCCGGGCACACAGCGCACTGGGTAGCTGTGTCCTTCCATGAGACAGCCCCCAACCCCGCCGGGCCAGGCCTGGAGCCCGGCTCCTCCGCTCCCATCCCCCAGCGCTGCGGGCACCCCCGCCCGCCAAGCGAAGCAGCCCCCTCCCCAGCCTCCCGCAGGGCGGCGGACGCCGGGACTGGACACTGCAGCACCCGCCGGGGCTAACGGCCCCTAAGCGTGACCACAAGCCCAGCCGCTTTCCGAGCCCCCTAGGCCGGTCCCCCCAGAATGCAGTGGCGACCCCAGACACCCCGCGGGCGTTCGCCGCGCCACACAGAGGCCGCTCGGGCCCGGCCCGGCCGCTGGCCGGCTGTGTGACCTTGGGCGAGCCGCCTGCCTCTCTGGGCCCCGCGGGCGGGTGCGAACGGTCGCCGCCTCCCTCCTGGGCTGCGGTGGGCGTGACGTCAGCGAGGGCCGGCTCCGGCGCGGCGAGCGGGCGCCGGCGCGCGGGGCAGGGCTGCTCCCATCCCCCCACCCCCGGGCGCAGCCGAGGCCCGGGGCCGGGAACAGAGAGGTGCGGGAGCCGCGCAAGGTCACACAGCCGCGGGCGGCCCCGCGCGGCGCTCACCGGACTTGGGGTAGGTGACGATCCACACGTCGCTGGGCCGCACCGGGAAGTTGGCGATCTCCTCCATCTTCCCGCGGCAGAAGGGCGGCAGCCGCACGCCATGGAACTCGAAGTACTTGCTCTCGAACTCCCCCGGGGTGCTGGGGGTCTCGGCCTCGCTCTCCGCCATGCCGCCGCCGCCCGCTGCCCGCCCGCGCCCGCCGCTCCAGCCGGCGCGCGGCGCCCGCTCCGCAGACGTGACGTCACGGCGCCGCCCGACGCGCGCCGCCGGCTCCCGCGGGCATGACGTCACGGCGCCGCCTCCGGCCGCCGGGGCTCCAGCCGCCGCCCCCCACCCCCGCGGGGGCCTCCGGCGGGGGAGGGGTGCCCCCAGCGTCCGGCGGATGCTTAGGGGGCGGTGGCGCAGCAGAGGCAGGTTCTGTTTGCAGACAGCTCGGGTCGGATCAGGTAAGGACAGGTGCGTGGTGACATCCGCGGGCAGGGTCGCATTGCACACCCCGGGGCAAGGCGCGCCTCGCACCCGGGGCTCTGCATTTCGTGCGCGGCGCGCGGACACACCGCGTCCTGGGGAGACGGTAGGGCCGCTGCTCGCCCTGTCCTCCTCTCCGCAGACTCGCGTTAGGCACCTGCCCCATGCTCGGGGCTGCGGGCCAGGAAGAGGAGAGTGTGTGGGCCGGGGCGCTGGGCGCCGTTCTCGGGTCCTGCCTCGGGGGTCCCTGCCTCCCGGGTGCGGGGCGGGAAGCCGGGAGGAGGCCACACCTGTGGGGATCTGTGTTCCTGCCCGCTTGCTGTCTGCATGGGAGTGGCCAGTGGCTGAGCAGCCTGGCTCAGAGACAGAGAGAGGGAGCCATCGGCTCGGGAAGAAGACGCCTCGGACCGCAGACATGATGAGGGACACAGGACGCTGGCATTGAGCAGAGGCTGAGGGGTTGAGCAAGGGGAAAGCGCTCACCATGGGGGGGGAGCTATAAGCGGGGGGGAGGGGGTGGTGGCAGAGGGGAACCCCAGGGTCCTGGAGCTGTCTGCGTGTCGTTATGATGCCTAAAAATATTCCTTTCTTCTGCCTTCAGAAAGGCCTTATGGCAGTGATAACCAGGTAATGCTACCCAGCACCCAGATCTTCGCTTCCAAGAATCCCCCCCCCCACACACACACACAGAGAACCGAGGTGTCCTGGGGAAGGGCCAGCTATGGGAGAGTGCAAGGTGAGCTTAGTACCCCTCATTCTACAAGGGAAAAAATGTACGCAGAGAAGTGATGGGAACAGTCGGAGGGACACAGACCCGGCTGGAAGGGTGAGCACAGGCAGAATCGGGAACAGTGTGAGCGCACTGGACGAAGGCTGGGAACAGCCCAGACGCACACGGGGGGCGCAGTGCGTGAGCCGTGTGGCAGGTGCTCATTCACGCAGAACCCCAGCTGTGGACAACAGAGCTGCAGCTCCGTCAGGACAACAGACGCAGCAGCCAAACCCGAGATACATGGCGCAGCTCCACTTCAGTACAGTCTCACCAGAAGCAAAACTGCATCACCGTATGTATCCGTCTGCATCAACGTATGTATCCGTCCTACCAGTATCTGTCTGTATCAACGTATGTATCCGTACTGGAATATTTTAACTGAGATGCAACTCCACTTCAATACAGTGTCAATATATATATATATAGATAGATACAGTGTATTGATATATGTATCTGTACGTAGGGGGAGGAAAGAACACTAATTCCATCATAAAATGAATGAATGAATGGGGAGGGAGGAGAAAGCTCTTCATCCCGGTAAAACAACAAACATGGAAGGATCGTGGACCTCGGAGATGGTCACGTCGTAGCTGTGCATTGTCTCGTGTGGGTCCTGTTTTTCTAGAGAACCCTGGCTTGATGGGACTATTTTAATGACTTGGTGAAGAAACCGTTACCCAAGTGCCCAGAATAAACATCCCCAAGAGCGTGGCCAAGTGACATCCTGCCCCTCCTGGTATGAGGCGTCGCTTGTATGGGATTCCTGCAGAAAACTCACCCTGAATCTAACGTAAAGTGGAGTTGTTTTACGAAACAGCTGTCATCGTACTTAAAAATGTCAGCATCATGAAAGACAAAAAAAAGTATCATTCGGGATCTTTTCCCTAAAGCCTGAAGGGCATTCCCGGGGCAGTAGTTTGAATGTGGGCTGCTAGACCACGGTGTGTTAATCTTAAGTTCCCTGAATTTGAAAGCTGCGCCATGGTCATGCAGAGGAACGCTCTTTGCAGGAGGTACGGGCTGAAGTGTTTGGGAGTGAAGACTCGTGTATCTGCCACGATCAAAAGACTTTACAAAAAAAAAAAATATAGCCCCACCACTGTAACAGTCAGCGAGTGCATATGTGCATTTACATGGAGACAGAAGGGGAGAGAGAGAAAGAGAGAGAGAGAGAGAGAGAGAGAGAGCGAGAGCACCACACTGGAAGGTGTGACACCTGTGCTCCTTGCTGTATTCCTTCTCCGTTGCCACTGTCACACACACACACACACACACACACACGCACGCGCACACACTCAGTCCCAGAGGTTAGCGGTCTGATGCAAGCATCATCGGATTGAAGTGGAGGTGTCAGCAAGATCAGATTCCTTCATGGCGGCTCAGGGTGGGAGCTGCTTCCTTGCTCTCCTGTGTCTGGAGGCGACCGCCTTCCTAGCGGTTGAGCCTGAGTCACATCACTCTGCCCTTCACTCTGCCAGCCGCTTCCTAAAGAAATGGGGAGATACCCCCCGTCCACTTAATAACGTTGCGAAGCTGCTGGCTGTCCTGACCCTCATCTGCAGTCGGTTCAGTCTCGAGCAAGATCCCGTGGGGCTGTTTGGTAGAAATTAACCAGCTGGTTCACAAGTTTGTATGAAAAAGCAAAGAACCTAGAACAGTGAAAACAATTTTGAAAAAGAATAACAAAGTTGGGGGACTTGATTTCAAGACTTACTGTACAGCTGTTTACCTTGAAGCCGTGGGATTGACAAGTGCAGGCACACAGATACGTGGAACAGAATAGAGCTCCCAGAGAGACACGGACGCGAGGTCCACTGCTTTTTGGCAAAGATGACCTTCAAATGTACAAGGTGGTAGTTGAGATTCTCATGAGCCAAAAAATGCCCACTGAGACCTGGGCTGCCTCTTGGGGCTCGAGCGCCCACCCCTGTGGGTGAGGAGAGCCGGGCAGCCAATGGCCCCAGGAGACCTCTCCAGTAGCCGGCTGCAGTTTGCCGCTTCCCCGGGTCGCTGTCCGTGGTGCTGAACTCGCCCGCGCCCACTCCTGCTGCCGGGCTGTTGGCTCTCTGTGAGCACAGATCTCTGTAGTCCTGGATTTGCTGCCCTGGGCGTATTTTTCCACTTGTATACTACTGCATTTTTTATTTTTTATTTTTATTTTTTTGACAGGCAGAGTGGACAGTGAGAAAGAGAAAGGTCTTCCTTTACCATTGGTTCACCCTCCAATGGCTGCTGCGGCCAGCGCACCACACTGATCTGAAGCCAGGAGCCAGGTGCTTCTGGTCTCCCATGTGGGTGCAGGGCCCAAGCACTTGGGCCATCCTCCACCGCCCTCCCAGGCCACAGCAGAGAGCTGGACTGGAAGAGGAGCAGCTGGGACAGAATCTGGCGCCCCGACCAGGACTAGAACCCGGTGTGCCGGCGCTGCAAGGTGGAGGATTAGCCTATTGAGTCACGGCGCCAGCCATACTACCGCATTTTAAGGTTAAATGCTTCCTGGCTATGAAAACGTAAAACATATGCAAATACACTGGTTTAGTGAAGTGCCACACGCCCCCAGTTGGCACTCATGTTTCTTCAGCTCCCATGCCCCCCCCCCCAGCTCTCCTTTTAACGACATTTCAGGCTGAGGGCCCATGTCATGACACAGCTGGTTAGGCCACTCCTGTGATGCCGGCCTCCCATGTGAGAGCGATTCAAGCTGCGGTGCCGCCAGACCGGCTAGTGCTTTTCCAAAGACAGAGACGATGGCCCAGTCCTTGGCCCCACCACCTGTGCGGGAGACCCAGATGGAGCTCCGGCTCCTGGCTCTGGCCTGGCCTGGCCCTGGCTGTGGCAGCCATCTGGGGCTTGAATTAGCGGATGAGAGGCATCTTTCCTCTCTGTGTGTCTCTCCCTCTCTCTGTGTCACTATGCCTTTGAAATAAATTCTTAAAACCTTTTTTAAAGATTTATGTATTTGAAAGAGAGAGAGAGAGAGGAGAGGTAAAGAGAGGCTTACTTTACTCCACCTGCACACACTTTTTGTAAAAATTTCTTTGAGAAATAGCTCCTACCCATTAGTCCACAAACATACGCAACGGCCAAGGCTGAACCAGGCCTGAGCTGGGAGCCTGGATCCCCACCCAGGTCACCCACCACTGGAATTACCCTGCTGTCTCACAGAGTGTGCATTAGCGGGGAGCTGGCATTGAGAACGGAGCAGGCGTTGAACCTGGACAGATGCCCAGCCCACACACTCTTCACTCGCTTTGCTCTCTGCCCAAATCCAGGCCCCTCACCTGTGATGCAGCCCCTACACCGCCGCCCCGACACTCGGGGTGCCCCTCCCTCTGGGGCTGCGGCCACACTGTGCACACCCACTGCGTTCTCACCCCAGGGCCTGTGCACCTGCTGTTCCCTCTGGTACAGGACTCTGGGCCTCTCGTCCTTGGGTCTCAGCTCAGCTGTTGCCTTCTCAGAGAGGCCTCCCATGACCACGGGTCCAACCCCCACCTCACCCTGCCACGGCTCTCACCCTGCTGCGTTTGCTTCGCAGCACGGCCACTCCCACTCCCCGGTGCCACTCAGCGCCTGCTCCCACAGGCACCCAGGTGCAAGGCTGCTCACAGCTGGGCCCCAGAGCCCACTGAAGACACGATGGCTCTTCCTCTCTCTTGTTCGCACGTCTCTGTCTTTCCTGCCTCTCCCACTCATGCCTCCCCGCCTGGCTGAGCCTCTCCTGGGGCCTGGCCGCGGGAAGCCTGGTGCCCATGCCCCCTCTGCCAGGAGCGAGAGAAGGGTGGGGTGGGGGTGCTGCTATCTCACTCCTTCCCCAGGAATAAGGGGGACTCTGGGCCCCGCAGAGAAGCACCCACACTGGGATCCTGAAGGCAGGAGTCTCTCTCCTCCCAGCCTCCCAGCACATGGGCACCACAGGAAGTCCTGAGGAAGGCAGACTGAGGTCTCCCCCAGGGGCGAGTATGGAACATGGGGAGGGAGCACAGAGCGCCCCGTCATCTCAGGCTGCTCCCTGATTTCCAGCACGGGCATCTGGGCATCATGTCGCTCGTCCGCAGACAGTCTGCAAACAGCCCCGTGACAGTGCGTGAACGGCTGTGCTCCACGGTGCTGCCCCCTCCCAGCAGAAACCCCGGAACTGAGCTGTGCCCCTGATGGGACAGGGAGGAGAGCAGACAACCTGCCCCCCCCCCCGTGACCCAGGGACACACCAGCAGGCCGAGCCCCTTCCAAAGAAGTCCCCGGCCCCAGGGGCCCGGCTCCCGGGAGTGGGGGCTGCAGCCGCAGAGGGGAAGTGGAGGCTCTTCCTGCCCACCTGGTCTGGGATGAGACTTAGGGAAGAAGGTCACAAATCCCGAACCCACCCTGAGCCGGGAGCTGGGCTCTGAGCTCCGGGGAGAGGAGCCAGGTGCAGGCCTTGCAGCTGAGCCGGCACAGCCAGGGCGCAGGGGCAGCCGTGCAGGATGAGGGCCAGGAAAGAGTGGGAGACACTGGGCCCTGGGCCGGCCTGGGGGCCCCGAGTCCTGTTGGGTGGGCCTGAGCTCCAGAGCGGGGTTCACAGGGGGAGCTGCACGGGCAGGAGAGGGCCTGCGTCTTCCTGGAGGCCGGGGGTTGGCAAAGTCCACAGAGGGTCAGTTTCAGAGCCTGGGGTTCGGGGCGGGTGGGGGAAGCCAGGGGGCAGCCCAGACCCATTGAGCCCAGGCCCCGCTCCTCCTCCTCCGCCCTACTCCGGGAGACCCCCCCCCCGCCACCCTCGTGGAGGCTGAGCTGGGAGTGGCAGGACGTCCCCAGGTTGGACACTGCGATGGCTGTCACAGGCATGAAGCAGCCGCATAGCCTCCTGCCGGTGGGCACAGCCGCTGGGGCGAAGGCTCACAGCAGCAACCAAACACCCGCGCCAGTGGCTGCGCAGTGGGTGGACAGAGGAGCGTGGACAAGGGGCCGGAGGGCGGCCGGCGCGGGACTGCAGGCCCAGGGTGGAGCAGAGTAGCCCACGCCCTCCACCTTCCCACACGTCCTTCCGCCCACCTCAGCTGACTGGAGCGGACCCCGAGCAAGCCCAGCAGCCAGCACAGGTCTGCGGGCCCGGCAGGCGGCCACGCTGCCACCCTGGGGAGGCCCAGCTGCAGCTCTGCCTGGCGGAGCCCCCAGGTGGGGCCCAGCTGAGCCCACCCCCCGCAGGCCCAGAGCAGAGCTGGACCCCCCCAGCCCCTGCGGCACCAGGCCTGAAGGAAGAGGAATTGAGGGCTGCCCAGTGCCGAGCCGGTCAGCACCACGAGGCACCTGCCGTGGGGATGATAAGGGATGGACTTTGAACTTGGAAGTGGCCAGGCCTGGAGGTCACTGACTCCATGGGGCAGAAGCGGGAAGCCCAGGCTGCACACAGCAGCGCTGTGGGGTCGTGTTGGCTTGGGGGGCCTCCCAGCTGCCCCGTGACCTGGGCATGGCAGGAACCTGTCTGGGTCTCAGTGTCCAACCTGTCACAGGACGGCACCGCGCACGCCTGCAGGTCCTGACCCCCTCCTAGCTCTGTCCTCCCAGTGGCCGTCCGAGCCCACACAGCCAAGCGCAGCCCCCTCTTGGACTCGAGCATTCGGGGCTGCCGCTGCCCGTGGCCCCGGTGGGAGCCAGGCGCTCGGGGCTGCGTCCCGACGCCCTGCAGGGCAGGGCTGCGGTGTGGACCGGAGCCAACACTCTGCAGTGCCTGTACCAGTTCCCCCTCGGAGAGGCCCCCATGCCGGGGTGTGCAGAGACGGCGAGCCCCCTGCACGGCCACTCCTGTGTTTCCACTTCCTGCCTGAACGCAGGGTCCCTGGGTAGCCTAGAAGAGAGAAGACCAAGGCCGTGTTTCCCGGTCCTGGCAGCCCCGTCGTGCACACGGGGAGTCTTAATGACGTCTGTTCTTACAGGAGAAGGTGAGGCTGCATCGTGCCCTGCTGAGCCCAGCTCTGACTTCGGCCCAGCGGGAAGAGGCTCCGTCGGTCCCAAGCCCCCTGCCCCCCGCTGTGGGCCGCTGGCTCTGACATCAGTGGGGCCGACCCAGCCATGAACTCAGCGTGGAGCAGGACAGAGACCTGGGGACAAGGGGTGTGGGCCCTGGGTGTGGACCTTCTTCCAGGGAATAGAAAAACATTTAAAAGATTTATTTGCTTGCGAGGTAGAGTTACAGACTGGGGAGGGGGTGGGGTTCTTCCATCCACTGGATCACTCCCCAGATGGCCGCAACAACCAGAGCTGCACCGATCCGGAGCCAGGAGCCAGGAGCTCCTTCCAGGTCTCCTACATGGGTGCAGGGGCCCTCCTCCACTGCTTTCCCAGGCCACAGCAGAGAGCTAGATCGGAAGAGGAGCAGCCGGGACTAGAACCAGCGCCCATGTGGGATGCAGGTGTCACAACTGGAGGCTTAACCCACCACACCACAGTGCAGGCCCAGAGGGTTTTTAAGAATACAGAAGTCCCCAAGGGCTGGCACTGTGATACAGCAGGCTAAGCCACCGAGTACAGCGCCAGAATCTCATGGGGGCGCCAGTTCGAGTCCCATCTGCTCCACTTCCAATCTTGCTCCCTGCTATGGCCTGGGAAAGCAGCAGAAGAGGCCCACGTCCTTGGGCCCCGGCTCCAGCTTGGCCCAACCCTGACTGTTGTGGCCATTTGAAGAGGGGAACCAGCAGATAGATAGATGGATCTCTCTCTCTCTCTCTCTCTCTCTCTCTCTCCCTTTCAAATAAATAAATACATCTGTAAAAAAAAAAAAGTGGTTTCCCTCTCTGCCCCAGGCCCTTTGCACGTGCTGTCCCCTCTGCCTGGAACGCCTTTCCCTCCCTTCCCACAGGGGACTCTTACTCATCTTTGGATTACAGCTCAGAGTCACCTCCGCTGGGCGTCCTTCCCGGATACCACTCGCTGTGATATCAGAGACTCTGCGGCTCTGACAGGTGCAGCGTGGGGCCAGGGACGGGGAGGGCCCAGCGTGCTGCCCGGGAGGCCGCCAGCTTCTCCTCCTGCTCCCGTATCACAGAGGAGACCAGCCAGGCCCAGCACCAGCCGGCTCTGCCCGCCCGGGTGCCCACCGCCCCTCCCGCCGGGCCCAGGCGCCCTGAGCTTCTGCCCGGAGGCAGACACACTAGCAGGGCAGCGAGCCGGGAGCAGGTGGCCCGGGGACAAGCACAGGCCTTCCTCAGAGGGCAAAGGGACCCGGGCCACCTAGAGGCCTTGGGCTGGCAGCCACCCCCCACCGCAGGGCCCTTCGGTGGGATCCTGGCAGCCCCAGGCCCTCTGCTTGCACAGGGCACAGGCTGTGCCCCGCCCCCGCCCTGTCAGCTTCCTGAGTCTGGCTGTTGCGTGTGAGAGGGGCTGGGCCAGCCCCGGTGGAGAAGCGACCACCAGTGAGAAGCAGATGGCCTAGACAGCCCCCGGGCCCTTGGCCCCTCTCCTGCCCCTGGCGGAGGCCCGTTGTGGGCCCTGGGTGGGACAGGCGCCCCCACACCCCCCCCGCGGCTGTGACACATCTGCATGTTGAACAAACCAGCGGCCATGGGGCCACAGCCCCCGCTGCCCACCAGGTGCGCCGTGTGCACACCAGAGCGGGGGAGGGGCTGGCATGTGCACACCAGAGCGGGGGAGGGGCTGGCGTCCAGGCTGGGCTCCGGCCTCAGGGCCAACCACCGACCCCGACCCTGCAGCTCACACGGTCTGGAGGCTCTGCCCCAGCCCTTCCCTGAGCCTCCGTGGACGTGGCTGGCCCAAGGGCAGCTCTCTGGTGCCCCCATGTGGCTGCAGGGACCCTGCTGGGTTCTAGGACCCTGAGCTTAGATCTCAGGGGCTGGGCGCAGGTCCAGGCTCATTCCTCAGGCCCTGCTCGCTCCTTCATCCCCATCCCCTCTCCCACCCTGGAGCTGTGCGTGCACGGGGAGGTGGGGGGGCCTCTCGTGTCCGCTTCACCCTCTGCTGCCGGCCTCCCAGCAAGCTCCTCTGCACCCCGTCCTTATGGCCCCCCTCCTCCCACTGCTTCCCAGGCCACCGGCCCAGCCCCCCCCCAGCCTCCCTGAGCTCCGCTCTCCTACCCTGAGACTGCAGCCGCACGGACCCCCAGCACCCCCCAACCTCGCCAGCCCCAGGACCTTTGCGTGCCCTGCCAGAAGCTCACCTTCCCCCTCTCTTTGCTTGGCCAACACCTCCCTCCCAGCCCGACCCCCGCACCCTTACAGGTGCCTGTGTGACCCCGCACGCTCCTGTTCCTGCGTCTGTGGTAGGAATCACGGAGCTGGCTCCGAGCAGGACTTGCTGGCCGTGTCAACCTGGGCACCTCTCTCAGCACCTCTGGGCTATAGTGTCCCCATCTGTGC
The DNA here is from genome assembly GCA_949820135.1 of Sylvilagus floridanus. NCBI lineage: Eukaryota > Metazoa > Chordata > Mammalia > Lagomorpha > Leporidae > Sylvilagus > Sylvilagus floridanus. Next base: position 4,342,749 of record OX463231.1, on the reverse strand, counting down.
AGCGGGAAGAGCCCAGTGCATCCTGGGAGTGTGGGGAGGGGAATAAAGTGAGTCTGTCTCGCTGTGGAGAGGCCAGAACCCTCTGCGCAAGCCTCTCCCATGCCCCTCCCCGGGCAGCAGGCAAAGACCAGGCTTTCTCGGGCATGGCCATGGGTGTCTCCTGGGTGTGGGCTCCCAGAGCGCCGGGAGTCCCTCTGAGCCTCACTTGGGGGTGAGGCTGGGGTGTGGCGAGGAGGGAAGCCTGCGGCGCGTCCAGAGCTCCCAGCCCCACACCCTCCCATCTCTGGCCTCAGTTCCCACCTCCGGAAAATGGGATAGCACGGCTGAGCTCCCGGCAGGCTTCACCGAGCGCTGGCTCTGTGCTGGCCCTGGACTGTGTGCCACAGGCAAAGATGTTGGGTCACACTCGGGGTCCCCAGCTCGCTTCCTCGGGGGCCCAGGGACACCAGAGCCCACAACAAGGAACTGGCCACCTCCCCTGAACCTGGGGCAGGTGCTTGGCCTAGCGGTCAGGATGCCTGCACTCCCTCCGCTCCCGATTCCAGCTCCAGCAGGCAAGTGCTGGCTTAAGTTCCTGCCACCCACACGGAGGCCCAGGTGGCATGTCCGGCCACACACATTTATTAAAGGATCAGCCCCTACATTCCGGCCAGCACAGACCCCGAGACGGTCCCTGGGCACAACACGGAGCAGATTCTGTCCTGGGGACCCTGGCGTGGGTGACAGAAGCAGACCCAGACAGGGAGGGTGCACAGCGCTGCGAGGGGAAACCCAGAGGGGCACCATAGGTGGAGAGCCGCGGCGCCCACTGTCTGGGCTCTCTGGACCGTGCCCACCACCCCCACAGCCTGTGCCAGGCGGGGAAAGTGGACAGGGCCTCCTCCCTGGCCGTGTCCCCCTGTCGAGCCCTCCTGGTTTTGTCTCTTGGGTGCTCACTTGGGGGCCCACCACTCTCCACAGTTGCACATAAACCCCCTATGCAGTCCCAGTGCCTGGAACAGTGTGGCATGGGGTGGACACTCAGAAGTCCACCCACAAGTCAAAAGGTGCATGAAAGGTGGGGCGGGGTGGGGGCTGGGCAGGTCCTTTCCAGGGGGATCCTGACTGCCCCCTCCCCAGCCTGATGCCTCCGTGTGCAGCCGCGGGGTGCCCCCTCTGCAAGCCGGCATCCCCCACCCTCACCTTGCTCCTCTCTGCACCTGCTTCCGCACTGCACCCCCACCGGCTCCCGCAGCAGTGTCTGTCCCCCGAGCTTCCAAGGAAAGATGAGCGATCCGGAAAGACAGAGAACGTGGGCTCCCAGACCCTGCAGAGGCTGCCGGCGCCCCCTCCCCTGACTCACTCGGCGGCCCTAGTTCCGTGGCCGTCCGAGGTTCCGCCAGGGCCCCCGGGGCTGACTGAGAGCCGCAGCCGCTGTCCGGCGCTGGGAGAGGATCCGGGCGCACGGGCTAGCTCGGAGAAAGGTCGAAGCTCTCCAGAAGCCGTGCCATTTTCGCTCCGTCTCTGGGTTGAACTATTGTGAGTCGAACCGTGCTGGGCGCAGGACCAGCCGCTCACATCAGCGAACTCAAACCTGAACTGGGAGTGAGAGCCTAGTGCTGTGTCGGCGCTGGAAGTCGGTGCTGCATTGATGTGAAACGAAGTCTATATTCTCAGGAGACGCCCCGGCGTGGGGGGGGGGGGCAGGGCCGGCACCCTAACCCCTGCTTCCGAGCAGCTCTGGCTCCTCACCTGTCTCCCTCTGCACCTGCGCCTAGAGACAGAGCAGGTGTGGTGAACTGGTGGCGGTGGGGAATGGGGTGAAGGGACTATGAGCCGGGTCTCGGGCACTACTTTTGCAACTTCTCTGAAAATGTGAAATTACAAGAGGGAAAAAGCAGAGAAGGCTGAGCCTTAGAGAAGAGACTGGGGCTAGCACACCGGGCTCCGCCCGTTCCTGCGATGACCAACGTATCCACATGGAGACGGCAGGAAACAGGAAGGGTGTGGCCCAGGGGGTCTCACTCCCCTGGAGGTAGCGCTGGGGGCAGAGCAGACCCAGATCCCACCTTAGTGAGCCACGGAGCTGCTGGGAAGGCAACGAGTCAGCCGAGACGCAACCCTGCATGGGGGTCCTGCAGCCCCGCCCCGGGTCACTCACCCACGACACTGGAGACGGGCAGCTGGAGAGCCGGACGCCCGGAGTGGGAGCACGAGGAGGTGATGGTCAGGGTTCAGAGCCAGGGGCAGGCATGGGAGGGCGGGGGTCAGCCCGTCGTCTGCAGCCCCCGCGTCCCACCACGTCGCAGTGGCTGTTGGTCCCGACTGCTCTGCTTCCCATCAGGCTCCCTGCTAACGCACCCGGTGCTGACGGCTCCAGTGCTGAGTCCCGGCCGCCCTCGTGGGACAGCAGGATGGACTTCCAGGTTCTTGGATCAGCCTGGCCCAGCCCTGCCTATTGGAGCCATCTGGGGAGTGAGCCAGTGGATAGAAGACCGATCCCTCTCTCTTTTTCAAATAAATAAATAGATCTTTAAAAAGCAGTTCAGGGACCAGTGCAGGGACGCAGCGGGTAAAGCCACCACCTGCAACACTGGCATCCCACTGGGCGCCGGTTCAAGTCCCGGCTGCTCCACTGCCCGTTCAGCTCGCTGCTAATGGCCTGGGAAGGCAGCAGAGGATGGCCCGAGTCCCCTGCACCCACAGAGGAGACCTGGAGGACACTCCAGACTCCTGGGTTCTGGGGAGTGGGGCAGCGGATAGAAGATCGCTCTCTCTCTCTCTGTAACTCTGACTTTCAAATAAATAAATAAATCTTTAAAAAAAAATCCCTTTTGGTCCAAGCAGGGTCTTGGAGATGAAGGAAGGAAGGGAGATTTGGCCTTGGTGTTTGTCCTGAGTCCTCCTAGAGCCCCAGCTCTGGCGTCCAAAGCCCCTAAAACCGCGGCGCCCATGGGTCCTGTCTTGGCTGGGGACCAGGGTCGGCTGGCGGCTCCTGGCCCCTTGAGACTGGGCTCAGGTGCAGGAGTTCAATCAGCGACTGTTTGTTGAAGGGAAGAAAGAGCTGAGCCTGGCGCCCAAGGGGTGGGCGTGGCCAGGGTGGGCGCAGCCCGGGGTTGGGGCTCTGAGTGACTGAGGTCAGCAGTCCTGCCTGCCCCGCCCATCTGCCCCGCACGCTTGGACAGCCCTGCGTCCCCCTGCCCTGTGGCTGCCCACGAGGCTTCACTTGGCATCCACAGAGCCGCCCGGAACTTGGCTGCTTTTGCCATCCCAAGAGACCAGGCTGAAAACCCGAATGGGGTCACTCACGTGACAGTTCCAGGTCACCAAGCGGAGACTGAGCTGTTTATCTTTCGGGAACAGGATTAGCGAGATAACAGCCGCATCTCCCGACAGGCCAGGCACAGGTGGCCTGATCCTCACACGGGGAAGCTGACCCGGGCCCCTGGGGCAGCCAGGCCCTTCCTCCTCCCTTGCTAGGCTCCCGTTCCCCCCCAGAAGCAGAGGAGCTTCAAGACACCCACTTGCTTTGCTCTTATGTCCCCGCCTTCTTCAAAGCCTCCTCTGTCGAGAAGACAACCCTGGGCTGGAGTCCTGATGACACTGACTCCGGCCAGGGTGCCGGGGCAGCCCGGGTCAGCAGGCCGCACCAGCCCTGCCACCTCAAGCGGCTGGCCAGCCCTGGCCTGCCGGGCTGTGTCCGTGGGGTTGGAGAGCTGCGGGGAAAGGGGCTCCGTGCCCGGGGCTCCGAGGGCGCCTCTCTGGATGCTCACCTCGTCTCTACTTGGGCCATCCCCTGCTGCTTCCCAGGCCATAGCAGGGAGCTGGATTGGAAGTGGAGCAGCTGGGACTCAAACCGGCGCCCACAATGGATGCCAGTGTTAGAGATGGCAGCTTACACCATGGTGCCACAATCCTGGCCTCCCCCCAAAAAGGACTTAGGAGCACTTACATAATACAGCCTTCACATGTTTGCTTGTTTGATTTTAAATCAGAAGTGGGGGCCGATGGGGAAGCCCTGGTTTAAAGTGAAATGGAGACGGAGAGACTGGGCACTTGGCAATGAGCCAGACCAGGAGGGGCACAGCAGGGCTGGCTCTCGGGGAGAGGCCTGGGGAAGGAGGGCGGCGCCCCAGTGGGGTCAGGGCTGCTGGTGCAGGGGCCGGCCATGTCTCAGGGATGCACACGTGTCCTTTTCCACATCTGTGTCCTCCCACCCAGACCAAGCCCCTCCCCTTGTTTTACTCCCCTCTGAGGGTCACATGGGCTGCAGAACTCTGAGGGGCCCCACGAACAGGCAGATCTGAGAAGGCTGCCTGGAGGAGGCAAAGATAGGAGCAGGGTGTGGCCAGGCGTCCCGAGGGGCCCCGCGGGCATGGATGGAAGACTAGGCGGAGATAGGGGCCCTGTGGTGTGCACAGATCCGATGAGTCTGAGCAGGGGCTGTGGGATCAGCAGCCACCCAGGGCCGTGTCCGCCAGCCCTGCTCGGCTTCCGTCTACTGCTCTGGTGAAAGGGTGTTGAGCACAGAAAGGAAAGGAGGAGCCTCCTGGGCACCCCCCCGGCCCCCGCACCCCTCGTACCCAGGGGGAGGGGACACTGGCCCCCTCCAAGCCTGTCTGTGCACCTGTGAAAGGAAAACAGTGCGCCTGCCTCCCCTGCACAACGCGTGGCCTGTGGGTGGTGGCCGGCCGGGACGCCATCACCAAACCCCTCCCTGGGGAGGGGACGCCCCTTGGGGAGCCCAGCTTAGGGGGCCCAGGACAGAGGGCTGCACCCTCACCTGCCACCAGGCCAGTGACGACCCCTTTACAAAGAGAAAGTGTGGGGCCAGCACTGTGGTGTAGCAGGCTAAGCCTCTGCCTGCAGTGCCAACATCCCATATGGGCGCAGGTTCTTGTCCCACCTGCTCCACGTCTGATCCAGCTCTCTGCTCTGCCCTGGGAAAGCAGTGGAAGATGGCCCAAGTCCTTGGGCCCCAGCACCTGCATGGGAGATCTGGAAGAAGCTCCTGGTTCTGGCTTAGGATCGATGCAGCTCCGGCCATTGTGGCCATTTGGAGAGTGAACCAGAGATGGAAGGCCTCTCTCCCTCTCCCTCTCCCTCTCCCTCTCCCTCTCCCTCTCCCTCTCCCTCTCCCTCTCCCTCTCCCTCTCCCTCCCCATTTCTCCCTCTTGCTCCCCATCTCTCTCTCTCTCTCTCTCTCTCTCTCTCTCCCCGCCTCTCTGTAACTTTGCCTTTCAAATAAATAAATATTAAAAAAAAAAAGTGGCCAGTGCCCCGGCTCACTAAGCTAATCCTCCGCCTGCAGCACTGTCACCCCAGGTTCTAGTCCCTGTTGGGACGCCAGATTCTGTCCTGGTTGCTCCTCTTCCAGGCCAGCCCTCTGCTGTGGCCTGGGAGGGCGGTGGAGGATGGCCCAAGTGCTTGGGCCCTGCACCCACATGGGAGACCTGGAGGAAGCACCTGGCTCTTGGCTTCAGATTGGTGCAGCGCGCTGGCCGTAGTGGCCATTTGGGGGCGTGAACCAATGGAGGGAAGACCTTTCTCTCTGTATCTCTCTCTCTCACTAACTCTGCTTGTCAAAAAAAAAAGTGAATTGATGAACCAGGACATAAACAGAAGCAATCCAGGAGGATTTAAGAAAATTCATGGAATAATGAAGTTAAAAGGCAAGTTATTTTTGAAATATGTATTTGCCATAAGCTTTAAAAATGTGTTTTTATATCTGAGAGGCAGAGAGACTGAGAGCTGTGGTCGCCAGGTCACTCCCGATGCCCACGAGGGCCGTGGCTGGGCCGAGGCCAGAGCTAGGAGGCAGGAGCTCCACCCAGGTTTGCTCTGTGGATGGTAGGGAGCCAGCGACTCCCGGCATCGGTGTAGGCAGGGAGCTGGGACTCGAACCCAGGCAAAGTGATGGGGAGGGGAGGGAAGATGAGACTTCCCACTCCCGGTCCACTCCCCAGATGGCTGCGACAGCTGGGCTGCCGAGGCCAGGAGGCGAGAACTCACCCGGGTCTACCAAGCACTAGGGCCATCCTCTGCTGCTTTCCCAAGTGCGTTAGTAGCCAGCTGGATCAGAAGCAGAGCAGCCGGGACCAGAACCAGCGCTCTGACAGGGTGTGCGGCGTCACGATCAGCCGCTTCACCCCCTGCCCCCAGCGCCAGTCCCTGGGGTTCTTGTGACCGGGTTTGTGGTGACCCAGGCTGCCCGGTTCCAGCCCTGGCTGCAGTCCTTCCTGTCCTAAGCAGGCCTTGGGGGACTCCACTGAGCCGGCTTAGAGGCCTCACCCGTCAAGTGGCACGCTCACGCCACCTCCGCCACGGGTCAGTGTAGAGGAGCCCACGGCCTAACCACGGGGCGGCACTGTGTGGCAAGAGTCTCCCACCTCATGCGAGCCCCTTGAGGGGGGCCTACACCTCCACACGGCCTGGGAGAAGTCCAGGGGAGGAGGCAGAGGAAGCTGCTTCCATCCGGTGCACACTCACCCTTGCCCGGCCCTGGGAGTGGGCTCAGCTGGCCCATGTGGGCACTGACTGGCCCCGGTGAGACAGGCCAGCCCGGTCTTCCCACACGGCTTTGCCAATCACAGGCCCTGACTCAGCCCCTGGGGGCAGGTGACCCTGGGACATCACTGACTCAGCCCCCTGGGGGCAGGTGACCCTGGGCCACCTCCAGCGTAGGCAGGACCCTGCCCTGGGAAGGAACCCGACCCCTCAGGCCTCGGCAGCTGGGATCTACTGGGAGGGAGCCCCCTCCGCAAATGGGACAGGGCCGGCCAGTAGACCCCGCCCGCACCTGCCGCTGCTGGCTCCGGGTCAGCCTCTGGGGCCCCGGAACTGGCTCCCGTTCCGGGGGGAGTCATGAACAGGTCCCTGCGCCTCTGTGTTTCAGCTGGCGTCCGGCTGGGTCCCCTGAGCCTGTTCCAGATGCCAGCTAGTGTCCTGCCAGGTGCCAGACCCAGCACCGGAACCCCCAGGCCCAGGGATGGACCCAGCGATGCTCTGGCCCCCCTCACTTTCGAGCCCTTGGCATCTGTAAGTGGCACCCAGAATGGCACCGGCCTGGCAGAAAGCCTCGTCGTGTGACTTCGGGGGTCTCCAGTCACCCCAGTGCCCGGACCCCCGTGTCACGAAGCCTGCGCCCACCCCTCCTCCATCCTCTACCTGGGCGGCTCTTGCTCCCACCTTGGGTTTTTACTGATTTCCTTCTTTGCCTTTAGTTATTTGGCTGGCAGCAGGTGATGTCCCAAGAACTTGGGCCCCTGCCACCCAGAGAAGATCTGGACAGAGTCCTAGCCCCACCCCAGCCCGCCAGCCCCTGCTGGGAAGAGCACTTGGGGACAGAACCAGGGAGTAGATCTGAGCGAGGCTCTGCCCTTCCAGCACATGAAAATGAGCAAATACACGTGAACGAGAGCCCAGGACACAGAGACAGAGGGGGAGGCCGTGGGGGAGGGGACGGAGCCCAGCCAGCAGGTGCGCGGGAGAGGCGAGTGCAGGGAGCCCAAGGACTAATGTTTCTAAAACGGCCGTGGGGATCTTATTTAAAAAAAAAAAAAAAAAAGCAGACCTTGGGTGGACGTGGTGGTGCAGCAGGTTAAGCCTCCCGTGACGCCAGCGTCTCGTGTCAGTGCGTCAGTTCAAGCCCCAGCTCCATCCCTTCTGACCCAGCTCCCTGCTGAGGCACCTGGGAGAGCACGGAGGACGGCCGAGTGCCTGCACCTGCTCCCACGTCAGAGACCTGAAGCCCCTGGCTTCAGCCTGACCCAGCCCTGGCCAAGGGGGCGGAGGGTCAGTCTCTCTCACCCCCACCATCATGCTAGAAAGCACAGGTAACCTTCACACAGTTCTTTTTAAGTAAAAAGTGGTACAAGTACAACACAGCTCCACAGGCTCGGCAGCCAGTTCAGCGCTCCGGGCTCCGGGGCTGGTGGTGAGCGGCATCCCCCACCTCGGGTAGAGAGACTGGCGTCTCCTGGCAGGTGCTTCTGCCCAGGCGGAAGTCTCGGGGAGGAGTGAGTGGGTGGCTGTCCCCTGGGAGCCCACCATGGACTAGGCAGCCCTGCAGGATGGGGAGGGGGGGCAGAGCCAGCAAGAGTTCAGCACAGTCCCAGGGTCAGGGGCCTGGTGTTCTGTAGGCTACAGAGATAAAGCAACATTGTAGCAGGGTCTTGGAGGCCAGGAAGCCCCCCCACCCCGCCCAGGCTGAGAGGGGTGGGGGTGGAGGGAGCAGCTGAGCATAGGTACTGAGGCAGGGAGGAGTGGGGAGGAGTCAGGGTCCAGGGCGCAGGGGCGAGGGGGCCAGGCTGACTTCCAGGATTATGTTTTACCATTTTGGGGTGGGCTGTCGAAGATAGGGAGCCTCACGGAGCGTGGGGGTGGGGACTCTCAACACTGTGGGAAAACAACCCTGGTTGGTGACATCAGCCCGATGATGAGGCGGGTGACAGGGCTGCAGGAAGTGCCCGTGGCACAGGCTGCGCCCGCAGCACCTTCCCCCACACCAGCAGCTGCACCAGGCCGGGCTCACTTCTGGGGTGGCCCCGCAGGTACAGGGGAATGTGGGCACCTACGAGTTAAGAAGCGGGAGTTCAGACTTGCTGGCTGAACCTGACCTTGTCCACCTGACCTGGGCATCCACAGGACAGTCGCGGGCAGGCAGGTGTGAAGGTGAGGTGCGCCAGCTTCCTGCTCCGGTGCCCGCGTGTCCAGCGCCCTGCACTTCTCCCCTGGGAGTCACACGGACTCTTGGCACTTGGCTGGGAAGTCTGATAAGCCCTCCTAAATCCGTCCCCACACGTGGCCAGTCTTGCGCTGAAGCAGCTCCGAAATCAATGGGGCTGGCCTCCGCAGAGCAAGGTGGGGGCCACGGCTCCCCAAGGGGGCGGGGAAAGTGCAAGGCCCAGCAGGTGCCACCCGCCTGCTCCCTCCTCCCCCGGGGCGCTGGGTCCTTCCACAGCCCCACACCCTCTGTCTCTCAGGTGCTCCCTGCAGGGGGAGGTGGTGGGGCGGGGGGTGGAGCATTCTGAATGCTGTGACGCTCGCTCCCCAGCGTGGTCTCATTGCTGCAGAATAGCTCGCCTGGCTGTAGTCTCCATCCGTGCTCTTGACTGTGTCTCTGCCTTCACAGCGTTTACAGTTTTAACAAGCAGCCTCTCCTTGCAGCCAGGGCTCTGGCTCGTCCCCACCCAGTCCCGGGGAGCTCCAGGCTGTGCAGGGCGCCAGCACCTGGTCTCTGCAGCCCGGCCCACAGCGGGCAGCCCTGGGTTCCTGCGCGTGAGTGGGCGTGTGACAGCGCGTCCCTCGTGGGGATGGCGAGCAGGGTCCCTGGTGTTGCTATTTTCACTTAATCTTTTTGAATTCTCATCACAACACACAGACACGTCTGGGGAATCGTGGGTGCACGAGGTTCAGGCGCAGCCCTAGGCAACCTCTCCCGTCCAACCTGGAGAAGGGCAAAGGACCAGTTTGGCCGCTGCGTTGAGTCAGTGGGCCAAGAGCCTCTGCCCCCGGGGTCCAGTTGCTCCTGCTGCAGCCCTGCGGAGGAGGGGGCTGTGGAGGTTGTCACGTGGCCCCACTCCGGGAGGATCCCCCTCACTGCCGGGTTTCCTGAGGGCAGAGCTGGGAGCGCCGTGCCACCCAGGGACCAGGGGCCTGAGCAGCCATGTCTGGGGAGGGGCCGTGGAGCGAGGCGTGGGTGCTTCCTCCAGGGGGTCCTCCTGGAATGGTGGCTTCGAGGCTCACAGACACAGGGCGCCTGCGGCTGGGGTGAGGGGCCCTGCTGGGGTGGAGCGAGAGCAGCACTGGGGACCGGGGCTCCTAGCGGGGGAGGGAGTGACAGGACTCAGGCCGGGTGCTGGAGGCATCTTGAGATCCCAGCCAAGGGGTAAAGGGCGGGCAAGACTCCGGGGGGGGGGGGGGGGCGTCTCGGATCAGCCGCCATCAACAGGGGGGAAACTGAGGCACGGACAGGGACCGGCAGGGTGAAGTTCACGCTGCTACTGCGCTCACTGCCTCCGCCTCCGAGAGGGAGGAGTCTGCCCCCCACCCCCACCCACACCCACACCCAGTGCCCACCGCCCAGGTTTGCCCTGGGGCCCTGCGCCAAGAGTCTGGGCCAACTGTGGAGCAAGTTCTCAGGTGGATGAGGGGCTGTGACAGTGACACAGGCAGGCCCAAGCCACCTCGGCAGGCGTCCATGCAGCCCCCCACCCTGGCACAGCCGAGACCTGCAGCCTGAGTGACAGCTCCTGACCCCACCCATCCACGTCCAAGTCCAGAATGTCTCCTGACCCCTTGAACCCCCACCAGTCTCGCCTCCTCTGACCGGCCCACGTCTCCGCTGGCAGCCAGCTCCAGGGCTCCCCCAGTCCGGCCACGGCTCCTCCAGCCCACCACGTCCCAGATGCCAGGATGCCGGCCAGCAAGGCCACAGTGCCAGGGACAGCAGCTTCTTCAGGTCAGAGGCCTGCCCAGTGGGAGGAGCTTAGGGCAGCCCCGCAGGCACCGGGCAGCTGCGTTCAGCCCTGGGTGGGTGTGAGACAGAAGCCGGCCTTCGGGGAGACTGAGGGTGCACGAGGCCTGGGAGCCCCACTCAGGGCCACTCTGGGTTTGGGGCACTCAGCGGAGACTGGACAGACCCCTGCTCCCACAGATCCTCGTGGGCCCGACCGAAATGGAGTGGAGTCAGCAATGCAGACACAGGGAGGAACAGGGCGGGGGCTGCTCTATGCGTGGTCAGGGAAGGCTTCCTGGAGGAGGTGGGGGACCTGGGGCCACCACCAGGCCGGGGGCAGCCTGTGCACACACGTGTGACAGACAGCTTTGACTGACACAACAGCGGATGCCTCTGGGAAGGAGGAGGGGCCCGGGAGGTTTGACCTCTGACACGGAGCCAGTGGGCCCTGGGTCCAGGCACCTCTGGCCGCGCTCCATCCGGGCCGATTCCTCCATTGCTCTCAGCCAACCTGTGGAGTAGCCCTCCCACTACCCCATTCTACAGACGGGGCAGTAGAGTACAGACGTCGTCAGCTGGCTTCATCTCACAGCACCTCTGGAAGGGAAGGGGCTGGGATTTGCTGCGCTTCACCGTGGGGCCTAGAGGGGCCGTCGCCTGCCCAAGGTGGCACCGCTGGGAGCCGTGGGCGGTGTGGCTCCGTTCTGTGCCCCGAGTGCCAGGACACCATTCAGGAGCCCAGGCAGAGCACCCCGGGAGCACCCCTGGCGCACAGCAGACCAGCCCCGCCCGCCTCTCCGGGCAACGGGCACAGCCTCTCTGCCTCAGGGCTATTGTGGGAGATGGAACCTCTGGGGACATCCTGTCCGTGTGCCGGTGCTCGTGGCCTGGTGGGGTCGCCCTGCCCCCTCCTCCAGGGAGCCTCCAGCTTCTTCCCAGCTGTGCCTTCTGAGCCCCCAGCGAGCGGCCGCTCCTCTACTCGGGCCCTCGGCAAGTTGGGCTGTGGCTGCTGCGGGCGCGCACAGACACACAGACACGGACACATGGGGACGGAGACACAGTCACAGGCACACACAACCACACACAGACACACACATGCACAGACACATATAACCACACACAGACGCACAGACATGGACACACGGGGACGGAGACACAGTCACAGGCACACACAACCACACACAGAGAAACAGACATACACACACACAGACAGACACATAACCACACACGAAGAAACGGACACGGACACACGCACAGACACAGACAGACACATATAACCACACACAGACACACACATGCACAGACACAGACACACATAACCACACACAGACACACAGACACGAACACACGCATGGAGACGGATACACAGTCAAGACACACATAACCACACACAGAGAAACGGACACACACACACAGAGACAGGCACACTCACACATAGATGCACACACACACAGACACACATTATCACACACAGAGAAACAGATGCACAGACACACAGCGTGCATAGACACACAGACACACCTAAACACACACAGAGAAATGGACACACACATGCACAGACACACCTAAACAGAAAAACAGACACACCCATATGCACACAGAGACAGATACACTCACACATAGATGCACACATGCAGGGTCTGAGTCCACCCGTACAAGGATGGACTGGGTCCGAGGAAAGGTGAGTGCGCCGCTCGCCCGTTCCCCAGCCTCCCGATCCCGGAGACAATCAGACGCAGCGGGGAGCCAAGTCTAGCGAGGACTCATTTATTCCATGTGAAACCAAACCTTTTATAGCACAAAACTGCAGAGTCATTGGGGCAGGACTAAGAACCAACCAATCATTTTAAAGGTCACTTTACGGGGGGATTTTTATAGGACTAGCCATATGTCTATACTAGTCTTGTTACCTCCCCTGATGTTGCGTAGCCAATTAGCTTGAGTCCCGCCCATCTTACTTCCTCTGGGTGCCATCTTCTTTGCCCCTCCTTGCGCCACCCAGTCCGGGGGCCACGTGCGTGCACGCGGGCCCCTCCCTGCGCTGCTATCCCCGGGACACCTGTCGGCTGGCTCCTCGAGCCCTGGCTTGGGTTAGTTCGCGGGCTCGGCTCCACGTGGCTCCGTCCCACGCAGCTTGGGCGGGGGCGCCCGCGCATGCGGAGCCCCAGGGCCTGGCCTGGCCGCACCATGGCCGTACTCATGCCCCACACACACACACACAGACACACCTAAACACACACAGAGAAATGGACACACACGCACAGAGACAGACGTGGACAAGGTCCCATCCTCCAGTTCACTCCCCGAATGTCTGCAGTGCCCGGGGCTGGGCCAGGATAGAGCCAGGAGCCAGGAGCACCTCTGGGTGGCGGCAGGGTCCTGGTCCTGGAGCTCCCAGGGCTGCCCGCCAGGAGCTGCAGCCCTAGGAAGCTGGAGCGGGAGTGGAGCCAGGGCTCGACCCTGGGCAGTCTGATGTGGGGCGCGGCCACACGCCTGCCCCAAGCCCTTCACAGCCTTCTAAAGATGTATTTATTTATTTATTTACTTGAGAGGCAGAGTGACAGAGAGAGATCTGCCATCGGCTGGTTCACTGCACACATGGCCACACCAGCAGGGCTGGGCCAGGAGCCAGGAGCTCCATCGGGGCCCCGACGTGGGTGCAGGGGCCCAAGCACTTGGGCTGTCCTCTGCCACTTCCCCAGGCACATTAGCAGGAATGGGTTTGGAAGTGGAGCGGGCGGGACTCGAACCTGTGCTCTGACATGGATGTTGGCATTGTTGGCAGTGGCTTGGCCACCTGCACCACAAGGCCAGCACAAGCCCTTCATTTTTTTTTTTTTTAACATTTATTTATTTATTTGAAAGTCAGAGTTACTCGGAGAGAGAAAGAGAGAGAGGTCTTCCATCCGCTGGTTCACTCCCGAATTGACTGCAATGGCCAGAGCTGTGCCGATCTGAAGCCAGGAGCCAGGAGCTTCTTCCAGGTCTCCCACACTGGTACAGGGGCCCAAGGACTTGGGCCATCTCCCACTGCTTTCCCAGGCCAGAGCAGAGAGCTGGATCCGAAGTAGAGCAGCAGGGACTTGAACTGGCACCCATATGGGATGCCGGCACTGCAGGTAGCGGCTTTACCCGCTATGCTACAGTGCCGGCCCCCCAAACCCTTTGTTTTTTAAGAAGCAGCTGTTTAAGAACGACCCTGCTCTGCACGTGAGACCGACCTTCAAAACCGAGAGGAGCCAAGGAAAGCTAACTGTGCATGCGGCAGCTCAGGGAGCGGTAATATTGGCCAAACGTCTCAGGCACGGGCTCCTAGGTCCTCTGTGCGTGGGTGGCTGCGTCGTAACGTCAGAGATCACATCCTAGTCTCCTTCTACAACTGGGGAGCCCAAAGCAGGAAGGACGCACAGTGCATCGGAGCAGCCTGGTGACGGCTGGGCTCCGCTCTGCAGTGTGCCCAGCAGGGGCTTACTGGTCCTGCTGGGGGTGGGGGTAAGGCAGGTGTCCATCCTGCTGACACGCCTCCTTCTCCCTGCAGGCCTGTGTACTGGGCTCCCTGCCACCCACTGACTTCAGGCCCTGCCGAGGGCTCTCACACCCACTCGTGCCCAGCAAGAGCAGTGCGGTCCTGCCCAGAGCCCCTGAGACTTCTGCACCAAGCCCATCTCAGCTCACAGGGTGTCTGATGGCGTGGGGCTCAGGCCAGAGCGTCTGATGGCGTGAGGCTGAGGCCAAGAGGGCAGGGGCTGCCCAGCAATCTCACCACAAAGCCCAGCTGCCCTCAGCCCTGAGAAGGCGGCATGGCCGGTCTGTAGGTGGTGGTGACGGCATGGGGACGGAGAGGACAAGGCCCATGTGGGCGGGCCTCTCCGCAGATCACATGATGCCCACAAAGGCTGTGGGAAGCCTCAAAACAGGGCCAGAGGAGTCCCCGAGACAGACAGACAGAGGAGAGGCCTCGTGTGGACATCTCAGTGCCCGGCGTGGGCCTCCCCGTGGCCATTTCATGCCACTCCACCGTGGCCCTGGCTGGGAAAGGTGGGGATGCCCCCACTGCCTCAGAGCTGCAGCACGGCGCGGAGACCAGAGTGGCCAGGGCCGAGGAGGGCGGAGCACAGTCCTGCAAGGGGCCCAGGGCTCTGAGCATCCCAGCTGCTTCTGTGAGGAGGCAGAGAACGCACCAGGGTCAAGTGATTACGGCCACACCTGCCTCAGGCCCCGCCCCTGAGCCGGACATCAGGCCGGGGGCAGGGGCTCCCTGGGCTCTGCCCCTGTAAGAGCTGTCCTCACCTGCCTCACCTCCTTCCTGAGCTGCTGCAGCACCCCCGCCCCCGCCCCCCCCCCACTCCCCGCCATCCCCCGCCCCCGCCACGCTCCCTCCCGCCTGGCTCTCCTGGCCTGGTCAGTAGCTGCCCTGATGCCCGGTCCTCGGGCTGTGCTCTGCTCCTCTCCACCAGAGCCGGGTCCTGGGGCACGTCCCCCTCCTCACCCCTGCCCACACTGTCCCCCTCAAGCCCCCCGCCGCACCCACACCTGCAGCGGTCATCATTCTGCAGTGGCCTCTCCCTGGCTCCCTGCCTTGGCCCCGGCCATGGACGCTTCAGCACCCACACCCAGCCTCTCGGGCCTGTGAGCTCCATGGCCCTGGCACCACCCACGCACCCCCACCTGCCCCAGGTCGGTCTCTCCCCTGGCACCACTGCTCTCTGCCCCACCTCACCCTGTCCCAGGACCCCTCCCCGGCCATCTGCATACTGGCCGGGCGTCCTCCCCCGCCCAGCTGCGTTGTCTGTGCACAAGAGACAGGTGAGGAGGACCTGAACGGAACCAGGTGGGAAGAGGCAGCTCGGGGTTTCCGCAGGACGTGTGGGAGGCTCCATGGAGCCCGGAAGTTGGCTGGGATCATCAAGGTTCTCCCTTTCACACCGTCCTCATGCCCAAACCGAGACCCCTACACCAGCATTATCCCCTACTGCCGGCCCACAGCTTGTCCGCTGCCCACGGCCCCAGGTGAGCCCTCACTCCTTCCCCCACTCCAGTGCCTGGGCCACATCACACCCCTTTCCCTCCATCACCACGTCTGCAAACGCAGGAACCCCCTCTCGCTCGAGAGCAGAATCCTGGGGACTCCTTGCTGCATCTGCCCACTGGTTGGGCAGGGCCCCAGCGCCGGGGGCCACCACTCCACTCCTTGGCTACACTCGCCCTGCCTGCCTTTTGCCTCTCTGTGTCCTCCCTATGCCCCCCCCCTCCCAAACAGTCACCTCCTGCTGGGACTCCGCATAGGGTCAGGCCCTGGGGCAAGTCCAGACTGGCGGCTGGAGGGCGTCTGCCCGGCTGGAGCCACGAGGGTTTTATTAGGAGACCTTGGGGAGGGGTGAGTACGGGGGCGGGGAGGGAGGGACCAGAGGAAGATCCCCAAGGAGAAACGGCGCTGGGCTGGCTGGGGCTGCGGCAGGCTGTGCAGGAGCCCGGGGTGGGGCAAGACCTGTTATCTCGGCTGTGCGCCTCCGAGGCTGCTGACGAGGCTGCTGACGTGAGTCTCCATCTCAGAACGTCTTTCTCATCACTGGGAATGCGGCCTCGCGCCTGCTCACACCCTGCCCCCACTCTCTGTCCCGGAGCGAGGGTGCTTCCTGCCGCCCGCTTGGCCTCAAGCACCTGCCTCCCTCCTCCTCCTCCTCCTCCAAGTCTCCAGCCAGAGCCCCTCCCCCGCCTTCCCCCCCTCACCTGCCTGCCCCGTCCTCCCACCCTCGCCTGCTTTCCTCGTCCTCCCACCCTCACCTGCCTTCCCCGTCCTCCCACCCTCGCCTGCCTTCCTCGTCCTCCCACCCTCGACTGCCTTCCCCGTCTTCCCATCTGCACACTTCGACTCGACGGCAGCGAAGCCCGCCTGGGCCCGCCTCTCCTGCGAGCTTCCGCTCCAAGCTCCTCCCCTTCCCAGCAGGGTCCTCCACTCCCAATGGGTCCTCTGCTCGACCCCCCCCCCCACCTGCGGGTCCCCTGCTCTGTCCACACCGGAGCTGGCGGCGGCGACCATCCTCTCCACCTCTCCTGGAGGTGCCGCCGGAGCTGCCCCATCTACTTCCCAGCCCACGGCCCTCAGAGCCTGCCCTGGCTTCTCCCCCGGAGCTCTGGGCCTGTGCACCGACCATCCCACTCGTGTCCCACAGCCTCTCGGCTCAATATGGTCAAGGTGGAGCACCGCCCACCTCTCCAGACCCGCACCTGCCTGCGGTGGCACCGCTGCAGGAGTCCTGTCCTGTCCTCACGCTGCTCAGTGACCACGGCCGGAGGCCACGGCTTGCACGTGGCTCCTGCACTAGCCCCAACAGACCAGGCTGAAAGCCAGAATGGAGCCACAGCGGGGAGGTTCTGGGTCACCAAGCTTCTGGGAACTCAGGAGCAGAGCAGTAACAGCCACGTGTCCACGAGGGCAGCTCCAGGCCCTGGCCGTGGAATCCCCCCCCCAATCCTTACCCAGGAAAGGCGAGGAGGGCACCTGCTCGCAGCCTAGTGTGTGGCTTCCCTGTCCTCGACAAATAAGGAAGACTGCTTTCAAACAAAAATACTGCTTTACTTAGATGTGGTTATTTATATTTTGTTTTCTATCCACACCTGTGGAGCAGTTTATAAACATGGATATTCCAGAAAGGTGAGTAGATTTTCTTAAGTAGTTTTTTTTTTTTTAATTTTGAAAGGCAGAATGAGAGAGAGAGAGAGAGTGAGAGAGAGAGGGAGGGGAAGGAGGGAGGGAGGGGGGGAGAAGGAGGGAGGGAGGGAGGTCTTCCATCCATTGGTTTATTCCCAAATGGCCCCAATGACAGGGGCTGTGTCAGACGGAAGCTGGGAGCCCAGAACTCCATCCAGGTCTCCCACAGGGGTGGAGGGGCACGAACATGGGCCACGTTTCTCTGCTTTCGCAAGTGTGTTAGCAGAGAGCTGGACGGGCAAGGGGCGCAGCCCAGACCAGAACCCCAGCTCCAATATGGAGTTTGGACTCCAGAGCACCTTCTGCTTAAGACCAGCCCCTGCCCCACCCTCCAAGGTTTCCCCACCACAACCCGGAGGAAATCCAGCCCCACCCAGCCCCTCCCCCTCCTCCGCCTTCCAGCCCCACCCACCCCTTCCAGAGCTGGACCGAGTGCACACCCAACATGCAGTCAGCCTCGCAGCTCGGCACCCCACCCTTACCCCCGTGGCCCTCTCTGCCCCCTGCCCGAGGAGGGCTTCCCCAATTCTGCTCAGCCTGCTCCAAGCAGACCCCACGTGCAGCCCTCAGCCTGGGAGGGTGGCCAGATACCGCAGCTCCCCTTCCCCCACCCAGAGTCCTGGTGTTTCTTCCCTAGGGCCTCCAGGGAATGGAGCCCCCTGGTCCACCCAGAGCCACCTCCGGCCTCACTGCTCTCCCGTCTCCAGGACTCACCGTGCACCCACATCCCGCCTCAGTGCCCTGTGGACTCAGCACCTAAGAGGCGGAGGCTCCTTGGGATGCAGTCTTGGGTCAGAGGCGGGCTGGCCTGCTGTGGGGGTGGGGCTCCCCAAATGTTGCTGTGGAAATCGAGGCTCCTGTCTTCCCGAGGGCGGCGGCACAGCCCGGAGAGGTGGCGGCTGTGAGCAGGACAGCAGCATTTACTGTACAGCACACACCTGGGCTGCGGGCTACACGGGACGGGGAGTCGCCCCACCCAGGCTGGGGTCAGGAGGCCGGTGGTGGTCTCCGGCAAGGTGTCAGGGCCGGGGCCTGAAGTGAGCCCAGGGGAGCAGGAGTCTTCCCACTGGAAGTCGATGGAATGTGGGCGGCGCCCAGGGCTTGGGTGTTGGCAGCCCCAGCTCCTACCCCTGCCCCGCCCGCACAGGGTCTGGCCAAGCCTGGGGAAAAGGCAGGCTGTGTGAGAGACTGCGAGGGCTCCAGGTTCAGTGCTTGGTGCTGGGGACTCGCCCGGAGCCCCACACACCGAGCGGAGACGCAGGAAGGTGCAGGAGGGGCCGGCGCTGTTGTGTAGCCGGTGAAGCCCTGCCTACAGTGCCGGCATCCCATATGGGTGCAGGTTCCAGTCCCAGCTGCTCCACTTCGGATCCAGTAGAAAGCAGTAGAAGATGGCCCAAGTCCTTGGGCCCCTGCACCTGAGTGGGAGACCTGGAAGAAGCTCCTGGCTCCTGGATTTGGATCAGCACAGCTCCAGCCATTGTGCCATTTGGGGAGTGAACCAGTGGGTGGAAAACTTCTCTCTCTCCCTCTCCCACTCCTTCTCTGTGTAACTCTGACTTTCAAATAAATAAATAAATCTTTAAAAAAAAAAATCGAAAGTTGCAGAAGGGGAGTCTGGAACCTTCTGCGATTGTCGGGTTGGAAAGTCCCTGTGCTGCGAGGGCTGTGTTTGAGCCGGGCCAACCACCTGAGCTGAGGACCCAGGAAGTGACAGACACCAGACCTGGGGCCAGGGGTCAGGGCTGAGAGGGCTGCGGGGGGTTCTGAACTTCGCCATGAGAGGAACGTGGACGCGCAGGCAGGAAGGTGAACACCAGCCCCACGTGTGTCAGGGGCTGAGGACAGCGGCAGGGACCTTGAACGCTGAACGAGGGGAGAGGACGCCTTGGGAGTGTTGGCAATGATGAGTGGGGTGGGTCCTTGTGTTCACTTGAGGAATTCAGACGTGAGACTGAGAGTGGTGGTGAGCCAGGGAGCCAGGTTTAACGGGGTGGGGCATCCATCGGAACACATGGGCACCTCTCCAGACAGAATTGGAGAGACAGAGAGCCCAGTCGCTCAGACCGGGGAGAGCAAGGTCAGGTGGCTAAACGGAGAGCAGGTACCTGGAAGGATGGGCGTCTGCCTTATAGACTGTGCTCAGGCACGCAGTCTAGGAGAGAGAGAGAGACCCTGTTCCTCCCGCTTCTCCTCCCCCTCCTCCCCCCATCCTTCCCCTTCCTCTCCCTCCCCCCCTCCCCCTCCCCCCCCACCCAGGACACAGGGGTTGCTGGGTGTGAATCAGGTGAAGTTCCTCCCCAGGTTTCACTGCTCGGTGCCGTCCCGTGGGAGCCCACCTGGCAGAGGCGCTGCCCCTAGGGCCTGCTTGGGGGTGGCTGTGAAGGCTCCATCACCCAGTGTGGGGAGACTGGGACCCCCAGGTGGCGCTGGGCAGAGAGGATTCTCCTGGGAGCTTCCCTGGGGTGGGGGCGGGGACGGCTGGAGAGGTGCAGGCACAGCAGGACTTTGCGGTGCAGGATCCTGGGCTGCTTCCAAGGTGAGCTCCTGAGGGTCTGGGACACTTTGTTTTCCTGCAGCCCCCCCCCCCCCCTGCCGATTTCTCACTTCCTACTTAACTGACGCAGCCCAGTATCTGCAGGTGAAGTCATGCCCAGGACCCCTAGCCTTGTAGGTGGATCCCAGCCCCACCCAGGGGGAGGGAGCAGCTTAGGGGGAGGGCCTTCCCCCAGCCTGAGCCGGGGTGGGTGGGGGCTATTGGACCTGGTAAAGCCCAGGGAGGAATTTCACAGATTCCCTTCCCCGGAAACCCTCCCTTCCGGCACCAACATCCCAGAAGGAGGGGGAGGGGAGAGAGAAAGGAGGGGCTCAGGGTTATAACACTCCAGTCTGAACACAGCTGGGCTCCTGGGCCTTTACTGAGATGCCCCGCGGCCGCCAGCAAGCTCTCCTGTGGACAAGACTGGGGACCTCTGATCCGGGACCTCTGATCCAGCCGTCTCCCACAACCAAGTCAGGGCGGGACGAGATCACACTTGGCATCTGTGTGGTTTTTAATTAACTAAGTGATCTGAAAGGCAGGGTGACGGGAGAGAGAGGTCTTTCCTCCACCGGTTCACTCCCCAGACGGGCCAGCCCTTGTGGGATGCTGGTGACGCAGATGGTGGTTTCACCGACTGTGTCACAACACTGGCCCCTGAAGCTGCACAATTTAAATTGCTTTTTAAAAGTTTGGGGGTCAGAATTGTATTGCAGCAGGTTAAGACACCATTTGTGACGCCAGCATCCCACATCAGAGCACAGGTTCAAGTCCCGGCTGCTCCTCTTCCAGTCCTGCTCTCTGTTAATGCACCTGGGAAAGCAGTGGAAGATGCCCAAGTGCTTGGGCTCCTGCACCCACATGGGAGACCTGGAAGAAGCTCCTGGCTCCTGGCTTCAGATCAGCACAGCTCCAGCTGTTGTGGGCATTTGGGGAGTGAACAGGCATATGGAAGACCTCTCTCTCTGTCTCTCCCTCTCACTGCCTGTAACTCTACCTCTCAAACAAATAAATAAAATCTTTTTCTTAAAAAAAAAAAAAAAGAAAGAAAGAGCAGATGACATCGAGGTGGGGCACTGGGCCAGGGCGGAGGGGTGAGGCGTGGCTGAATGTGACCCAAGCTCCCTGCCCATGGCTATCACGTGGCTGGGAAATGAGCATGTGGGGGGGGGGGTCCTGCTGCCACAGGCAGGGGCGTTCCTCACGCATGCTCCATGCCACCTGCCCACCTGTGGGTCCCGCTGGGTCAGCCGGTTGTCCCCCTCACAGCCGTGTCTCCCTGCGGCCACATGCAGACAGCTGGCAGCTTGGCGGTGCAGCTCGGCCAGGCCCCTGGGTGCCGGGTTTGGTAACTGGGGGGAGGGCGTTAGCCTGCATTTGCCGGCAGTGTGGGGGAGGAGGAGCCGGCTCCCATCTGGCCCGTCAGAGCTGTGGACCCTCTGTGTTTGTCGTGGCACAGAGCAAACAAACCCTGGAGTTCAGAAAGTTCTCCTTTTGAATGCTGGGCGACACACAGTTGCTTCTCCTCACCTGCGGTTTTGTGACTTAAAGTCACCCCTCCACGCTGAATTGGCCAGTACCCAACCCCTCTGCTTAGGGAAGACATGGGGCTGGGCTCCCGCCAGCCTTGGTCCCAACACCATCTTGCTTTGCGTGTGCTTTCCGTAAAAGAGCCCTCGCTCGTGCAGCAGCTAGGACGGGCTTGGCGCGCCTGTGTCCTGTAGGAGCGCCTGCTCTGACCCCCAGCCCCACCTCCAGTTCCAGCTCCCTGCTGCTGCACAGAGGAGGCAGCTGGTGGTCGCTCAGCCGGGCCCCTGCCACCCGTGTGGAGACACACACTGAGTTCCAGGCTCCAGGCTCCAGGTCTCAGCCTGGCCCATTCCCAGCTGTTGTGGGCGTTTGGGGAGGAAACCAGTAGATGAAAGATTTCTGTCTGTGTCTCCCTTCGTTTTTGTAAAAGACAACTTATTGGATATTCAATGGAACTTCAAAACGTGCGTGGAAGAGGACATGCTGAGGCCGGCGCTGTGGCGCAGTGCGTTAAAGCCCCAGCTTGCTGTCTGCCGGCATCCTCTATGAGTGCTGGTTCTACTCCCGGCTGCTCCTCTTCCATTCCAGCTCTCTGCTGTGGCCTAGGAAAGCAGTGGAAGATGCCCAAGCCCTTGGGCCCCTGCACTCGTGTGGGAGACCTGGGAGAGGCTCCTGGTTCCTGGCTTTGGATCAGCTCAACTCTGGCCATTGCAGTCATTTGGGAAGTGAACCAGCAGATGGAAGACCTCTCTCTCTGTCTCTACCTCTCTCTGTATATCTTTCAGATAAATAAAATAAATCTTTTTATGAAATGTTAAGATAAATTTACTCTGATGCAAACATTTTTTTGAAATTCACACATACAAAGGGCTCTGAGATGTTCGTGGCACGTGCACGCCACGGAAATCTACGCACGAGCCCCAAAGCTCCGGGCACCAGAATGAACCCGCCTTTTAATTCCATTCCCCACAAACTTTTTGAGGCGCCCTTGTGTGTTGTGGATTGGGAGAGTCGAATGAGACCCAGATGGAGTTCTGGGCTCCCGGCTTTGGCCTGGCTCAGCTTTGACTGCTGTGGGCATCTGGGGAGTGAACCAGCAGATGGAAGACTCTCTCTCTCTCTCTCTCTCTTTCTCTTTCAAGTAGATAGGGAAAAGAATAAAAACAAAAAAATCCCAGCAAAGGCACCAAGAAGATGCTCCCAGATGTGAAAACCACAGACAGAACACGTGTTGTTAGTGAGGAAGCCAAGAGGAGGGGTGGGGGTCACCCTGACAGCCAGATCGGCCGAGGGGACCTGCGGTGGCTCCGCCAGAGTCCTCGTGGCCGAGGAGGGCAGGGACGGCTACTCTCAGAGCTGCGGTGAAATCCAAGCAGCGGCAGGCCTATCAGTGTGGAAGGCTCGAGGAAGAACTGCGCTGTCTCTGCTCTGAGCTGACCTCCTCTGTCCTCTACCCGTCTCTCGGCCGGTGGCGTGGCATCTCCCACCCAGAGAGATGGACATCTGCTAGCCTCGATGCCAGACGTATTCCGAGGCAGGCAGACCTCCCCTGACATGCAGGCCCCCAGCGAGACGCAGGGTCGACCAGCTGTACGAAGAGCTTCCCCCCCCCCCCCCCCCCGTGCGAAACAATGGAACGAGAACAGGAAACCCCGGTACACTGGAACGAACCCATCCCCCTATATACCACGTGCAAAGTGGTGCAAGGTCTTCCATGTCAATTACTAAAGAGGAATGAAAATTAAAATCCTATTCAATATTTTTCTAGAACAGCTATTGGCTGACAGAAGAACTTATTTCACAGTTTACGGCCAGACCTGTGAATAAATTCACAGCCACGGGAATCTCTGGATATGGAAAATTTCCCCAGCCCGCACGTCCAGCTGCTGCCCATCAGTCCCACGCTGCGGTCTGAGACCACCGGTGAGACCACAACGCCACAGCAAGGGCTTGCATCTCCCTCCTGGAAGTGACCCTTCCCTGTCCAAGCTCAGTCACCTCCACCCCCCTCCCTGACCCCTTCATTTGTTTCTGTCTTCTTTCCTAAGGGCCCCGCCTTCCAGTCCTCCCCGTTCGGCAGAGCAACGAAGGTCCGACATGCCTGGTGACAGCAGGGCACCACGGGCACTGTTCTCTTCTGGCAGAGAACAGGTGGAGAGATCGAGGAGAACTTAGCCAGGGCCTGGCTGGTGCACGAGGGTAGAGGTTTGCCGTGTAGAGCACCGGCAACGTGGGGCCAGATCCTCCTTGCAAAAGGGCCACGCACAGGAGCGCGGGCACGAGAGACAGCCGGAGACAGAGCGTGTGTCAGACAGAGGTGGGTTCCCGGCAGAGGTTGAGACAGCCAGGCCGGGGGCAGGATGCTGCCCGCCCACCGCACTTCCCCCCAGACCACCCTCACGTGGCTGCTCTCCCACCTCTGGTACAGATAGAAAACGGGAGCTCTGAGCTGGCAGGGAGCGAGGCTCTGAGCAGGGGCGCTGCCTGGGCACACGGAGCTTCCGAGGCCAAAGCTGGCGGCCCTGGTGCTGCCGTCAGGGGCCCGACTCGCTGGATGCTGGGTGGGAGCTGGACCAAGAGACCCTTGCCCGGCCCCTTCCTCCCCTTGTCTCTGACAGTTAAGGAGCGCATGCCTGCAGCCCACACCCACGCCCACATCAGGGTTACACACGGGCAAGTCAGCAGCCGGGAAGAGAGGACTAGGCTGAGGCTGGTGGCAGGTGACTCACCTGGGGCCTGGCCACAGCCTCCAGTTCCTGTGCGGGGCCCAGCCCTCCTGCTGTCCGTGCTGGGAGTGGCCATCTGATGCAGCAGGGGCAGCAGGAGGCTGGAGACCCCGCCCCTGAGGAGTCTCAGTTCTCTGCCCCCAGCCCTGAGTGTGTGCTGGGGCTGTAGGCAATGTCCCACTGCACCCCAGCAAGGCCAGCACGGTGGGGAGGGGACAAACAGAACCACGGTCTGGCTGCGGCTCTCCCGACTGCCCCTGGGACCTGGGGCCCGACCCCTCCTTGTGCCAGGCAGGCGTCACTGTGCAAAGTGTCTCTGTGAGGAGGTGGTAGCCCAGGTGTTTGCTAAGGCCCTGGAGCGCTTCCACCCTGGGATTAGCTGCGGGGAGAGGAGACAGCCTGGCTGTGTGCAGGCCCTGAGGTGGCCACGCTCCAGGCATGACCTGTCCAGGTGGCATAAGGATCCCAACAGCATCTCCACAGGTGGATCTGCAGAGGATTTGGGGAAGGGGAGGGAGGCCTGTCTCCAGAGACCACGCGGGCTGGTGGGAAGAGGAGAGAGCTGCCCTGTCCACTGGGCAGCAAGGAGGAGGGCAGGATGGCTCAGCTGACCCGGGCCCTCCACGGCACAGCTCTGGGCAGCAAGGAGGGGGGCAGGATGGCTCAGCTGACCCGGGCCCTCCACGGCACAGCTCTGGGCAGACGGCTGACCCGCCTGCGACGGCTGCAGAGCAGGTGCCCTGGCCCGGTGCTCGCCACGCACCCACTGAGGGCAGCCCGAGGCCTGGAAGCTCGGGTCTCCCCAATCACAGGATGAAATCCCAGCCACCCCCGCGGGGTGCAGCCTTGGTGCACGGGGCTAGGACTCCTTTAAACGAGGCCCGGAGGTCCGGGGTGAGGCAGCCTCACCAGTGTCACCGGGAACCTGCAGCACCGGGACCGGGACTTCCAGCCTCCAGCGCCGTGAGCAGCGAGCTCAAGCCGCCCAGTGGGGCGGTTACTGTGTCGAAGCAGCCTCGACCAACCTAGGGCTCCTGCGGCCATGCGGGCCTCGGCCCCCCAGAGCCACCCCAGCACGTGTCATTCGCCATTTCCATTGGGAAATGAGACTCTGAAACGGGAACAACTTCAGGTCCCGGCCCTGCCAGGAAAACTCCCTCGCCCTCGGCCGGAACTGAAAAGCATCAGGCAAGAAAAGCCGGCAAAGACGCGCCGCCCCGGCTGCCCGCGCCCGCACGAGGACACGGGAACGCGTCGGGGGCATGCGAGCACCTAGGTGGGCATCGCCTGCGACCTCAGCCCGGGATTGGAGGGCAGAGAGGAAAACAGCCGGCGCCGCCGGGAGTTTGCGGCGCGCTCTCCCGGGTCCGCGGCGCTCCGGGGCAGCGCCCTGCGCGGGCCCCGCCTCTCGCCCCGCCCCCGGAGGAAAGGAGGGAGAGGGCGTCCCGCCCGCCCATTGGGTAGCCGTCGGCTCATTTGCATCGGCGGGGACTGGCCCAGTGACGTCCCGCAGGGCTATCTGAGTGGCCGCTGGGTCGCCTGCTCAGAGCCTGAACGGACGCGGGCGCTGGGGTCTCTCGCATCCTCGTCCCGCGCAGCCCCGCGCCGCCATGTACGACCCGGAGCACGGCTGGAGCCTGTCCTTCGCGGGCTGCGGCTTCATGGGTTTCTATCACGTCGGGGTGACCCGCTGCCTGAGCGAGCACGCCCCGCACCTCCTCCGAGACGCGCGCATGTTCTTGGGCTGCTCCGCCGGGGCGCTGCACTGTGTCACCTTCCTCTGCGGGATGCCGCTGGGTGCGTGCGGGGGACCCCCGGGGGTCGCGGGGTGCGTCCTGCAGGGTCCCGCCCCAGGCCCGGCTGCTTGCGGGCAGGGCACACGCCCGAGGCGCTGCTCGTCTGGGCGTGGGCGCCCACGGGGACCCGGCGGGCGTGGAGGCTTCCGGAGCCCCGGGAACCAAGGGAGTCCTCCTGGGACTGGGGGGCCGGGTTTGCCCTGGGCGACCCATGGTCAGAACTACACAAGAGCTTGTTTGCGGGTGGTGGGGGTGTTGGGGCTGAGTACAGGGAGACCCTGGCCCGTGTCCCACCTAGGAGACCCAGGGACAGGAGCCACTGCCCCTCTGGGCTCTGCATAGCCTCTCGGGGGTGACCTGGGGTCCTCCCGCTGGTTCGGCATAGCGCTGGGGAGAGGAGTGGGATGGGAAAGTGTCTCCTTCCCTCCCAGTGTTGGGGAGACTTCCTGGGGGGCTGGAGTGGACCCCTGGACATCACACCCTCATCTCCTCTCTCTCACTCTTCCCTCTGCTTTAACGGCCTGGTGCAGGGCCGCTGGAAGTGAGATGCTGTGGGGTGGAATCCGTTTGTCCCTTGGAGCGCTGGCCAGAGGGACACAGGGGCTTTGTGTCTTGCCAAGACCCAACTCCTAGGGTGTGGCATCCTTCCGGGTTGCCAGTGTGCCGCAGGCGGTGGGTTCTGAGCCAGGGGCAGTGCCTCGGGCAGGTGGCATCATGGAGCTGTCCCCACGTGGGAAGAAAATGCCCTTTGTCAGCCCCTGTTTGTCTGGGCTCCGGAGCAATTGACTCTTTGCTCTGCCGGCCAGTGCCGGCAGGGGGTGAGTGGGGAAGCCCCTTCCAGGACAGGAAGCCCTGCCATTGGGCCGGATGGATGAGCAGACCCTGGGCTGACGGATTTAGGGATTAGGAGAGAGGCCTTCCTGGCTGCCTGCCCATCTGTCCGCCTGCCCATCTGTCTGCCCTCCCCAGCCGGGGAGAGGAGCAAAGGGCAGGAAGTGTGGCCTCCTGGGAGGATTAGACTGGCCTGCTGACCATCTGCGCACCGTGGCGTTAGCAATGATAAAAGTCAGCGCCCGTGTCCCCAGGTGGCCGTGGGCATCCACGTGGAGGACCGGTTAATGGGGTGAGATTAACGTCACTGACCCCCGGAGCCTGAAAGGCTCTGCCTCCAGTATGGGCGGCGGGGTGGGTAGGGGCTCCTGAGCCCCCGGCAGGTGCAGCCTGGGGCTGTGCCCTGTGGATGAGGGGAGCTCAGGGACCTCAAAGCCCCTGGAAAGTGGATCTGGAGGTGTTTTCACGAGCCAGCCCTGTGTTGCAGGGACCCCAAGTCCTGCTTGAGCCCCCTGCCTCCCAGAGAGCTATGAGCGGCGTTTCCCAGGCATCCGAGCCCAGGCTGCTGTGTCAGGACAGACGGACAGAGGCTTCCAGCTGCACACAAGTCCATCCAACACAGCCAGGCTTAGCGGAGGTGGGGGAACAGCGGGGACTCGTGAGGCAATTCCTAGATGGATCAGGTTGGGCCAGGGTCTGTCCGACTGCGTGTGTCCCAGGATTCGTAGCTGGCGGGGTCTTGGGCTGGGAGGGGTGGTCCTTCACGCCAGGGCAGTGCAGATCAGCCAGAGGGGAGCAGGCTGGCCGGGGGGTCGCTGCCGGCCCCTAGTCAGGCTCCGTAGGGGCACGAGTTATTTACTAGGACTTGCCTTGGTCTAATCCCTTACACTCGGAATTTTACCTGATCCTCTGTGTTCCCGGATGTCGGGTGAATCTTGTCCTACCTTGAACAGGCGGTGAGGTGGCTTTCTGTGGTCTGTTGGTGAGAGGTGGACAGAGGATTCAAACACAGGCCCAGGTTCCTTCTGTGGGGTCCTACAGGGTCGGGATGACCTGTGCCGAAGCTCTGGTGCTGCTGTGTTCCTGGCCTCTGCTTTGGTGGGGGCGTGGAGGCAGGGAGGGCTCACCTGGGCCCAGGAAATGGGCGGCTGTGCTACCAGAGAAATACACAAGCCATGTGTGTCGTTCTACATATGCGGATCACACTGTGAAAAAAGCCCCCGACACAGGAGAAATTGATTTCAGTGACTTACTCTATCCAAAATGGTACACTTTTTGCATTGATCTAATATAAACCATTATTAACAAGAGATTTCATACATGTTGAGCCTTTGAAATCCAGTATGTATCCCACACTTTTAAATGATGTATTTATTTATTTGAAAGTCAGAGTCACAGAGAGAGGGAGACAGAGAGAGAGAGAGGTCTTCCAGCCACTGGTTCGCTCCCCAAATGTCTGCAAGAGCCAGGGATGGGCCAGGCCAAAGCCAGCAGCCAGGAGCTTCTTCCAGGTCTCTCAGGAGCCCAAGCTGGGTGCAGGAGCCCAAGCACTGGACCATCTTCTGCTGCTTTTCCCAGGCCATTAGCAGGGAGCTGGATTGGTAGTGGAGCGGCTGGGACTTGAACTGGTGCCCATATGGGATGACAGCATTGACTGAAGGCAGTGGCTTTACTCACTATGCCACAGTGCCAGCCAGGTCTTTTTTCTTTTTTTAATGAGGAGTCTCAGGGGCATCCTCTGCTGATTCTTTTCTTTGTAAACATTTATTTGTTTATTTGAAAGGCAGAGTTAAATAGAGAGGGGGAGAAAGAGAGGGAGGGAAGGAGGAACGGAAGGAGGTAGAGAGAGAGAGAGAGAGAGGGAGAGAGGGAGAGAGATCTTCTATCCACTTCTTCACTCCCCAAATGGCCACAATGGATGGGCTTGGGCCAGGCTGAAGCCAGGTGCCTGGAGCTCCATCCCAGTCTCCCACATGGGTGGCGGGGATAAGTGCTTGGGCCATTTTCCACTGCTCTCCCAGGCACATTTGGAGGGAGCTGGATCGGAAGTGGGGCAGGTGGGACTCGAACCAGCACTTATATGGGATGCCAGCGCCCTGGTGGCTTCCCCTACCGCCCTGCAAGGCCAGCCTTGTATTTCACACGTCTTCATTGAGACCAGCCACCTGTCAGGGACTCGGCGGCCGCATGTGGTGAGCAGGTCGGCACAGGTCCGGTAGAGCGTCGGCAGCTCCCTGGCTGCGGCGGGGTTCCGAGCCCCCTGCAGTACGTGCTCTCCTGTCTTCCTCTCCCGCCCACAGACAAGACTCTGCAGATCCTCATGGACATGGTCCGGGAGGCCAGGCGCCGGAACATTGGCATCCTGCATCCATCCTTCAACCTGGGCAGGTACATCCGAAACCAACTCCAGCTCTGCCTGCCGGCCAACGTGCACCAGATCGTCTCGGGCAGAGTGAGCATCTCACTCACCAGGGTGTCAGACGGGGAGAACGTGCTGGTGTCTGACTTCCACTCCAAGGAGGAGGTTGTGGACGTGAGTAGCCTGTCTGCACGTTGACGGGAAGCCCCGGGGACGTGCAGCTCTGTGCGCTCAGAGATCTGGTCCCAGGGCGGTTCTACAAATAACCCCACACTCCCTCCAGCATAGGCTCCCGCATCTGACCCTGTGTGTCCCTCCCCTCTCTACCCTCCGTGCTCCAGGACCAGGTCACTTCTCGGGGGCTCGTTGCCTCTGTTCTCAGTGTAGGGCAGGGGAGCTGCTTTGGGATGTCAGGTGGCTGGTGTTCCCAGGGGGCGTCTGGCACGATGACTTCATCTTGCTGAGCGCAGGTGCGTGGGAGGCAGTCACCTGGTGGGCAGGGCCCATGGCTCCGCAGCCGGCTTCACTCTCTGTTTCGCTTTGTTTCTGGAAAGTTCTTCTCAGTAGCCGGACTGTCCGTCCCCAGCTGCAGCAGTGTGGTCCCAGGAGCTTGTTAGAGGCTTAGACTCTCACCTCGCAGAGGAGGGTGTGTGTGTGTCTCTCTGTGTGTGTGTCTTTGCATGAGTCTATGTGTGTCTGTGTCTGTGTGTGTTTGTGTGTGTCTCTGTATGTGTGTGTCTGTCTGAGAGTCTGTGTGTGTGTCTTTGTGTGTGTCTGTGTCTGTGTATGTGTCTCTGCATGAGTCTGTGTGTGTGTCTGTGTCTGTGTGTGTGTCTGTGTGTGTGTCTATCTGTGTGTGTCTGTGGCCCATCAGCCCCACGGGATTCCAGGGAACGTGGGGTGGGGAGAAGCACCAAGCTCACCCCTTGTGGCCACGAGTGGACCCCACTGGGTCCTGTTTGCAGGGATCCCCCGCAGTCCTGTGGGGGCAGGGAAAGAGAGCTGAAGCTCGTGAGGGTCCACGGGCGGTTTTTTTCTGCCTTGAGTTTTTCTGAACTTGTTGAAGACCCCTGCAGACAGGACCCTGAAGTACCGGCGCTGTGTTGGTTCCCCCTCAGTGGGCACTGGGGGGCTTGTCCTGTGAGCAGGGCCGTGGAGGCCCAGGGGAGGGAGCGCGCCCGGCCCCGGACTCACAGCCTCGGGTCTTCGCAGGCCCTGCTCTGTTCCTGCTTCATCCCCTTCTACTCTGGCATCATCCCTCCTGCCTTCAGGGGTGAGGTACGTGTGGCGGCTGGGCTGGGTTGGGGGGCGCTGTCCTTGCACTCGGCCGGGGCACCAGCACCACATCCCTCGCCTCGTGCCTCTCGGCCTTTCAGACAGAGAATCCTCAGCTGGGCCCCCTCCCGGGCTGCCCGGGCAGCCAGGTTTACCCCTGGGCAGTCCGTGAGCTCGCTGTCGGCAGGTGAAGCGGCCGGCTCGCTCGGTCTGCCCCGAATCACCCTGAGCACCTCCCAGTCTGCCCCTCGTGAGGCCGGGCTGTTCTCGGGGGAGGTAGGACGTGTCCTGCCTTTACCGAGCACCCTCCCTGCCTCCTGCCACCAAGTTGCAAGGCTGGCCCGACATCAGTGAGTCTGGGCTCCCAGGATTCTGACATTGTCCCCTGCCCCGGTCTGGCCCAAGGCTTCCTGTGGGCATCGCATCTTCCCCAGCACCCAGCAGAGGGACCCGCGAGAGTCTCACGGCCCTGGCTCGATTCTGGCTTTTCTCCTGGCTCAGAGTCTCAGTCCCTGCTGGGTCCTGCTGGGTCCTGCTGGGTCCTGCTGGGTCCTCTGCAGCCCGTGGCTGGCCACACAGCGCTGGGATTCGGCCACATTCAGCAGATCTGTGTGCCCGCCACGCTGTTCTGGGGTGGCAAGAACAGGGGTGTGGAACTGAGGCGCGAGGTGCTGGCTCTGCCCAGGGCTCACCAGCACACATGGGGGTCCCCGAGGGCGTGCCCTGACCTCTGGTGGATGGAGACCGGAGAGCCTGCTCCACGGCCCACAGCCCAAGAATCCTGTGCGCCCGCCGGTTGCGGTGCAGAGCTGCTGTGGCGTGAGCTGCCGTGGCGAGAGCTGCCGTGGCGAGAGCGCCGTGGCGTGAGCTGCCGTGGCTTGGGGCGGGAGGACAGCACAGAGGCACTCACGGTTTGCGTGACGCCGCAGTGCCGTCCTCGCGTGGCAACGCCTCGGTTGCCCAGAGCCGCTCTGCCAGGCACTCTGCCAGCCCGGGTTACAGAGGAGCCCTCAGCGGTCTGTGGTCACCCAGGCTAATCGAGATCTGCATCCCCGCTGCACTGGGGATAGCTGGGGTGCCTTGCACACCCCTCTCCCCTCCCCTCCGCTCCCCTCCCCTCCCCTCCCCTCTCCTCTCCTCTCTCAGATTTATTGATTTATTTAAAAGGCAGAGTTCCATGTGGGCAGAGAGAGCGAGCTGCCCTCTGCTGGTTCACTCCCTAAAGAGTTGCAGTGGCCAGCGCTGAGCCAGGCCAAAGCCAGAGCCAGGAGCTTTCTCTGAGCCTCCCACGTGGTGCAGGGGCCCAGGCACTTGGGCGTCCTCCGCTGCTTTCCCAGGCAGCAGCAGGGAGCTGGATCGGAAGTGCAGCACAGACACTCATTCCGGTGCTCCATGGGATGCTGGTGTCACAGGCAGTGTCCTAACCTGCTTTGCCACAGTGCTAGGTCCCACGTTCATTGTTTTGTTTCCATCTCCAAGGTCCCTTAAAGGGGGTGGTGCTGTGGCATAGCGGGTAAAGCCGTCGCCTGCAGTGCCGGCATCCCATACAGGCACCAGTTCGAGTCCCGGCTGCTCCACTTCTGATCCAGCTCTCTGCTATGTCCTGGGAAAGCAGTGGAAGATGACCCAAGTCCTTGGTCCCCTGCACCCATATGGGAGACCCAGAAGAAGCTCCTGGCTCCTGGCTTCGACCTGGCACAGCTCCCGCTGTTGCAGCCACTTGGGGAGGAAACCAGCGGATGGAAGACCTCTCTATCTCTCTCTCTCTCCCTCTCTCTGTAACTCTGACCTAGTCCCTCAAGGTGCTCATTTTCAAGAAGTTGAAGGAAACTAGCTCACAGGTTAAATATCTTACCCCAGATTTCCCAACAGCAGTGGGGGTGGGGTCTGGATTTGACCCCAGGGCCCTCTCTGTCCACATCATGCTCAGTCTCCGGGCACAGACCTGGTCCCTTCGTCACCTTGCACGAGCACACCTACGGGCACCCACCCGGCCGTCAGAACACAGACTGGACGTCAGTCTGCGGTGCCTCGTGGCCAGGCCCTGTTCCGCAGTGCACGCCCCGTGCAGCAGTACCCAGCAGCCCTGAGTACCAGGCAGAGCCCGGCCTGACCCAGGCACGCCCCAGGAGGGAAGTGTTGCAAGACTGACTTTAGAGCAGGTGTCCTGCCGTGGCTGCTGGCCCCGGGCTTCCTCCAGGCAGTGCCGCCCTGTTTTCCTTCCTTAAGCGGTACATGGACGGAGGGGCGAGTGACAACGTCCCCTCCATCGACGCCAGGACGACCATCACGGTGTCCCCCTTCTACGGGGAGCATGACATCTGTCCCAAAGTCAAGTCCACCAACTTCCTGCACGTGAACCTCACCAACCTCAGCCTGCGCCTCTGCCTGGGCAACGTCTACCTCATGACCCGAGCACTCTTCCCCCCAGACGTCAAGGTGAGTGGGCGGCGGGGGAGGGGTCCCTCGGACCACCCGGCCTGCCTGGAGGTCCAGCTGCTCGCCCCACAGACCGACAGAGCAGACCTGGTCGTTGATGGAGCGCCTCAGGCACAGCCTGGCAATGACGGCCTCCCTGCTGACAGAGTCCCGGGGAGGGACGGGGTTGGGGGGACTCACACAAATGCCTTCCCACTGGAGCACACCGTGTGTACCCATAGCCCGAGCTCCCGGGAGGAAGGTCCAGGCCGGGTGTCCTGCGGGCACGCGCACAGCTGGAGAGAGGAGGCGGCCATGGTGACCCAGTGACAGTGCGAATGGCCTTGACCATTGCTAGGGTGCAGGCTCGAGCCCTGACCGCAGAAGCCCAGAGAAACCAGCGCCGTGGTGGAGCTGGGGTGCCTGCTGTGTCCCCGTGGGCGGTGGCGCCGCAGCTGCGTCCCCAGGGAAGCGCCCGGGATCTGCATGCCTTCAGCTCAGCCTCGAGGCAGCTGTGCCGGGCTCGGGCACGCTGGGAGCCGGGAGGGTTGTTTAGCTGCGTCTGCGCGTGCAGAGGTGGCGGGGTGGCGGCTTCGTGACCGCTGCTGCTGGTTTGCTCGCAGGTGCTGGGAGAGATATGTGTTCGCGGGTACTTGGATGCGTTCAGGTTCCTGGAAGAGAATGGTATGTCTGGGCATGCGGGTCCCTGAGCCGGGGGGGCGTCTTCGTGGAGAACGGGAGCTGTGCGTGCCTTCTGGCAGCCTGTGCAGAGTCATCGTCTCCCACCCTGTGCGGGCCACACTGGCTGCACTGGTCTGTCCTCCTTGCTAGGCCGGTTCGTGGCTTCACGTCCTGGCCCGGGGCCTTCAGCCTCGGGCCGCAGGCGTGTTCAGATGAACCGCGATTAGTGCATGTGTTGGGAGCTCTTAGGCCCGCCTGTGGATCCTCTGAACTGGCCGTGGCCAAGGCCAAGGACACAGTGCATTTAGAAGGACAGGTGCACATTTCTCTACTCAGGAGGCGTCCCTTCCAGCCTTCTGGGTGCCACACAACTGGCTGTGTGCTGGGGACACTGCAGTGAGCCCGGAACGTAGCCCTTGCTGGTCTCAGGGGAGCAGTGAGCAGAAGTAAGGGCAGGGGGCACCCTCATGGGAGGACCCGGGGCTCGCCCAGGCCTGGGGAAGTAGAGCTTGGAGAGTGCAAATCCACGCCAGGCGCCAGACACGGGGCCCTCGGAGGTGCGGCCTGAGGCCACAGAGAGGACACGGTGCCCCTGGCCTGGGGTGGAGGCACCGAGCACCGATGGAGCACTGTTGAGACAGTGACGGCCTGCGGTGTCCCCCGGTGCTGGCCACCTCGTGGCTGGGGGCAGAGGGGGACGCGCTGACCCCTGCTGCCCACCTCCGCGTGACGGGCTGTGTCTCATCCCCGCAGGCATCTGTAGCAGGCCCCAGCGCTGTCTGAGCCTGCCCCCCGCAGAGCGGGCACCGGAGGCCCACGCGCCGCACGCAGAGGGCACCAGCCGGGAGCCGCCCCCCGGGCCCGAGGAGGACGAGCTGCTGCAGCACCTGCGTGCCAGCATCCTGCCCTGGGACGACGGCGTGCTGCAGACCATGTCGCCCAGGCTCACCGCAGGTGCCAGCTCGCCCGGGAGGGGGCGGTCGGGGACCCCAGCTCCCAGCCACACGGCCCGGGGCAGCCTCCGCCTCGCACCCACCCCTTCTACCTGCCAGGCCTCCCTTCCCGCAGGGTCCTGGCCAAGGTGCGCAGACTACAGTGAGGCCCCTCCACCCCCCCGCGCCCCGCCCATGGGCCCCTCCCCCACCTTTCCCACTCTGCCTCCCTGAGCGGTTGTGGTTTTGTGGGAGGTCCAGGGTCCTGCCTCGGGGACTTGGGCCATGCCTGCCGGCTTCACCTGCCAGCCTGTCCCCAGGCCTCCTTCCCCGTCCCCCCGCCCCGGTGTCTCGAGTAGTGCAGTATTCTAGTGTGCCGTCCACTAATGAGTGGACCCAAAACTCTGAAGGTCAAGCCCCACCCCTCTGTGGTGATGATGTCAGCAGGTGGGGACTGCGCTGATTGGGTCAGTGTCCTCCTCCACAAGGCCCCAGAGAGGTCCTTGTCCCCCCACCCCCTGAGGACACGGGAGGTGTGGCCACCCGCAGTGTCCTGGTTCCTGGCAGGACCAGGAAGAGGGGGCAGGACCTGGTCCAGGGCAGCAGCCGCAGAGTCCCAGGGGCGGCTGGGGTGAAGGGATGGGCTCTTTGCGCAGGTGGGAGGGCTGTCTCCATGTTGTCTCTTTCAGTTCTGAACGAAACGATTAAAGACAGAGGAGGGTCCCTGAGCAGGATCTGCAACCTGCTGCCCCTCAGGGTCGTGTCCTACGTGATGCTGCCCTGCACCCTGCCCGTGGAGTCCGCCATCGCCGCCGTGCGGGGGTGAGCGTCCCCGCCACTCTGCCTCCTCCTCCGGGCTCGGCTCGCGGGTTCCAGGCCCTTGGTGAGGGTGGGGGTGTGGGGGGGCGCCTCACACAGCCGGGGGCAGCTCAGCCCCAGACAGTGGCCCGGAAGATGCTCTCCTGTCCTCCTGATCTGTCACTCCGTGGGAGCTCCGGACCCCTGGGGACTTGGGAGCTGGGGCTGGCCTTGGGTGACTGGGGAGACGGAGGCCTGGAGAGGTGGGGGTGGTGGCTCTGGGGCCACGGAGCTGAGTAGTCGGGCGGCCCGGAAGTGGGGTCCTTGCTGCCCCTGCAGCCGGTTTCTCTTTCCGAGCACATGAACGTGGTCGAGCGTAGGGCAGTCCATCTCTGGTTCCAGCCTTGGTTCTTTAAGACCACCGTCAGCCACAGGAGGGCAGAGTGGCGTCCCCAGAACGCGCCGATGCCGGGCAGAAATGGCATTGTCCTGATTTGACCGTAAACAAGACCGGAGCTAAGAGAAGCCGGGAACGGGGGTCGGGGAAGCAGAGCCAAGCAGCCTGGCGGCACAAGGAGTCACGGGCGCCCAGGTGCCACAGATCCGTTGGGACGTGGCGGCTCATGCCAGGATCCGTGTTTGTCAGGGAGGGGACTGGATTCGGGCCCTGGGGCCCCTGAGAGAGAGCACGCGCTGACCCACGGCATCCTCGGGAGGTCCTGGCCCCGACCCTGCCTGGGGTCTCCATGCCCACGGCGTTGGCGTGGGTCCTGCCTGCTCTCGACTTTCCTGGGCCTCACACCTTCCTGCTTCTCGGGGTCTCGAGTGGCTTCCCAGGGAGGTGCACATGGTGGCTGTGTGAGCGCCAGGCTGTGGGCCTGTCCACATGGCGTTTGGCTGTGGCGTGGCTGCGGTGGCCTGCAGGAGGCACGTTGCTTCTTCCCAGGGCGTGGAGACGGGACTCCATCCTGGGTTGTGAACCGGGACCCGGCGCTGGCCGCGTTCTGCTTTCTCTGCAGATGCCGTGGGACCTGGACCAGACACGGCCGGGCCTGGGCGCGAATCCCTTTCACTCGCTGGCCAGCCCTGGGGCGTGTCCTTGAGGAGCGACGGCTGTGGCTCCTTCTCCAGTTCTCGGGGCCCTCGTGAGGTGTTTGACCTCCTGGGTTGGGTTCCTGTCTCTCTCCCTCTCTCCCTCTTTCCTGATTCTCCATCTCTTTGCCTCTTCACCTCTGGGTTCGTCTTCTGTGAGCTGTTACTCTCGGTCACCCAAACTGGCAGTGTCCACCTCCCGGGAGCACGTCCGTGCAGGATGCGGGGTGACACGGGGCGACACTGGCAGCATCCGTCTGTGACAGCGGCGCCGTGTTCACGTTGTGCTGGGCTCCCCCTCATGCTGACACGCCGAGCACACGTGTGTGGACATGTGCACCTGCGCGGTGAGTGTGTATGCGCACAAGCACATGTTGAGGTGTTGGGGTGTTCTGCAGACTGGTGCTGTGGCTCCCCGACCTCCCCGACGACGTCCAGTGGCTGCAGTGGCTGGTGTCCCAGATGTTTGCCCGCTTGACCTCGTGTCTGCTCCCTGCCTCCAGGTAAGCGACCGGGCTGCGGGCGTGTGTGCCAGGTGGGCGCCCCTCTCCTCCTTTGGGACCTCACGGGGTGTCCTTAGAACACCTGGACAATCCCCGCGCAGTGGGGCTCTGCCCTGTGGGAGGTGGGCGAGCTCCCAAAGGGCCCTGGGTACCTGCTGAAATCCATGGCCCAGGCTGACCTGCACAGCAGCTGGGGAGCCCCCCCCGTGGGGTGTGGCCACTGGTGCCCCATGCTGCAGAGGAGGAGAGAGCCCCACCAGACAGCATGGAAGGGGTGAAGGCGGAGGTCAGGAGAAAGACAGCACAGGAGGGGTGGGGCCCAAGAGCGGCTGGGACAAGGGAGGAGTGGGGGGCCGGGCCGGCCAGGGCAGGACGGGGGTGCCTTCAGTGCAGATCCCCTGCCTCCCCCCACGGACGTGGCGATCGCAGCCTTGAGGGGGGAGCTGGCAATGCAGCCTGGGAGGTGCCGCTGCCTCTGAATGCGGCCCAGAGCCAGAGGCCCTCACTCCTGTGCAAGGATCGGGCCTCGTCCTGAAAACCACGGACCTCGGTCTCCTGCCCTGTTCAATGGGGGTGCACATCGTGCTTCTGTCGGCTTCTGGGAGGCTTGTGGGAGCCTGTGGCACAGCACGTGGCATGTGACAGGCCCTTTGAGAGGGGCCTCTGCTGCGTGGTGTTACTGTGGGCAGATGTGCAAGGATTAGGGAGTGTGGCCGCATGGCCATGTGGCCGTGTGACCGTGGCCATGGCCCAGGCTGGCAGACGGCTCCCCAGCAGAAGGACGCGGGGGCCCGGCCTCAGCAGACGCGGCTGCCCTGGGCTCCCAGGATAGCGGACGGTGTCGGTTGCAAGCTTCGTGGGGCAGCAGCCTGGGGCCTGATGGACAGAGCAGCTCCAGGCAGAGGCGGTGACCCTGGCAGGCGAGCTGGTTTACACGAGGGAGCCGATGGACGCTGTCAGGGATTGCCGATGGGCAACGCCTGTGCACGTGCAGCGGCTGTGAAGTCCCGGGCTTGGAGGAGTAGGATGGCGCCATCAGCCCAGCTCAGCGCCGAGGGCCGGAGCGAGCCGTGGCTCTGGGCTGGGCCAGCTGCAGCGCCCAGGGTGTGCAGGGCAGCGGGCTCAGCGGCCGGCAGTGTCGGCCGGGGACCGGCTGCAGCACTAGCTTGCTTTCTTTGTTGCAGATCCCAAAGGCGGAGGAGTGGCCAGCACGCTGCCCTGCGGGCCAGGACGTGACTCGCTGGGCCCCTGGGCCCCTGCACCTGGGTGCCTGCGCCAGTGGGGGACCGAAGCCGCGGCTGCCGGCCCTCCGTCCTCGGGTCCAGCTGAGCTGCTCGGGGGGCAGAGACCTGCTGGGCGTGGCGCTCTGTCTCCCACTCTCTGGTCAGTGGAGGAGGCAGGTCTGGGCACTGCGTGTGCAGCTACGTCTGCCCACAGTTTTGGGCGGGAAGCCTCCCCCGTGCTGAGCCGTGGTTTACTGAACCGAGGGCGATGGCCTTGGTCTTAGGGAAAGCTAGCCGGCCGCTCAGGGTGTCGGTGCAGGTCCATTGCCTAGGGAAACCCGGCCTGACGGCAGCATTAGCGCTGATGGCTGCGGCGGCGCCCCAGGATGGCCTTCAGAGCCCCGCTGAGGGGTGGACACTCCCAGTGGGGGTGGCCAGAGAGGCTAGTGATTGGGGTCTGGCCTGGCCTCTGTGCCATCTCGCGGGCTGGAAGGATGACGGGGCCACGCGTCCCCCTATCCCTGCAGGAAGCCGTCCGGGCACTGGGAGGCACGGTCGGTCCCCAGGAGGACGCCCCACCTGTCAGGTGCTCTGAGACGACAGTAGCTCAGGACATTCTCAGCACACGTTTCTGGCTTAGCTGAAATATTTTGCGAAGAGTTTCATATTATAAGCGTAAGGGGATTTTGTCCTTTGTTGGGTCGTGTGGTCTGTCATTCCGGGAGTTAATAATCAATAAACCCACCTTTGAAAGCCTCTACAGCGCATGGCAGCCCCGACCCCCAGGTGCAGCCGAGCACATGGCCCGGGCTCACTTCCTTTCTTCCTCCACTCTGGACTTGAACGTGGCTCGTTTTCTGCAAGCTCCGGCCGGGTTCTTTCTCTTTTGCGTTCTCTCCGTCCTGTGTCCCCCAGCCTTAGCACCCGGGATCACTCGGCAGGGAGCCCGCCAGCTCCCCAGGTGGGGTAACTTGTCAGCGTGCCCATGACCGGGGGCACGTGTGTGTTGTCTGTGCGTGTGTTGGAGGTTAACGACGCTCACACTCCGGGTGCTGGCCAGGGTAGTGGCCAGCCTCCCCAGGTCCTGGCCATCTGCTGCGGGAGAAGCAGCAGTCCAGGCCAGCACTTCGTCCAGGCCGGTCCCCTTGGGCAGTGGAGCTCCTGACACAGCTCCATGTAGGCTCATTCTCCGGCTGAGCAGCTTGAACGGGAAGCCCCCTACGGAGGGGCCGGGGCTGCAGTTCTGGGTTTAGCCTGGCTCGGCACCTGCTGGGAGGTCTGGCTGAGCGCCGTGGGCTCCTCTGTCTGCTTGGACCACAGTGCTGGTGCAAGGCCACGTCTGATCCTGGCTGGGTGCTGGACGCTCAGCCTCCTGTCCTTCCACATGCCCAGTAGGCTTCTGGGATTAGGACCACGTCAGGCCGTTAGCAGGTGCAGCGAAGCCTTCACGGTATTTTATACTTGCTGGTGGTATTTCCATAGATGGATGTGGATGCTGGGTTTCTCGTCATCACTGGGAAACGCGACATGGGATTCCCCAGGCCCACCCACACCCCGGTACCCAGCACCTGTCGCTCCTCCAGGGCCTGGGCCTCGGCCCTAGCTCCCCCTGCACTCAGAGCCTCTCTCCCGGGCCACCTTGCTCTGCCACTGTGCAGGATGCTGTCCCATACCCTCCTCTCACTGTCACCTCTGCTCGCTGGGAGCCAGGTCCAAGGCGACAAGCTGGGTGAGGGCCCCGGAGCCATTGAGAGGAGCAGCCTCTGGCCGCCAGCCGGTGGGGCTCGATGGTCCTGCGGGAGCAGCATAGCACTGAGCCGCGTGTTTACCTTCTCCGTTGTGTGCCGTCACCTTCTTTGCAAACCACATTTCCAAGTTCCCACGAGGTGTGGCTAGGTGGTTCTCAGGACAGGCTGGGTTATGCCGTACTCGCAAAAACCCCAAGGGGCCGGCGCTGTGGTGCCCTGGGTGGGTAAAGCTGCTGCCTGCAGTGCCGGCATCCCATATGCGCGCCAGTTCAAGTCCCAGCTGCTCCTCTTCTGATCCAGCTCTCTGCTGTGGCCTGGGAAAGCAACAGGAGATGGCCCAAGTGCTTGGGCCCCTGCACCTGTGTGGGAGACCGGGAGGAGGCTCCTGGCTCTCGGCCTTGGATCAGTGCAGCTCCGGCCATTGCGGGTTACTGGGGAGTGAACCAGTGGATAGAATACCCCTCCCCCGGAATCTGCCTCTCTGTAACTCTGCCTTTCTAATGAATAAATAAATATTAAAAAAAAAAAAAAAAGAAAGCCAAAGGGCTCTACTCATGCATGCTTGCTGGGCTGTGCTGCGGCTGTCCCTGCCTGTAGCCGTCTCACCGTCCCCAGCACCCCAGGTGGCCACGGCCGGAGAAGAGCAGCACAGTTCTCCAAGGTTGTCACCACGCTGCCCGTGCCCTCCAGCCATCCGTCGGCCAGGTGAGTCCCCGGATGGGGCAGGGGAATGCGATGCTGAACACCGCGCTGCCGAAGTCCACAGAAAGACAGAGGCTCCCAGGGTCCCGGAGATTCAGGAAGTGCGGGGTTGGAGGGGCAGGCGTGTGCGTCTGGAGCCCTGGCGTGTCGGAGGCAGGGGTGTGCGGAGGGATGCGTGTGACCTTGTCCTCTGTCACCCTGGACACACACAGGCTTGTAGGGAGATACCGGGCCCTGGCTCCTGTCACAACCTGGGGCACCTCGCACCGCCTTGTTCCACGCGGCCAACTCAGGGCCACAGTGAGGGAGGGCTGCAGTGCTGGGAGTGTGCTGGCCCCAGGCTTGCGTCCGCCAGGTCCTCGGCCGGTGCCTTGGAAACTGCTGGCACCCGTCTTCCAGGTGAGAGCCCTCAGGCCTGGGGGACTGGCAGCACGAATTTAGGAGAGGGTCCCGTTGGTGAGGGTCGCAGCTAAAACTGGGTCAGGCTCCCGGATCATCTCTGCAAACCGGCCGGCACTTTCACTCCTAGCACAGCCCTCTGGGAGGCCTCCGGTGGTGGCGGAGCCAGGGCACTGGGGTGTGAGTCGA
Source organism: Sylvilagus floridanus (assembly GCA_949820135.1). Lineage (NCBI taxonomy): Eukaryota > Metazoa > Chordata > Mammalia > Lagomorpha > Leporidae > Sylvilagus > Sylvilagus floridanus. The sequence goes on along the minus strand of OX463231.1, from coordinate 4,301,861 downwards.
GGGTCCTGCCAGGTAAACCGAGAGCAGCACTGACCGTCTCTCCTCATCCGGCCACCGGCCACCGGTCGCCTCTCCCAGGTCCCCCTGCTACACCTGTTACGCTGCCCAAGAGGAATTCAGGAAGGGGGCTTCTGGGCCTCTGCCACTTGAGCCCCCTCCCCAGGCCCCCGACACGCGGGAGGAGGCCGAGGGCGTGGGCTGGATCCCAGCATGCACCTGGCTTGCAGGCCACAGATGTCACTCTCCCCAGCCCGCTCCCTCCTGTGTTGCAGGCTGGTCCCTACTGTGCCAGTCAACTGAGCCCATTTATGACAAGCACTTATCCTTGCACACGGCTTCTGGGGCGACGGTTAATGCTGTCACCGTCGACACGGTACAAAGAGGAGACGCTGACCTGGAGCGGCCTTGCCTATGCTCAGGGCTCCGAGCGGCAGATCCTCTCGCAGGCGCCCCTCGGAGCCGCTGGACGGGAGCTAAGCCGACGTCTGCCCGGGGCCCGCTACTCCGAATGACAACTGAATCCGACTGCAATGTGAGATCTTTACATCTTGGGCACCAGCGTCCTCGGTCTCACGTTTCTGTCCCAGGATTTAATAGTGGACGACGTGGCCCCCGTGAGAGGCCGTGACTTGTGTCCCGGTCAATCTGCAGCCCAGTTCCTGTCCCAGCTGGCGGCCCACCCCAGAAGCCTCCTCGCCTGGGCCCAGCCCTGCCCTGCCCCCTCCCCAGGCTGGACAAAGCTCTCAGAGGCTTCGGAATCACCTATGCAAACAGTTTCCTTTTTTTTTTTTTTTTTTTTTTAATGAGGGCCTCCTAAACGGGATGGGCCCACGGCCTCCAGAACACACAGGGCAACGGAGCTGGGGGTGGGCGGCGTTGAAGGCCAGGCAGACAGGGCTGGGCAGCACAGCCAGGGATCGGCGTCCGGGGCAGCAGGAGCAAGGGGACCCGGGCCGGGGAGGGAGGTGCCAGCTGCGACGCCAGCACCCAGCAGAGCAGCGGGGCCGGCTGCTTCCCTTCCGACCAGCTCCTGCTAGTGCACCTGGAGGCTCAGGTCATGGCCCACGTGTGGGGGCCCTGCGCCCACGTGGGAGCCCAGACGGAACCCCGGTTCCCGGCTTCACCTGGCCCAGCCCTGGCTCCCGCAGCCGCTCGGGAGTGACCAGCAGGTGGAAGATCTTTTTCTGTCTCTCTGCCTTTCAAATAAAATAAATAATAAAAAAAAAATTTTTAATCTGCTTTTCGCCATAGCTTCCCTCTGGATTCCACAGGCGCCTTCGCTGCTGCTTCCTGGAGGCCGCTGACCACAAGGGTCAGCTATCCCCCGTCACTTATCCATCATCACTAATCGCTGAGTGACCGTTATCACTAACGGCCACTTATCCACTGCGTACTAAGTGACCACCCACGGGACCCCCCGGGAAGCAAAGACGCCCCTCGTCTCCATTTGGACAAGGAAACCGGGCACGGGGGTGCCGGCGACGCGCAGGGTCCCTGCAGCCGGGGAGCTGGGGCGCCAGCCTGGCCCGGGCAGCGCCGGGGTCCACCGACCCGGTCGGGGAGGCCGCGGGCCGGCCTTCACCCGCACGGCGCCCCCCGGAAGCACCCAGGAGGGCGGGGCCCCAGGGCACCCACGGCGGGCCTCCCCTCTGCCAGGCGCCACCGCCGCCGCCCGGGCGCCCGCCAACTCGCTCGCGGACCCACGCTCCGAGCGCCCGGGACCTCCGCGCAGGAGCCCCTTCCCGGCAGCCCTGCGTCCCAGCGTCCTGTGAACTTCCGGGTCACGGGCCACACGGACCAATGAGCGAAGACGCAGTGAGCCGGGGGGCGGGGCAAAGGCGGGGCATCATGGCAGCGCCCTGTGCCCCGCGTCCGGGGCCTTGTGGGACGCGCCCTGACCCGCGGCTCGGCCAGCGCTGAGTCGCCCTCGGCCCTCAGAAGCCGAGCGTGGATCGAGCCCGGGCGGCCGTGCGAGGCGACAGCTGGAGAGGCAGCCATGGGCACGGTGCACGCCCGGGTAAGGGGCGCAGCCGCCCGCGCACTGCCTGCCCGCTCCGGCCGGCCGGGCGGGAGAAGCCCCCGGGGCTCCGGCCGGGCTTCGCGGCCGAGGGGCGCCGAGCGCGGCGGGGCCGGTGCGGGTGGCCGCCGGGGCTCCGCGGGGCGGGGCGGGGCGGGGCGCGGTGCCCGGCGGAGGGACGCGCCTTGCCGAAGGTCACCGGGGAGGCAGTGACCGCGGCGGGGCGGACGCGCCCGGGGCCGTTCTGGCGTCCGTCCGCCGCCCCGCGCGTTGCCTGGCGCGGCCGGGGTGAGAGTCGTGCGGGGCCGCTGCGGGCCGGGCCGCGGGGAGGCGGCTGCGGCCGGAAGCCGGCGGTGCGCCGGGGGCTTCTCCTCGGCTCGGGAGGGCCCAGGCTGTGGCGTGGGGGTGCGTGGGGCCCTCTGCGCTCTGCTGGTGGCCTGAAGCCCCGACGGGAAACGCGGCGTGGGCTCCGCGCTGCGCGCTGGGGGGCGCGGGGGCCCTGGTGCGGGAACCGGTGTCCCGGTCAGTTCTGCAGCGCGCAGCTGCCTCGGGGCCCGGAGCGTGGCCGCCCGCCGTCCCGCCACGGAGGGCCGCAGCAGGCGCTCCTGGTCCAAGGTCACCCAGTTGGAGCCCCAGGAGGTGCTGAGACCCAGCCCGCCACCCACGGGGCCCAGCCGCGCGGCCGGTTGGCTTCCAGCAGGTCAGCACAGGCCTATGTCCGGGGGCCTTGCCCCCAACACCAGGGCGCTGCCCAAGCCCCTCGGACCGGGCCGCGGCGCTGGGCGCCCCCTGCACCAGCCGCTCCCGCACCGCCTGCAGCTCTGGGCTCTCAGCGACCTCCCGCAAGATCCCGCTCCCTGGCCTGTGTCTGCCGCTCACGCTCTCTGCTCCTCTCAGCTCCCTTAGCGGTTTTGTCTTGGGCTGTCAGGTCCTGAGTCCTGGGCGTTACAGTGGACTCTGTTTTGCGGAGTTTGCGTCCCTGGTGGCGTCTTGAAGTGAATGAACGTTTGTGTGTTCAGCTGATGGCCTGTTGTGTGCCTGGCACGCCCCCCCTCCCCGATTTTATTTATTTATTTGAGAGAGTTACAGAGAGAGAGTGAGAGATCGAGGCTTCCATCCGCTGGTTCACTCCCCAGATGGCCGCAATGGCTGGAGCTGAGCTGATCTGAAGCCAGGAGCCAGGTTTCATCCGGGTCTCCCACGTGGATGCAGGAGCCCAAGGACTTGGGCCATCTTCTATGCTTTCCCAGGTCATAGCAGGGAGCTGGATTGGAAGTGGAGCAGCCAGGACTTGAACCAGGATGCAGATAGGATGCTGGCACTGCAGGCGGAGGCTTTACCCACTATCTCACAGCGCTGGCCCCTATAGCTATCCTAAAGCATGGGATTTTAGTTCTAAAAATTAAGATACAATGTATAACAACAGCAAAGCAGGCTGGTTGGTAGGTTGGCTGGGTGGTTACCTGGCTGGCTGGCTGGTTGATGGGCTAGTTGGCTGGTTGGCTGGCTGGCTGGCCCGCTGGCTGGTTGGTTGGCTGGCTGGCCGGCTGGCTGGTTGGCTGGCTGGCTGGCTGGCTGGCTGGTTGGTTGGCTGGCTGGTTGGTTGGCTGGCTGGCTGGCTGGCTGGTTGGCTGGCTGGCTGGCTGGCTGGTTGGTTGGCTGGCTTGCAGGCTAGCTGGCTGGCTGGCTGGCTGGCTGGCTGGTTCCCGCTCCCTGACCTGTGCTTCCTCCCTCCCCCCAGAGTTTGGAGCCCCTCCCGTCCAGTGGGCCTGATTTTGGAGCACTAGGAGAAGAAGCGGAATTCATTGAGGTTGAACCTGAAGCCAAGCAGGAAATCCTTGAAAACAAAGACGTGAGTTTTCTGTTGAAGGTCTCGCTGTGGGCCGTCCTGGAAACACGCACCTCTGTCAGCCGCTGGGGCGCGAGGCACACCTGTCGCAGTGTCCTTGTGCTGGGTGTTTGTCCCCACGGTGCCGCTTCTCGTTGCAGGGAGGCCCCTCCTTGGCGAGCGCTCAGGCAGATCTGTTGTCATGTTTGTGTCATTACAAAACCCAGAAGCGTTTCGAGGACAAATGAAAATGCTTACGTTTGTGTTTCTGACTTCTGCTCCTGGGGTAAAGCCCCTGGTTCTCACAGAAACTTTTCGTAAACCTCTGGCGTTTGAGACGTGGGGGAGACGCCTCTCCACTCGCGAGGAGCTTACTTCCGGAGAGCAGGGGCGTCCTGCAGTCGGGGTGCACCGTGCTGTGGGAAATCCACCCGCGACCTCGAGCCGGCTGACAGGGCTGCTGACTCCGGGGTCCCGGCCCGCGGCCACCTGCAGCCTGCTGGTCAGGCACCCTTGTGGGATGCTGGCATCACAGACAGCAGCCTACCCACTGTGCCACATGTGGTCCCTGTCTTAGGTTGCCCCCAGCCGTCCTTGCCCTTACCCGTCATCGGTAACCCAGGCAGCTTGGCCATGAGCCCTGTCTTAGGTTGGTACAGGACGCTGGGTGCTTTACCCGTCTTGGGGTGTCACGTGACTTGTAATTATGGGAGCGTGGTGAGCCTTCTCCACCGCCTGTCCTAGGTTGTTCCGGTCCATCCGGAATCTCACCCGTCATTGGCATGTGGAGAGCACCAGGGGCACTTCCCCAGTTTTGGGGATTGTAGCCTCTGTGGCTACCAGCCTCTGGTAATGAGCCTCAACCTGTCTTTACCCTTGTTGCCTCTATGCATTATTGTATAAACTGTATAAGCCTATCCATTATACATGGGCCAATAGCAAGGATTAACAGCAGGGCAAGCAGCAGTCCAAGAGGGAGGAGGTAGGGCAAGAGTCCACTAAGGCCCGTCCAAAAGGAGCTTTCTTGGAATTCTCTTCGTCGTTTTCCAGGTCCTCCCGAAGTGTTTTCATGATCACGTTTGGGTCATCGAATCCCCTGTCACTGTGCTGGGCACTTTAGGATCACCATGAAGAGTAGAGTCCCCATCATCACCTGCCTCTGGATCTCCGTCCATTTCTGGAAGAGGGAAGACAAGGGGATCTCCCTCAGGGGCAAACCGCTCCCTGGGTGGGTTGTTACTTGCATCGGGCATAGGCCTGATATTTCTGGCCGGTATCCAAATCAGAGTCAACTCCCTCCCCTATGGGGAGCACACAGCCAAATCCTCTTCCCGGCTGAATCAGCGGGTCAGGCCCTCTCCAGAGTCTGGTGAGAGGGTCTCTCCATCTAATGAGCATCTGGCTTCAGGGGTTAAATGTCCCCAATGTTTTTAGAACCTTGATTCCTTTGACCCTTTCGAAAAATTTTAAACATTGATGGTACACAAGGCCTATGTAACTGTAGATGGGGGTAGCCACTCCCCCTTTTTGTTTTAATAACTCTTCCTTGAGGCATTGATGGTTTCTTTCCACCATAGCCTGTCCCTGTGGGTTGTGAGGAATTTTAGTAGAGTGTTGACTCATTTTACATCTTGGCAGCACATTTAATCTAAACATCTCGATTGGTTATTATCTCTGTAAGATGAGAGAGATATCGTTTGACATCTCCAGGGACCCTTTTGGAGATATCGAAAGTTCAGAGAATTTAGAACTTTGATTTTTAGGAAGTTTGTTAAAGGTGCCAAGAGAACTTAGAGTATCTGGTTAGAATAGAACTTTTTAACATTTGAAATGACATTTATTTAATTAGGGCGATTGTTAACACTTTTAGACCAGATCTAATGATATTTAACGTAGCCTTTGAAGACTTAATGTTTTTTATTAATCTGAACTCAACAGAGACAGTAGAGTATACAGTAGATTACCTTGGCAGAACGTGAATTTTATGCCTCTTGTTGAATAAACCAGGGATAAAAACCTTGAACATAAGAGTTAGCACACGGAAGCATCACATAACTCAGAACTATTTAACAGAGTTAAAAAGAGCTTACAGGACCCAAATCTAGAAATGGTGGAGTAACCAGTTAAGCAGACACTGTTAAAAAGAGACGTTACAGCTTTTTGCAAAAACAGATCTGGAAAAGGAACAAGGTTAAAGCATATCAAGGACTTGTAAAGACTTGTACACACAGAATATAAGACCACTTTAGCTGGAAAGCAAAAACATGAATACAACATAGGTCTGACATTTTATAACATTTTAATACACTTTGTATAATTTGAATTGACTCAAACAGTTGTTACTTTAACAAATTTAGAGTCCCATCCTTTGAGAGTTCCAGGGATCCGACTGGAAGCCCCAAAGTTGGAAGGCTCCATTTAGAATTTAAACTGTCAGAGAGTCAAACTGCTTAGTCAAGAATGAGTACGGTTAACCTGAGTATTTTAACCAAGGCTGTGGGGTAGATCTGATCAGAGTTAGGTAATCACTCAAACATTAAAGATAGACAAATCCAATAAAACATGAAACCTTCAAGACACGTGCAAACTCTCATCACATAAGTTAGCTACAGCAGCACAGAAAAGAGCTGATCATCAGCGACACCCCGTGTGCCTGAGCACATGTGTGCAGTCACCTCCTTGCTCTAACTGGCGTGCACTCATACAGACGTGTTGTAGACACAGCACCTGTGCACGCGTGCTACGCAGCCTGCAGAGCTACACAGACACTGCGTGGAAGGCAGAGGGGCTGCTTGGGGGCTGCTCTGATTCTGGGGGGGTTCTGAGGGGGTAGAAGGAGGCTGTTTGAGGGTGGGGGTGTGTTCTGATTCTGTGGGGGACGGTGCATCCTCCAGGGAAGCCTGCGGAGAGAATGAACCTTGTTTGATTTTCCGTTTCCACAGCAGGACCAGTAGGAGACGTTCTGGCTGTCTCAGCTTCCCTTTCTCTGTTCACGTAGGTGATGACGCCCTTCCCAACGGCTTGGACGTCACCTTCGAGGTGACCGAGTTAAGGAGGCTGACGGGCAGCTACAACACCATGGTGGGGAACAACGAAGGCAGCATGGTACGCACTGCTCTGCCCTCCTGCAGGTGGCGCTGTGCAGCAGAGGGTGGCCCAAGTGCTTGGGCCCTGCACCCACGTGGGCATGGAGACTGGCAGGAGCTCCTGGCTCCTGGCTTTGGCCTGGCCATTGTGGCCATCTGCAGAGTGAGCCAGTGGCTGAAAGGTCTTTCTCCCTCGCTCTCTTCTGCCCTTCAAGTAACTGAGGCCTACAGGAGAAACAAGTGCACACGCGGGGCCTCCTTGAGCTGCCTGGAATCGGAGCCGCTGGGGATGGGGCCCAGGAAGCCCCGGGGACAGGCCGGCCCCACTGGGCTCCCCCAGGCCCTACAGCCGTGGCCCTCGGCAGAGCTCCTGAGCTGTGTGAGTTGAAGGGGATGAGAACAGGCCCTCGTGGGGCTGTGTGGAGACTCAGACCAGCAGGTCAGCCCCTGACAGAGCCTGGCTCTTGCAAGCTCTTGACACAGGAGCTACCCCTTTCAGTCCTTGCAGACCAAGGTCATGCAAGCCCAGGGCAGACGGGTTAACGGCCGTGAGCAGCTGCACTTCCAGCTCTCTCCACCAAGTGGCAGTCTTTCCTCGCTGGAAGAATGCGCCTCCTCCACCTGCTGTGGCAGAGCCCACGTGGGCCTGTGGCAGACGCTGTTCCCTCTCTGGGCTGGAGTGAGGCCAGCGTGCAGGGGCACCTGGGAGTTTTCTCCCATCTTTCTGTCTGGGGTCCCCCTTCCCTTGTCTTTTTTCTAAGCTTTTTAATAATTTTATTTCATTTTTTATTTTTTTTATTATTTTTTTTGACAGGTAGAGTTAACAGTGAGAGAGAGACAGAGAGAAAGGTCTTCCTTCTGTTGGTTCACCCCTCAAATGGCCGCTACAGCCAGCACTTTGCCGATCCAAAGGATATGCGATGTCAAGATCAGCCGCTCCACCCCCTGCCCCCAGCGCCAGTCCCTGGGGTTCTTGTGACCGGGTTTGTGGTGACCCAGGCTGCCCAGTTCCAGCCCTGGCTGCAGTCCTTCCTGTCCTAAGCAGGCCTTGGGGGACTCCACTGAGCCGGCTTAGAGGCCTCACCCGTCAAGTGGCACGCTCACGCCACCTCCGCCACGGGTCAGTGCAGAGGAGCCCACGGCCTAACCTCGGGGCGGCACTGTGTGCAGGAGTCTCCCACCTCATGCGAGCCCCTTGAGGGGGGCCTACACCTCCACACGGCCTGGGAGAAGTCCAGGGGAGGAGGCAGAGGAAGCTGCTTCCATCCGGTGCACACTCACCCTTGCCCGGCCCTGGGAGTGGGCTCAGCTGGCCCATGTGGGCACTGACTGGCCCCGGTGAGACAGGCCAGCCCGGTCTTCCCACACGGCTTTGCCAATCACAGGCCCTGACTCAGCCCCTGGGGGCAGGTGACCCTGGGACATCACTGACTCAGCCCCCTGGGGGCAGGTGACCCTGGGCCACCTCCAGCGTAGGCAGGACCCTGCCCTGGGAAGGAACCCGACCCCTCAGGCCTCGGCAGCTGGGATCTACTGGGAGGGAGCCCCCTCCGCCATGGGACAGGGCTGGCCAGTAGACCCCGCCCGCACCTGCCGCTGCTGGCTCCGGGTCAGCCTCTGGGGCCCCGGAACTGGCTCCCGTTCCGGGGGGAGTCGTGAACAGGTCCCCGCGCCTCTGTGTTTCAGCTGGCGTCCGGCTGGGTCCCCTGAGCCTGTTCCAGATGCCAGCTAGTGTCCTGCCAGGTGCCGGAACCCCCAGGCCCAGGGATGGACCCAGCGATGCTCTGGCCCCCCTCACTTTCGAGCCCTTGGCATCTGTAAGTGGCACCCAGAATGGCACCAGCCTGGCAGAAAGCCTCGTCGTGTGACTTCGGGGGTCTCCAGTCACCCCAGTGCCCGGACCCCCGTGTCACGAAGCCTGCGCCCACCCCTCCTCCATCCTCTACCTGGGCGGCTCTTGCTCCCACCTTGGGTTTTTACTGATTTCCTTCTTTGCCTTTAGTTATTTGGCTGGCAGCAGGTGATGTCCCAAGAACTTGGGCCCCTGCCCCCCAGAGAAGACCTGGACAGAGTCCTAGCCCCACCCCAGCCCGCCAGCCCCTGCTGGGAAGAGCACTTGGGGACAGAACCAGGGAGTAGATCTGAGCGAGGCTCTGCCCTTCCAGCACATGAAAATGAGCAAATACACGTGAACGAGAGCCCAGGACACAGAGACAGAGGGGGAGGCCGTGGGGGAGGGGACGGAGCCCAGCCAGCAGGTGCGCGGGAGAGGCGAGTGCAGGGAGCCCAAGGACTAACGTTTCTAAAACGGCCGTGGGGATCTTATTAAAAAAAAAAAAAAAGCAAACCTTGGGTGGCCGTGGTGGTGCAGCAGGTTAAGCCTCCCGTGACGCCAGCGTCTCGTGTCAGTGCGTCAGTTCAAGCCCCAGCTCCATCCCTTCTGACCCAGCTCCCTGCTGAGGCACCTGGGAGAGCACGGGAGACGGCCGAGTGCCTGCACCTGCTCCCACGTCAGAGACCTGAAGCCCCTGGCTTCAGCCTGACCCAGCCCTGGCCAAGGGGGCGGAGGGTCAGTCTCTCTCACCCCCACCATCATGCTAGAAAGCACAGGTAACCTTCACACAGTTCATTTTAAGTAAAAAGTGGTACAAGTACAACACAGCTCCACAGGCACAGCAGCCAGTTCAGCGCTCCGGGCTCCGGGGCCGGTGGTGAGCGGCATCCCCCACCTCGGGTAGAGAGACTGGCGTCTCCTGGCAGGTGCTTCTGCCCAGGTGGAAGTCTCGGGGAGGAGTGAGTGGGTGGCTGTCCCCTGGGAGCCCACCATGGACTAGGCAGCCCTGCAGGATGGGGAGCGGGAGCAGAGCCAGCAAGAGTTCAGCCCACCGCCCACTAGGAGTCCTACAGGAGTGGGGGGGGGGGGGCAGAGCCCGTAAGAGTTCAGTGCAGCCCCGGGTTCAGGGGCCTGGTGTTCAGTGGGAAACGGGCTACAGAGATAAAGCAACATAGCCTCTCCACCTCAGGGCTATTGTGGGAGGTGGTGCCTCTGCGAACATCCTGTCCAGGTGGGCCCCGTGTGGCGGTGCTTGTGTCCTGGTGTGTGGGGTCGCCCTGCCCCCTCCTCCAGGGAGCCTCCAGCCTCTTCCCAGCTGTGCCTTCTGAGCCCCCAGCGGGCGGCCGCTCCTCTACTCGGGCCCTCGGCAAGCTGGGCTGTGGCTGCTGCAAGTGTACACACAGACGCACAGACATGGACACATGGGGACGGAGACACAGTCACAGGCACACACAACCACACACAGAAACAGGCATACACACGCACAGACAGCCACATAACCACACATGGAGAAACGGACACATACATGCATAGCATACAAACACATAACCCCACACAGATGCACACAACCACACATGAACACACACATGCACAGACACATAACCACAAACAGACGCACAGGCACGGAGACACAGTCACAGACACACATGCACAGACGCACAGGCACGGAGACACAGTCACAGACACACATAACCACACACAGATACACGGACACAGGGAGACGGAGACACAGGCACACACGGACACACACAGGCACAGAGACACAGACACAACCACACAGAGAACGGGACATAAACACATAACTACACAGAAACACGCACACATGCACAGACACACACTGAGACAGCGATACAGTCACAGACACACATAACCACACACAGAAAAAGACACAGACACGCTCACACATAGATGCATAGACACACACACACATAACCACACACAGAGAAACACCCACAGATAGAGACAGATATGGACAAGGTCCCATCCTTCAGTTCACTCCCCAAATGTCTGCAGTGCCCGGGGCTGGGCCAGGCTGGAGCCGAGAGCCAGCAGCACCTGTGGGTGCACCTGTGGGTGGAAATGGAGCGGCCCGGACTTGAACCTGTGCTCTGACACTTTAAAGATTTATTTATTTATTTGAAAGTCAGAGTTACACAGAGAGAGGAGAGGCAGAGAGAGAGAGGTCTTCCATCCTCTGGTTAACTCCTGAATTGACTGCAATGGCCAGAGTTGGCGCTGATCCAAACCCAGAAGCCAGGTGCTTCCTCCCACACGGGTGCAGGGGCCCAGTGCCTTGGGCTATCTTCTACTGCTTTCCCAGGCCGTAGCAGATAGCTGGATTGGAACTGGAGCAGCTGGGACTTGAACTGGCACCCGTATAGGATGCAGGTGCCGCAGGCAGCGGCTTGACCCATCAAGCCACAGCGCCGGCCCCCCCCAAACCCTTTGTTTTTAAGAAGCAGCTGTTTAAGAACGACCCTGCTCCGTTTGCACTTGAGACCGGCCTTCAAAACCGAAAGGAGCCAAGCAAATCGAACTGTGTGCGGCAGCTCAGGGAGCGGGGCTGTCAGTCGAACATCTCAGGCACGGGCTCCTGGGTCCTCTGTGCGTGGGTGGCTGTGCCGTGACATCAGAGATCGCATCCTAGTCTCCCTCTACAACTGGGGAGCCCAAAGCAGGAAGGACGCACCATGCGACGGCTGGGCTCCGCTCTGCAGTGTGCCCAGCAGGGGCTTACAGGTCCTGCTGGGGGGGGGGGGGGTGCGGCAGGTGTCCATCCTGCTGACACGCCTCCTTCTCCCTGCAGGCCTGTGTGCTGGGCTCGCCACCGCCCACTGACCTCAGGCCCTGCCGAGGGCTCTCACACCCACTCATTCCCAGCAAGAGCAGTGCGGTCCTGCCCAGAGCCCCTGAGACCTCTGCACCAAGCCCATCTCAGCTCACGGAGCGTCTGATGGCGTGGGGCTCAGGCCAAGGGGGCAGGGGCTACCCAGGAATCTCACCACAAAGCCCAGCTACCCTCAGCCCTGAGAAGGCGGGCGTGGCCGGTCTGCAGGTGGTGGTGACAGCATGGGGATGGAGAGGACAACGCCTATGTGGTCGGGCCTCGCCTCGGAAAACATGATGCCCATAAAGGCTCTGGAGGAAGTCTCAAAACAGGGCCAGAGGAGTCCCCGAGACAGACAGACAGAGGAGAGGCCTCGTGTGGACATCTCAGTGCCCAGCGTGGGCCTCCCCATGGCCATTTCATGCCACTCCACCGTGGCCCTGGCTGGGAAAGGTGGGGATGCCCCCACTGCCTCAGAGCTGCAGCACGGCGCGGAGACCAGAGTGGCCAGGGCCGAGGAGGGCGGGGCACAGTCCTGCAAGGGGCCCAGGGCTCTGAGCATCCCAGCTGCTTCTGTGAGGAGGCAGAGAACGCACCAGGGTCAAGTGATCCAGGCCGCACCTGCCTCAGGCCCCGCCCCTGAGCCGGACATCAGGCCGGGGGCAGGGGCTCCCTGGGCTCTGCCCCTGTAAGAGCTGTCCTCGCCTGCCTCACCTCCTTCCTGAGCTGCTGCAGCACCCCCGACCCCACCCCACCCCACTCCCCGCCATCCTCTGCCCCTGCCATGATCCCTCCTGCCTGGCTCTCCTGACCTGGTCAGTAGCTGCCCTGATGCCCGGTACTCAGGCTGTGCTCTGCTCCTCTCCACTGGAGCCGGGTCCTGGGGCACGTCCCCCACCTCACCCCTGCCCACACTGTCCCCCTCAAGCCCCCCGCCGCACCCACACCTGCAGCGGTCATCATTCTGCAGTGGCCTCTCCCTGGCTCCCTGCCTTGACCCCGGCCATGGACGCTTCAGCACCCACACCCAGCCTCTCGGGCCTGTGAGCTCCATGGCCCTGGCGTCCACCCACACACCCCCTCCTGCCCCAGGTCGGTCTCTCCCCTGGCACCACTGCTCTCTGCCCCACCTCACCCTGTCCCAGGACCCCTCCCCGGCCATCTGCATACTGGCCAGGCATCCTGCCCCGCCCAGCTGCGTTGTCTGTGCACAAGAGACAGGTGAGGAGGACCTGAACGGAACCAGGTGGGAAGAGGCAGCTCGGGGCTTCCGCGGGACGTGTGGGAGGCTCCCTGGAGCCCGGAAGTTGGCTGGGATCATCAAGGTTCTCCCTTTCACACCGACCTCATGCCCAAACCGAGACCCCTACACCAGCATTATCCCCTACTGCCGGCCCACGGCCTGTCCGCTGCCCACGGCCCCGGGTGAGCCCTCACTCCTTCCCCCACTCCCGTGCCTGGGCCGCATCACACCCCTTTCCCTCCATCACCACGTCTGCAAACGCTGGAACCCCCTCTCGCTCGAGAGCAGAATCCTAGGGATGCCCTTGCTGCATCTGCCCACTGGTTTGGCGGGGCACCAGCGCCAGGGGGCCACACTCCATTCCCAAACAGTCACCTCCTGCAGGGACTCGTGAAGGGCCAGGCCTTGGGGCAAGTCCAGACAGGAGCTGGGAGGGCGACTGCCCGGCCTGGAGCCATGAGGGTATTATTAGGAGAGCTTGGGGAAGAGGGGCTCTCAGAGGAACTTATTTCACAGCTTACGGCCAGACCTGTGAATAAATTCCACAGCCACGAGAATCTCTGGATATGGAAAATTTCCCCAGCCCGCACGTCCAGCTGCTGCCCATCAGTCCCACGCTGCGGTCTGAGACCACCGGTGAGACCACAACGCCACAGCAAGGGCTTGCGTCTCCCTCCTGGAAGTGACCCTTCCCTGTCCAAGCTCAGTCGCCTCCACCCCCCTCCCTGACCCCTTCATTTGTTTCTGTCTTCTTTCCTAAGGGCCCGCCTTCCAGTCCTCCCCGTTCGGCAGAGCAACGAAGGTCCGACGTGCCTGGTGACAGCAGGGCACCACGGGCACTGTTCTCTTCTGGCAGAGAACAGGTGGAGAGATCGAGGAGAACGTAGCCAGGGCCTGGCTGGTGCACGAGGGTAGAGGTTTGCCGTGTAGAGCACCGGCAACGTGGGGCCAGATCCTCCTTGCAAAAGGGCCACGCACAGGAGCGCGGGCACGAGAGACAGCCGGAGACAGAGCGTGTGTCAGACAGAGGTGGGTTCCCGGCAGAGGTTGAGACAGCCAGGCCGGGGGCAGGATGCTGCCCGCCCACCGCACTTCCCCCCAGACCACCCTCACGTGGCTGCTCTCCCACCTCTGGTACAGATAGAAAACGGGAGCTCTGAGCTGGCAGGGAGCGAGGCTCTGAGCAGGGGCGCTGCCTGGGCACACGGAGCTTCCGAGGCCAAAGCTGGCGGCCCTGGTGCTGCCGTCAGGGGCCCGACTCGCTGGATGCTGGGTGAGGAGCAGGACCAAGAGACCCTTGCCCGGCCCCTTCCTCCCCTTGTCTCTGACAGTTAAGGAGTGCATGCCAGCAGCCCACACCCACGCCCACATCAGGGTTACACACGGGCAAGTCAGCAGCCGGGAAGAGAGGACTAGGCTGAGGCTGGTGGCAGGTGACTCACCTGGGGCCTGCACACAGCCTCCAGTTCCTGCGCAGGGCCCAGCCCTCCTGCTGTCCGTGCTGGGAGTGGCCATCTGATGCAGCAGGGGCAGCAGGAGGCTGGAGACCCCGCCCCTGAGGAGTCTCAGTTCTCTGCCCCCAGCCCTGAGTGTGTGCTGGGGCTGTAGGCAATGTCCCACTGCACCCCAGCAAGGCCAGCACGGTGGGGAGGGGACAAACAGAACCACGGTCTGGCTGCGGCTCACCCGACTGTCCCTGGGACCTGGGGCCCGGCCCCTCCTTGTGCCAGGCAGGCGTCACTGTGCAAAGTGTCTCTGTGAGGAGGTGGTAGCCCAGGTGTTTGCTAAGGCCCTGGAGCGCTTCCACCCTGGGATTAGCTGCGGGGAGAGGAGACAGCCTGGCTGTGTGCAGGCCCTGAGGTGGCCACGCTCCAAGCATGACCTGTCCAGGTGGCGTAAGGATCCCAACAGCATCTCCACAGGTGGATCTGCAGAGGATTCGGGGAAGGGGAGGGAGGCCTGGCTCCAGAGACCACGCGGGCTGGTGGGAAGAGGAGAGAGCTGCCCTGTCCACTGGGCAGCAAGGAGGGGGGCAGGATGGCTCAGCTGACCCTCGCCTGCGACGGCTGCAGAGCAGGTGCCCTGGCCCGGTGCTCGCCACGCACCCACTGAGGGCAGCCCGAGGCCTGGAAGCTCGGGTCCCCCCACTCACAGGATGAAATTCCAGCCACCCCCGCGGGGTGCAGCCTTGGTGCACGGGGCTAGGACTCCTTTAAACGAGGCCCGGAGGTCCGGGGTGAGGCAGCCTCACCAGTGTCACCGGGAACCTGCAGCACCGGGACCGGGACTTCCAGCAGCGAGCTCAAGCCGCCCAGTGGGGCAGCCTAGGGCTCCTGCGGCCATGCGGGCCTCGGCCCCCCGTCGCCACCCCAGCACCTGTCATTCGCCATTTCCATTGGGAAATGAGACTCTGAAACGGGAACAACTTCAGGTCCCGGCCCTGCCAGGAAAACTCCCTCGCCCTCGGCCGGAACTGAAAAGCATCAGGCAAGAAAAGCCGGCAAAGACGCGCCGCCCCGGCTGCCCGCGCCCGCACGAGGACACGGGAACGCGTCGGGGGCATGCGAGCACCTAGGTGGGCATCGCCTGCGACCTCAGCCCGGGATTGGAGGGCAGAGAGGAAAACAGGCGGCGCCGCCGGGAGTTTGCGGCGCGCTCTCCCGGGTCCGCGGCGCTCCGGGGCAGCGCCCTGCGCGGGCCCCGCCTCTCGCCCCGCCCCCTGAGGAAAGGAGGGAGAGGGCGTCCCGCCCGCCCATTGGGTAGCCGTCGGCTCATTTGCATCGGCGGGGGCTGGCCCAGTGACGTCCCGCAGGGCTATCTGAGTGGCCGCTGGGTCGCCTGCTCAGAGCCTGAACGGACGCGGGCGCTGGGGTCTCTCGCATCCTCGTCCCGCGCAGCCCCGCGCCGCCATGTACGACCCGGAGCGCGGCTGGAGCCTGTCCTTCGCGGGCTGCGGCTTCATGGGTTTCTATCACGTCGGGGCGACCCGCTGCCTGAGCGAGCACGCCCCGCACCTCCTCCGAGACGCGCGCATGTTCTTGGGCTGCTCCGCCGGGGCGCTGCACTGTGTCACCTTCCTCTGCGGGATGCCGCTGGGTGCGTGCGGGGGACCCCCGGGGGTCGCGGGGTGCGTCCTGCAGGGGCCCGCCCCAGGCCCGGCTGCTCGCGGGCAGGGCACACGCCCGAGGCGCTGCTCGTCTGGGCGTGGGCGCCCACGGGGACCCGGCGGGCGTGGAGGCTTCCGGAGCCCGCGCACCAAGGGAGTCCTCCTGGGACTGGGGGGCCGGGCTTGCCCTGGGCGACCCATGGTCAGAGCTACACAAGAGCCTGTTTGCGGGTGGTGGGGGTGTTGGGGCTGAGTACAGGGAGACCCTGGCCCGTGTCCCATCTAGGAGACCCAGGGACAGGAGCCACTG
This sequence comes from Sylvilagus floridanus, assembly GCA_949820135.1. Lineage (NCBI taxonomy): Eukaryota > Metazoa > Chordata > Mammalia > Lagomorpha > Leporidae > Sylvilagus > Sylvilagus floridanus. The sequence continues at coordinate 4,285,610 of OX463231.1, read as the reverse complement.
CCCCTCTGGGCTCTGCATAGCCTCTCGGGGGTGACCTGGGGTCCTCCCGCTGGTTCGGCATAGCGCTGGGGAGAGGAGTGGGATGGGAAAGTGTCTCCTTCCCTCCCAGTGTTGGGGAGACTTCCTGGGGGGCTGGAGTGGACCCCTGGACATCACACCCTCATCTCCTCTCTCTCACTCTTCCCTCTGCTTTAACGGCCTGGTGCAGGGCCGCTGGAAGTGAGATGCTGTGGGGTGGAATCCGTTTGTCCCTTGGAGCGCTGGCCAGAGGGACACAGGGGCTTTGTGTCTTGCCAAGACCCAACTCCTAGGGTGTGGCATCCTTCCGGGTTGCCAGTGTGCCGCAGGCGGTGGGTTCTGAGCCAGGGACAGTGCCTTGGACAGGTGGCATCATGGAGCTGTCCCCACGTGAGAAGAAAATGCCCCTTGTCAGCCCCTGTTTGTCTGGGCTCCGGAGCAATTGACTCTTTGCTCTGCTGGCCAGTCCAAGACTCGTAGCTGGTGGGGCCTTGGGCTGGGAGGGGTGGTCCTTCACGCCAGGGCAGTGCAGATCAGCCAGAGGGGAGCAGACTGGCTGGGGGGTCGGTGCCGGCCCCTAGTCAGGCTCCGTAGGGGCACAAGTTATTTACTAGGACTTGCCTTGGTCGAATCCCTTACACTCGGAATTTTACCTGATCCTCTGTGTTCCCGGATGTCAGGTGAATCTTGTCCTACGTTGAACGGGCGGTGAGGTGGCTTTTTGTGGTCTCTGTTGGTGAGAGGTGGACAGAGGATTCAAACACAGGCCCAGGTTCCTTCTGTGGGGTCCTACAGGGTCGGGATGACCTGTGCTGAAGCTCTGGTGCTGCTGTGTTCCTGGCCTCTGCTTTGGTGGGGGCGTGGAGGCAGGGAGGGCTCACTTGGGCCCAGGAAATGGGCAGCTGTGCTACCAGAGAAATACACAAGCCATGTGTGTCGTTCTACATATGCGGATCACACTGTGAAAAAAGCCCCCGACACAGGAGAAATTAATTTCAGTGACCTACTCTATCCAAAATGGTACACTTTTTGCATTGATTTAATATAAACCATTTTTAACAAGAGATTTCATACATGTTGAGCCTTTGAAATCCGGTATGTATCCCACACTTTTAAATGATGTATTTATTTATTTGAAAGTCAGAGTCACAGAGAGAGGAAGACAGAGAGAGAGAGAGGTCTTCCAGCCACTGGTTCGCTCCCCAAATGTCTGCAAGAGCCAGGGATGGGCCAGGCCAAAGCCAGCAGCCAGGAGCTTCTTCCAGGTCTCTCAGGAGCCCAAGGTGGGGGCAGGAGCCCAAGCACTGGACCATCTTCTGCTGCTTTTCCCAGGCCATTAGCAGGGAGCTGGATTGGTAGTGGAGCGGCTGGGACTTGAACTGGTGCCCATATGGGATGACAGCATTGACTGAAGGCAGTGGCTTTACTCACTATGCCACAGTGCCAGCCAGGTCTTCATTGAGACCAGCCACCTGTCAGGGACTCGGCGGCCGCATGTGGTGAGCAGGTCGGCACAGGTCCAGTAGAGCGTCGGCAGCTCCCTGGCTGCGGCGGGGTTCCGAGCCCCCTGCAGTACCTGCTCTCCTGTCTTCCTCTCCCGCCCCCAGACAAGACTGTGCAGGTCTTCATGGACATGGTCCGGGAGGCCAGGCGCTGGAACATTGGCATCCTGCATCCATCCTTCAACCTGGGCAGGTACATCCGAAACCAACTCCAGTTCTGCCTGCCTGCCAACGTGCACCAGATCGTCTCGGGCAGAGTGAGCATCTCGCTCACCAGGGTGTCAGACGGGGAGAACGTGCTGGTGTCTGACTTCCACTCCAAGGAGGAGGTTGTGGACGTGAGTAGCCTGTCTGCACGTTGACGGGAAGCCCCAGGGACGCGCAGCTCTGTGCGCTCAGAGATCTGGTCCCAGGGCGGTTCTACAAATAACCCCACACTCCCTCCAGCATAGGCTCCCGCATCTGACCCTGTGTGTCCCTCCCCTCTCTACCCTCCGTGCTCCGGGACCAGGTCGCTTCTCGGGGGCTCGTTTGCCTCTGTTCTCAGTGTAGGGCAGGGGAGCTGCTTTGGGATGTCAGGTGGCTGGTGTTCCCAGGGGGCGTCTGGCACGATGACTTCATCTTGCTGAGCGCAGGTGCGTGGGAGGCAGTCACCTGGTGGGCAGGGCCCACGGCTCCGCTGCCGGCTTCACTCTCTGTTTCGCGTTGTTTCTGGAAAGTTCTTCTCAGTAGCCGGACTGTCCGTCCCCAGCTGCAGCAGTGTGGTCCCAGGAGCTTGTTAGAGGCTTAGACTCTCACCTCGCAGAGGAGGGTGTGTGTGTGTCTCTCTGTGTGTGTGTCTTTGCATGAGTCTATGTGTGTCTGTGTCTGTGTGTGTTTGTGTGTGTCTCTGTATGTGTGTGTCTGTCTGAGAGTCTGTGTGTGTGTCTTTGTGTGTGTCTGTGTCTGTGTATGTGTCTCTGCATGAGTCTGTGTGTGTGTCTGTGTCTGTGTGTGTGTCTGTGGCCCATCAGCCCCACGGGATTCCAGGGAATGTGGGGTGGGGAGAAGCACCAAGCTCGCCCCTTGTGGCCACGAGTGGACCCCTCTGGGTCCTGTTTGCAGGGATCCCCCGCAGTCCTGTGGGGGCAGGGAAAGAGAGCTGAAGCTCGTGAGGGTCCACGGGCGTTTTTTTTCTGCCTTGAGTTTTTCTGAACTTGTTGAAGACCCCTGCAGACAGGACCCTGAAGTACCGGCGCTGTGTTGGTTCCCCCTCAGTGGGCACTGGGGGGCTTGTCCTGTGAGCAGGGCCGTGGAGGCCCAGGGGAGGGAGCGCGCCCGGCCCCGGACTCACAGCCTCGGGTCTTCGCAGGCCCTGCTCTGTTCCTGCTTCATCCCCTTCTACTCTGGCATCATCCCTCCTGCCTTCAGGGGTGAGGTACGTGTGGCGGCTGGGCTGGGTTGGGGGGCGCTGTCCTTGCACTCGGCCGGGGCACCACATCCCTCGCCTCGTGCCTCTTGGCCTTTCAGACAGAGAATCCTCAGCTGGGCCCACTCCCGGGCTGCCCGGGCAGCCAGGTTTACCCCTGGGCAGTTCGTGAGCTCGCTGTCGGCAGGTGAAGCGGCTGGCTCACTCGGTTTGCCCCGAATCACCCTGAGCACCTCCCAGTCTGCCCCTCGTGAGGCCGGGCTGTTCTCGGGGAGGTAGGACGTGTCCTGCCTTTACCGAGCACCCTCCCCGCCTCCTGCCACCAAGTTGCAAGGCTGGCCCGACATCAGTGAGTCTGGGCTCCCAGGATTCTGACATTGTCCCCTGCCCCGGTCTGGCCCAAGGCTTCCTGTGGGCATCGCATCTTCCCCAGCACCCAGCAGAGGGACCCGCGAGAGTCTCACGGCCCTGGCTCGATTCTGGCTTTTCTCCTGGCTCAGAGTCTCAGTCCCTGCTGGGTCCTGCTGGGTCCTGCTGGGTCTTCTGCAGCCCGTGGTGTGGCCACACAGCGCTGGGATTCGGCCGCATTCAGCAGATCTGTGTGCCCGCCACGCTGTTCTGGGGTGGCAAGAACAGGGGTGTGGAACTGAGGCGCGAGGTGCTGGCTCTGCCCAGGGCTCACCAGCACACATGGGGGTCCCCGAGGGCATGCCCTGGTGTCTGGTGGATGGAGGCCGGGGAGCCTGCTCCACGGCCCACAGCCCAAGAATCCTGTGCGCCCGCCGGTTGCGGTGCAGAGCTGCCATGGCGTGAGCTGCCGTGGCTTGAGGCGGGAGGACAGCACAGAGGCACTCACAGTTTGCATGACGCCACAGTGCCGTCCTCGCGTGGCAACGCCTCGGTGGCCCAGAGCTGCTCTGCCAGGCACTCTGCCAGCCCGGGTTACAGAGGAGCCCTCAGCGGTCTGTGGTCACCCAGGCTAATCGAGATCTGCATCCCCGCTGCACTGGGGATAGCTGGGGTGCCTTGCACACCCCTCTCCTCTCCTCTCCTCTCCTCTCCTCTCCTCTCCTCTCCTCTCCTCTCCTCTCCTCTTCTTCCTCCCCCCCCTCCCCTCCTCTCCCCTCCCATCTCTCTGATTTATTTATTTATTTAAAATGCAGGGTTCCAGGTGGGCAGAGAGAGCGAGCTGCCCTCTGCTGGTTCACTCCCTAAAGAGTTGCAGTGGCCAGCGCTGAGCCAGGCCAAAGCCAGAGCCAGGAGCTTTCTCTGAGCCTCCCACGTGGGTGCAGGGGCCCAGGCACTTGGGCGTCCTCCGCTGCTTTCCCAGGCAGCAGCAGGGAGCTGGATCGGAAGTGCAGCACAGACACTCATTCCGGTGCCCCGTGGGATGCTGGTGTCACAGGCAGTGTCCTAACCCGCTATGCCACAGCGCTAGGTCCCACGTTCATTGTTTTGTTTCCATCTCCAAAGTCCCTTAAAGGGGGTGGCGCTGTGGCATAGCGGGTAAAGCCGTCGCCTGTAGTGCCGGCATCCCATACGGGCACCAGTTCGAGTCCCGGCTGCTCCACTTCTGATCCAGCTCTCTGCTGTGGCCTGGGAAAGCAGTGGAAGATGGCCCAAGTCCTTGGTCCCCTGCACCCACATGGGTGACCCAGAAGAAGCTCCTGGCTCCTGGCTTCGACCTGGCACAGCTCCCGCTGTTGCAGCCACTTGGGGAGGAAACCAGCGGATGGAAGACCTCTCTATCTCTCTCTCTCTCCCTCTCTCTGTAACTCTTAGTCCCTCAAGGTGCTCGTTTTTCAAGAAGTTGAAGGAAACTAGCTCACAGGTTAAATATCTTACCCCAGATTTCCCATCAGCAGCGGGGGCGGGGTCTGGATTTTAACCCAGGGCCCAGGCACGCCCCAGGAGGGAAGTGTTGCAAGACTGACTTCAGAGCAGGTGTCCTGCTGTGGCTGCCGTTCCCGGGCTTCCTCCAGGTAGTGCCGCCCTGTTTTCCCTTCCTTAAGCGGTACATGGACGGAGGGGCGAGTGACAACGTCCCCTCCATCGACGCCAGGACGACCATCACGGTGTCCCCCTTCTACGGGGAGCATGACATCTGTCCCAAAGTCAAGTCCACCAACTTCCTGCACGTGAACGTCACCAACCTCAGCCTGCGCCTCTGCCTGGGCAATGTCTACCTCTTGACCCGAGCGCTCTTCCCCCCGGACGTCAAGGTGAGTGGGCGGCGGGGGAGGGGTCCCTCGGACCACCCGGCCTGCCTGGAGGTCCAGCTGCTCGCCCCACAGACCGACAGAGCAGACCTGGTCGTGATGAAGGGCTCCAGGCAAAGCTGCCAAACTGGAAGCTGGCAGGTGCCGTCGCCCCCCAACACCTCTCCCCTTATTGTGGAATTCCCCTGGGAGCAGAGAGTGCCGGCTCAGGCCCACGTCCGGGGGCTGGGGTTCTATCAGAGAAGGGTGCAGCCCCTTTAGTGAGCAAGGATATCCCTATGCAGCCTTAGTGTGCTCCAAGCAGAGAGCTGAACTGGAAGAGGAGCAGCTGGGAGAAGAACTGGCGTCCACACTGGATGCCAGCAGAGCAGCCGGTTGGCCAGAGTGCTGGGCCCTCTTTATTTTTTTTTAAAGTAATAAATAAAAGAGCTTTGCTTTGGTTCCCAGTTCTGGCCCAAGGCCAAGGGCCATGTCTGATGATGGCCTTCCCACTGGCAGAATTCCGGGGAGGGACGGGGTCTCACACAAACACCTTTCCACTGGAGCACACGGTGCACACCGACAGCCCGAGCTCCCGGGAGGAAGGTCCAGGCCGGGCGTCCTGCGGGCACGCGCACAGCTGGAGAGAGGAGGCGGCCGTGGTGTCCCAGTGACAGTGCGAACGGCCTTGACCTTTGCTAGGGTGCAGGCTCGAGCCCGGACCGCAGAAGCCCAGAGAAACCAGCGCCGTGGTGGAGCTGGGGTGCCTGCTGTGTCCCCGTGGGCGGTGGCGCCGCAGCTGCGTCCCCAGGGAAGTGCCCGGGAACTGCACGCCTTCAGCTCAGCCTCAAGGCAGCTGTGCCGGGCTCGGGCGCGCTGGGAGCCGGGAGGGTTGTTTAGCTGCGTCTGCGCGTGCAGAGGCGGCGGGGTGGCGGCTTCGTGACCGCTGCTGCTGGTTTGCTCGCAGGTGCTGGGAGAGATATGTGTTCGCGGGTACTTGGACGCGTTCAGGTTCCTGGAAGAGAATGGTACGTCTGGGCCTGCGGGTCCCCGAGCCGGGGGGCGTCTTCGTGGAGAACGGGAGCTGTGCGTGCCTTCTGGCAGCCTGTGCAGAGTCATCGTCTCCCACCCGGTGCGGGCCACACTGGCAGCACTGGTCTGTCCTCCTTGCTTGGAGCTTCTTACAGGTCTCCCATGCAGGTGCAGGGGCCCAAGCACTTGGTCCATCCTCCACAGCTTTCCCAGGCCACAGCAGAGAGCTTGATCAGAAGTGGAGCGGCCGGGCCGCAACCGGCGCCCAGATGGGGTGCCAGCATCACAGGCCGCAGCTGAACCTGCTGTGGCCCAACGCCAGCCCCATTGACATGGATCCTAGATTCCAATCCTGGCTCTGCCGCGGCCCAGCTGTGTGACTTCGGACAAATCTCTTAGCCTCTCTGCTTCTGAATCCTCAGCTGAGCAAGGCAGTTGATGGGTGTGGTGGCCGCGGCTGGGCTGCCTTCGGGCCTGCTGTGAGGTTCCCGGCTCGGGCTTGACCACTATTTCAGCTGTTATTGGTAAACTCTCATCCTTGCCTTCCAACCTCCGAACCCAGATGTGGAGGGGGGCGCACACAGCTGGCGAGAGATGGAGCCAGGAGCCCAGCTCACAGCTGCGTGGCTTCGAGCGAGGCCCCGGCTGCCCAGGCTGCTGTTGAGACAGTGACGGCCCGCGGTGTCCCCCGGTGCTGGCCACCTCGTGGCTGGGGGCAGAGGGGGACGCGCTGACCCCTGCTGCCCACCTCTGCGTGACGGGCTGTGTCTCATCCCCGCAGGCATCTGTAGCAGGCCCCAGCGCTGTCTGAGCCTGCCCCCCGCAGAGCGGGCACCGGAGGCCCACGCGCCGCACGCGGAGGGCACCAGCCGGGAGCCGCCCCCCGGGCCCGAGGAGGACGAGCTGCTGCAGCACCTGCGTGCCAGCATCCTGCCCTGGGACGACAGCGTGCTGCAGACCATGTCGCCCAGGCTCACCGCAGGTGCCAGCTCGCCCGGGAGGGGGCGGTCGGGGACCCCAGCTCCCAGCCACATGGCCCGGGGCAGCCTCCGCCTCGCACCCACCCCTTCTACCTGCCAGGCCTCCCTTCCCGCAGGGTCCTGGCCAAGGTGCGCAGACTACAGTGAGGCCCCTCCACCCCCCGCGCCCCGCCCACGGGCCCCTCCCCCACCTCTCCCACTCTGCCTCCCTGAGCGGTTGTGGTTTTGTGGGAGGTACAGGGTCCTGCCTCGGGGACTCGGGCCATGCCTGCCGGCTTCACCTGCCCGCCTGTCCCCAGGCCTCCTTCCCCGTCCCCCCGCCCCGGTGTCTCGAGTAGTGCAGTATTCTAGTGTGCCGTCCACTAATGAGTGGACCCAAAATTCTGAAGGTCAAGCCCCACCCCTCTGTGGTGATGATGTCAGCAGGTGGGGACTGCGCTGATTGGGTCAGTGTCCTCCTCCACAAGGCCCCAGAGAGGTCCTTGTCCCCTCACCCCCTGAGGACACAGGAGGTGTGGCCACCCGCAGTGTCCTGGTTCCTGGCAGGACCAGGAAGAGGGGGCAGGACCTGGTCCAGGGCAGCGGCCGCAGAGTCCCAGGGGCGGCTGGGGTGAAGGGATGGGCTCTTGGCGCAGGTGGGAGGGCTGTCTCCATGTTGTCTCTTTCAGTTCTGAACGAAACGATTAAAGACAGAGGAGGGTCCCTGAGCAGGATCTGCAACCTGCTGCCCCTCAGGGTCGTGTCCTACGTGATGCTGCCCTGCACCCTGCCCGTGGAGTCCGCCATCGCCGCCGTGCGGGGGTGAGCGTCCCCGCCACTCTGCCTCCTCCTCCGGGCTCGGCTCGCGGGTTCCAGGCCCTTGGTGAGGGTGGGGGCGTGGGGGGGGCGCCTCACACAGCCGGGGGCAGCTCAGCCCCAGACAGTGGCCCGGAAGATGCTCTCCTGTCCTCCTGATCTGTCACTCCGTGGGAGCTCCGGACCCCTGGGGACTTGGGAGCTGGGGCTGGCCTTGGGTGACTGGGGAGACGGAGGCCTGGAGAGGTGGGGGTGGCGGCTCTGGGGCCACGGAGCTGAGTAGTCGGGCGGCCCGGAAGCGGGGTCCTTGCTGCCCCTGCAGCCGGTTTCTCTTTCCGAGCACACGAACGTGGTAGAGCGTAGGGCAGTCCATCTCTGGTTCCAGCCTTGGTTCCTTAAGACCACCGTCAGCCGGCAGGAGGGCAGAGTGGCGTCCCCAGAATGCGCCGATGCCGGGCAGAAATGGCATTGTCCTGATTTGACCGTAAACAAGACCGGAGCTAAGAGAAGCCGGGAACGGGGGTCGGGGAAGCAGAGCCAAGCAGCCTGGCGGCACGAGGAGGCACGGGCGCCCAGGTGCCACGGAGCCCTTGGGACGTGGCGGCTCATGCCAGGATCCGTGTTTGTCAGGGAGGGGACTGGATTCGGGCTCTGGGGCCCCTGAGAGGGAGCACGCGCTGACCCACGGCATCCTCGGGAGGTCCTGGCCCCGACCCCGCCTGGGGTCTCCATGCCCACGGCGTTGGCGTGGGTCTTGCCTGCTCTCGACTTTCCTGGGCCTCACACCTTCCTGCTTCTCGGGGTCTCGAGTGGCTTCCCAGGGAGGTGCACATGGTGGCTGTGTGAGCGCTTGGTCGTGGGCCTGTCCACATGGCGTCCAGCTGTGGCGTGGCTGCGGTGGCCTGCAGGAGGCACGTTGCTTCTTCCCAGGGCGTGGAGACGGGACTCCATCCTGGGTTGTGAACCGGGACCCGGCGCTGGCCGCGTTCTGCTTTCTCTGCAGATGCCGTGGGACCTGGACCAGACACGGCCGGGCCTGGGCGCGAATCCCTTTCACTCGCTGGCCAGCCCTGGGGCGTGTCCTTGAGGAGCGACGGCTGTGGCTCCTTCTCCAGTTCTCGGGGCCCTCGTGAGGTGTTTGACCTCCTGGGTTGGGTTCCTGTCTTTCTCCCTCTCTCCCTCTTTCCTGATTCTCCATCTCTTTGCCTCTTCACCTCTGGGTTCGTCTTCTGTGAGCTGTTACTCTTGGTCACCCAAACTGGCAGTGTCCACCTCCCGGGAGCACGTCCGTGCAGGATGCGGGGTGACACGGGGCGACACTGGCAGCATCCGTCTGTGACAGCGGCGCCGTGTTCACGTTGTGCTGGGCTCCCCCTCATGCTGACACGCCGAGCACACGTGTGTGGACATGTGCACCTGCGCGGTGAGTGTGTACGCGCACAAGCACATGTTGAGGTGTTGGGGTGTTCTGCAGACTGGTGCTGTGGCTCCCTGACCTCCCCGATGACGTCCAGTGGCTGCAGTGGCTGGTGTCCCAGATGTTTGCCCGCTTGACCTCGTCTCTGCTCCCTGCCTCCAGGTAAGCGGCCGGGCACAGGAGGGGTGGGGCCTGAGAGCGGCTGGGACAAGGGAGGAGTGGGGGGCCGGGCCGGCCAGGGCAGGACGGGGGTGCCTTCAGTGCAGATCCCCTGCCTCCCCCCACGGATGTGGCGATCGCAGCCGCGAGGGGGGAGCTGGCAATGCAGCCTGGGAGGTGCCGCTGCCTCTGAATGCGGCCCAGAGCCAGAGGCCCTCACTCCGGTGCAAGGATCGGGCCTCGTCCTGAAAACCACGGGCCTCCGTCTCCTGCCCTGTTCAATGGGGGTGCACCTCGTGCTTCTGTCGGCTTCTTCGAGGCTTGTGGGAGCCTGTGGCACAGCACGTGGCACGTGGCAGGCCCTCGGGAGAGGGGACTCTACTGCGTGTTGTTACTGTGGGCAGATGTGGAAGGTTAGGGAGTGGAAGGATCCGCTTTGCGTTGGGAGTGTGGCCACGTGGCCATGTGGGCGTGTGACCGTGGCCATGGCCCGGGCTGGCAGACGGCTCCCCAGCAGAAGGACGCGGGGGCCTGCACTCAGCAGACCCTGTGGGGCCAAGCGGCTGCACTGGGCTCCCAGGATAGCGGACGGTGTCGGTTGCAAGCTCCGTGGGGCAGCAGCCTGGGGCCTGGTGGACAGAGCGGCTCCAGGCAGAGGCGGCGACCCTGGCAGGCGAGCTGGTATACACAAGGGAGCCGATGGACGCTGTCAGGGATTGCCGATGGGCAATGCCTGTGCACGTCCAGCGGCCGCGAAGTTCGGGCTTGGAGGAGTAGGATGGCGCCATCAGCCCAGCTCAGCGCCGAGAGCCGGAGCAAGCCGTGGCTCTGGGCTGGGCCAGCTGCAGCGCCTAGGGTGTGCAGGGCAGCGGGCTCAGCGGCCAGCAGTGTCGGCCGCGGACCGGCTGCAGTGCTAGCTTGCTTTCTTTGTTGCAGATCCCAAAGGCAGAGGAGTGGCCAGCACGCCGCCCTGCGGGCCAGAACGTGACTCGCTGGGCCCCTGGGCCCCTGCACCTGGGTGCCTGCGCCAGTGGGGACCGAAGCCGCGGCTGCCGGCCCTCCGTCCTCGGGTCCAGCTGAGCTGCTCGGGGGGCAGAGACCTGCTGGGCGCGGCGCTCTGTCTCCTACTCTCTGGTCAGTGGAGGAGGCAGGTCTGGGCACTGCGTGTGCAGCTACGTCTGCCCACAGTTTTGGGCGGGAAGCCTCCCCCGTGCTGAGCCGTGGTTTACTGAACCGAGGGCGATGGCCTTGGTCTTAGGGAAAGCTAGCCGGCCGCTCAGGGTGTCGGTGCAGGTCCATTGCCTAGGGAAACCGGGCCTGATGGCAGCATTAGCGCTTCTGGCTGCGGCGGCGCCCCAGGATGGCCTTCAGAGCCCCGCTGAGGGGTGGACACTCCCAGTGGGGGTGGCCAGAGAGGCTAGTGATTGGGGTCTGGCCTGGCCTCTGTGCCATCTCGCGGGCTGGAAGGATGAAGGCGCCACGCGTCCCCCTTCCCCTGCAGGAAGCCGTCCGGGCACTGGGAGGCACGGTCGGTCCCCAGGAGGGCACCCCACCTGTCAGGTGCTCTTAGACGACAGTAGCTCAGGACATTCTCAGCACACGTTTCTGGCTTAGCTGAAATATTTTGCCAAGAGTTTCATATTATAAGCGTAAGGGGATTTAGTCCTTTGTTGGGTCGTGTGGTCTGTCATTCCGGGAGTTAATAATCAATAAACCCACCTTTGAAAGCCTCTACAGCGCATGGCAGCCCCGACCCCCAGGTGCAGCCGAGCACATGGCCCGGGCTCACTTCCTTTCTTCCTCCACTCTGGACTTGAACGTGGCTCGTTTTCTGCAAGCTCCGGCCGGGTTCTTTCTCTTTTGCGTTCTCTCCGTCCTGTGTCCCCAGCCTTAGCACCCGGGAGCACTCGGCAGGGAGCCCGCCAGTTCCCCAGGTGGGGTAACTTGTCAGCGCGCCCATGACCGGGGGCACGTGTGTGTTGTCTGTGCGTGTGTTGGAGGTTAACGACGCTCACACTCCGGGTGCTGGCCAGGGTAGTGGCCAGCCTCCCCAGGTCCTGGCCATCTGCAGCGGGAGAAGCAGCAGTCCAGGCCAGCACTTCGTCCAGGCCGGTCCCCTTGGGCAGTGGAGCTCCTGACACAGCTCCACGTAGGCTCATTCTCCGGCTGAGCAGCTTGAACGGGAAGCCCCCTACGGAGGGGCCGGGGCTGCAGTTCTGGGTTTAGCCTGGCTCGGCACCTGCTGGGAGGTCTGGATGAGCACCGTGGGCTCCTCTGTCTGCTTGGACCACAGTGCTGGTGCAAGGCCACGTCTGATCCTGGCTGGGTGCTGGACGCTCAGCCTCCTGTCCTTCCACATGCCCAGTAGGCTTCTGGGATTAGGACCACGTCAGGCCGTTAGCAGGTGCAGCGAAGCCTTCACGGTATTTTATACTTGCTGGTGGTATTTCCATAGATGGATGTGGATGCTGGGTTTCTCGTCATCACTGGGAAACGCGACATGGGATTCCCCAGGCCCACCCACACCCCGGTACCCAGCACCTGTCGCTCCTCCAGGGCCTGGGCCTCGGCCCTAGCTCCCCCTGCACTCAGAGCCTCTCTCCCGGGCCACCTTGCTCTGCCACTGTGCAGGATGCTGTCCCATACCCTCCTCTCACTGTCACCTCTGCTCGCTGGGAGCCAGGTCCAAGGCGACAAGCTGGGTGAGGGCCCCGGAGCCACTGAGAGGAGCAGCCTCTGGCCGTCAGCCGGTGGGGCTTGGTGGTCCTGCGGGAGCAGCATGTTTACCTTCTCCGTTGTGTGCCGTCACCTTCTTTGCAAACCACGTTTCCAAGTTCCCACGAGGTGTGGCTAGGTGGTTCTCAGGACAGGCTGGGTTATGCCGTACTCGCAAAAACCCCAAGGGGCCGGCGCTGTGGTGCCCTGGGTGGGTAAAGCTGCTGCCTGCAGTGCCGGCATCCCATATGGGTGCCAGTTCAAGTCCCAGCTGCTCCTCTTCTGATCCAGCTCTCTGCTGTGGCCTGGGAAAGCAACAGGAGATGGCCCAAGTGCTCGGGCCCCTGCACCTGTGTGGGAGACCCGGAGGAGGCTCCTGGCTCCCGGCCTTGGATCAGTGCAGCTCCGGCCATTGCGGGTTACTGGGGAGTGAACCAGTGGATAGAATACCCCTCCCCCGGAATCTGCCTCTCTGTAACTCTGCCTTTCTAATGAATAAATAAATATTAAAAAAAAAAAAAGAAAGCCAAAGGGCTCTACTCATGCATGCTTGCTGGGCTGTGCTGCGGCTGTCCCTGCCTGTAGCCCGTCTCACCGTCCCCAGCACCCCAGGTGGCCACGGCCGGAGAAGAGCAGCACAGTTCTCCAAGGTTGTCACCACGCTGCCCGTGCCCTCCAGCCATCCGTCGGCCAGGTGAGTCCCCGGATGGGGCAGGGGAATGCGATGCTGAACACCGCGCTGCCGAAGTCCACAGAAAGACAGAGGCTCCCAGGGTCCCGGAGATTCAGGAAGTGCGGGGTTGGAGGGGCAGGCGTGTGCGTCTGGAGCCCTGGCGTGTCGGAGGCAGGGGTGTGCAGAGGGATACGTGTGACCTTGTCCTCTGTCACCCTGGACACACACAGGCTTGTAGGGAGATACCGGGCCCTGGCTCCTGTCACAACCTGGGGCACCTCGCACCGCCTTGTTCCACGCGGCCAACTCAGGGCCACAGTGAGGGAGGGCTGCAGTGCTGGGAGAGTGCCGGCCCCAGGCTTGCGTCCAGCAGGTCCTCGGCCGGTGCCTTGGAAACTGCTGGCACCCGTCTTCCAGGTGAGAGTCCTCAGGCCTGGGGGACTGGCAGCACGAATTTAGGAGAGGGTCCCGTTGGTGAGGGTCGCAGCTAAAACTGGGTCAGGCTCCCGGATCATCTCTGCAAACCGGCCAGCACTTTCACTCCTAGCACAGCCCTCTGGGAGGCCTCCGGTGGTGGCGGAGCCAGGGCACTGGGGTGTGAGTCGAGGGTCCTGCCAGGTAAACCGAGAGCAGCACTGACCGTCTCTCCTCATCCGGCCACCGGCCACCGGTCGCCTCTCCCAGGTCCCCCTGCTACACCTGTTACGCTGCCCAAGAGGAATTCAGGAGGGGGGCTTCTGGGCCTCTGCCACTTGAGCCCCCTCCCCAGGCCCCCGACACGCGGGAGGAGGCCGAGGGCGTGGGCTGGGTCCCAGCATGCACCTGGCTTGCAGGCCGTGGATGTCACTCTCCCCAGCCCGCTCCCTCCTGTGGTGCAGGCTGGTCCCTACTGTGCCAGTCAACTGAGCCCATTTATGACAAGCACTTATCCTTGCACACGGCTTCTGGGGCGACGGTTAATGCTGTCACCGTCGACACGGTACAAAGAGGAGACGCTGACCCAGAGCGGCCTTGCCTATGCTCAGGGCTCCGAGCGGCAGATCCTCTCGCAGGCGCCCCTCGGAGCCGCTGGACGGGAGCTAAGCCGACGTCTGCCCGGGGCCCGCTACTCCGAAATGACAACTGAATCCGACTGCAATCTGAGATCTTTACATCTTGGGCACCAGCGTCCTCGGTCTCACGTTTCTGTCCCAGGATTTAATAGCGGAGGATGTGGCCCCCGTGAGAGGCCGTGACTTGTGTCCCCGTCAATGTGCAGCCCAGTTCCTGTCCCAGCTGGCGGCCCACCCCAGAAGCCTCCTCGCCTGGGCCCAGCCCTGCCCTGCCCCCTCCCCAGGCTGGACAAAGCTCTCAGAGGCTTGGGAATCACCTATGCAAACAGTTTCCTTTTTTTTTTTTTTTTTTTTTTAATGAGGGCCTCCTAAACGGGATGGGCCCACGGCCTCCAGAACACACAGGGCAAAGGAGCTGGGGGTGGGCGGCGTTGAAGGCCAGGCAGACAGGGCTGGGCAGCACAGCCAGGGATCGGCGTCCGGGGCAGCAGGAGCAAGGGGACCCGGGCCGGGGAGGGAGGTGCCAGCTGCGACGCCAGCACCCAGCAGAGCAGCGGGGCCGGCTGCTTCCCTTCCGACCAGCTCCTGCTAGCGCACCTGGAGGCTCAGGTCATGGCCCACGTGTGCGGGGCCCTGCGCCCACGTGGGAGCCCAGACGGAACCCCGGTTCCCGGCTTCACCTGGCCCAGCCCTGGCTCCCGCAGCCGCTCGGGAGTGACCAGCAGGTGGAAGATCTTTTTCTGTCTCTCTGCCTTTCAAATAAAATAAATCAAAAAAAAAAATTTTAATCTGCTTTTCGCCATAGCTTCCCTCTGGATTCCACAGGCGCCTTCGCTGCTGCTTCCTGGAGGCCGCTGACCGCAAGGGTCAGCTATCCCCCGTCACTTATCCATCATCACTAATCGCTGAGTGACCGTTATCACTAACGGCCACTTATCCACTGCGTACTAAGTGACCACCCACGGGACCCCCCGGGAAGCAAAGACGCCCCTCGTCTCCATTTGGACAAGGAAACCGGGCCACGGGGGTGCCGGCGACGCGCAGGGTCCCTGCAGCCGGGGAGCTGGGGCGCCAGCCTGGCCCGGGCAGCGCCGGGGTCCACCGACCCGGCCGGGGAGGCCGCGGGCCGGCCTTCACCCGCACGGCGCCCCCCGGAAGCACCCAGGAGGGCGGGGCCCCAGGGCACCCACCGCCGCCGCCCGGGCGCCCGCCAACTCGCTCGCGGACCCACGCTCCGAGCGCCCGGGACCTTCGCGCAGGAGCCCCTTCCCGGCAGCCCTGCGTCCCAGCGTCCTGTGAACTTCCGGGTCACGGGCCACACGGACCAATGAGCGAAGACGCAGTGAGCCGGGGGGCGGGGCAAAGGCGGGGCATCATGGCAGCGCCCTGTGCCCCGCGTCCGGGGCCTTGTGGGACGCGCCCTGACCCGCGGCTCGGCCAGCGCTGAGTCGCCCTCGGCCCTCAGAAGCCGAGCGTGGATCGAGCCCGGGCGGCCGTGCGAGGCGACAGCTGGAGAGGCAGCCATGGGCACGGTGCACGCCCGGGTAAGGGGCGCAGCCGCCCGCGCACTGCCTGCCCGCTCCGGCCGGCCGGGCGGGAGAAGCCCCCGGGGCTCCGGCCGGGCTTCGCGGCCGAGGGGCGCCGAGCGCGGCGGGGCCGGTGCGGGTGGCCGCCGGGGCTCCGCGGGGCGGGGCGGGGCGGGGCGCGGTGCCCGGCGGAGGGACGCGCCTTGCCGAAGGTCACCGGGGAGGCAGTGACCGCGGCGGGGCGGACGCGCCCGGGGCCGTTCTGGCGTCCGTCCGCCGCCCCGCGCGTTGCCTGGCGCGGCCGGGGTGAGAGTCGTGCGGGGCCGCTGCGGGCCGGGCCGCGGGGAGGCGGCTGCGGCCGGAAGCCGGCGGTGCGCCGGGGGCTTCTCCTCGGCTCGGGAGGGCCCAGGCTGTGGCGTGGGGGTGCGTGGGGCCCTCTGCGCTCTGCTGGTGGCCTGAAGCCCCGACGGGAAACGCGGCGTGGGCTCCGCGCTGCGCGCTGGGGGGCGCGGGGGCCCTGGTGCGGGAACCGGTGTCCCGGTCAGTTCTGCTGCGCGCAGCTGCCTCGGGGCCCGGAGCGTGGCCGCCCGCCGTCCCGCCACGGAGGGCCGCAGCTGGCGCTCCTGGTCCAAGGTCACCCAGTTGGAGCCCCAGGAGGTGCTGAGACCCAGCCCGCCACCCACGGGGCCCAGCCGCGCGGCCGGTTGGCTTCCAGCAGGTCAGCACAGGCCTATGTCCGGGGGCCTTGCCCCCAACACCAGGGCGCTGCCCAAGCCCCTCGGACCGGGCCGCGGCGCTGGGCGCCCCCTGCACCAGCCGCTCCCGCACCGCCTGCAGCTCTGGGCTCTCAGCGACCTCCCGCAAGATCCCGCTCCCTGGCCTGTGTCTGCCGCTCACGCTCTCTGCTCCTCTCAGCTCCCTTAGCGGTTTTGCCTTGGGCTGTCAGGTCCTGCGGAGTTTGCGTCCCTGGTGGCGTCTTGAAGTGAATGAACGTTTGTGTGTTCAGCTGATGGCCTGTTGTGTGCCTGGCACGTCCCCCCTCCCCGATTTTATTTATTTATTTGAGAGAGTTACAGAGAGAGAGTGAGAGATCGAGGCTTCCATCCGCTGGTTCACTCCCCAGATGGCCGCAATGGCTGGAGCTGAGCTGATCTGAAGCCAGGAGCCAGGTGCTAGGTGCTTTTCCTGGTCTCCCATGCGGGTGCAGGGCCCAAGCACTTGGGCCATCCTCCACTGCACTCCCAGGGTACAGCAGAGAGCTGGCCTGGAAGAGGGGCAACCGGGACAGAATCCGGCGCCCCGACTGGGACTAGAACCCGGTGTGCCAGCACCACAGGCGGAGGATTGGCCTATTGAGCCGCGGCGCTGGCCATTGGGCCATCTTCTATGCTTTCCCAGACCAGAGCAGGGATCTGGATTGGAAGTGGAGCAGCCAGGACTCGAACCGGTGCCCAGATGAGATACCGGCATTGCAGGTGTTGGCTTTACCCATTACACCACAGCGCTGGCCCCTATAGCCATCCTAATATGAATTTTAGTTCTAAAAATTAGGATACTGTGCATAACAACAGGAAAGCCAGCTGGTTGGCTGATTGGCTAGTTGGCTACTGGTTGGTTGGGTGGCTGGCTTCTTGGCTGGTTACCTAGTTGGCTGGTTGCCTTGCTGGTTACCTGGTTACTGACTGACTGGCTGGCTGGCTGGCTGGCTGTTGGCTGGGTGGCTGGCTGGCTAGCTGGCTGTTGGCTGGTTGGCTGGCTGGTTGGCTGGCTGGCTGGCTGGCTGGCTGGTTGGCTGGCTGGCTGGCTGGCTGGTTGGCTGGTTGGCTGGTTGGCTGGCTGGCTGGCTGGCTGGCTGGCTGGTTGGCTGGTTGGCTGGTTGGCTCGCTGGCTCGCTGGCTTGCTGCCTGGTTGGCTAGTTGGTTGGCTAGCTAGTTAGCTGGTTGGCTGGCTGGTTACCTGGTTGGCTGCCTGGCTGCCTGATTACCTCCTTGGCTGGCTGGTTACCTGGTTGGCTGGCTGGCTGGCTGCCTGGCTGCCTGATTGGCTGTTGGCTGGCTGGTTGGCTGTTGGCTGGTTGGCTGGCTAGTTGGCTGGTTGGCTGGCTGGTTACCTGGTTGGCTGGCTGGTTGCCTGTTGGCTGGCTAGTTGGCTGGTTGGCTGGCTGGCTGGCTGGTTACCTGGTTGGCTGGCTGGCTGGCTGGCTGGTTACCTGGTTGGCTGGCTGGCTGGTTGGTTGGCTGGTTGGTTGGCTGGCTGGTTGACGGGCTAGTTGGCTGATTGGCTGGCTAGTTGGCTGGCCGGCTGGCTGGTTGGCTGGCTGGCAGGCTAGCTGGCTGGCTGGCTGGTTGGTTGGCTGGCTGGTTGATGGGCTAGTTGGCTGGCTGGCTGACTGGCTGGCCGGCTGGCTGGTTGGCTGGCTGGCAGGCTAGCTGGCTGGCTGGCTGGTTGGTTGGCTGGCTGGTTGATGGGCTAGTTGGCTGGCTGGCTGACTGGCTGGCCGGCTGGCTGGTTGGTTGGCTGGCTGGCTGGCCGGCTGGCTGGTTGGCTGGCTGGCTGGCTGGCTGGCTGGTTGGTTGGCTGGCTTGCAGGCTAGCTGGCTGGCTGGCTGGCTGGCTGGCTGGTTCCCGCTCCCTGACCTGTGCTTCCTCCCTCCCCCCAGAGTTTGGAGCCCCTCCCGTCCAGTGGGCCTGATTTTGGAGCACTAGGAGAAGAAGCGGAATTCATTGAGGTTGAACCTGAAGCCAAGCAGGAAATCCTTGAAAACAAAGATGTGAGTTTTCTGTTGAAGGTCTCGCTGTGGGCCGTCCTGGAAACACGCACCTCTGTCAGCCGCTGGGGCGCGAGGCACACCTGTCACAGTGTCCTTGTGCTGGGCGTTTGTCCCCACGGTGCCGCTTCTCGTTGCAGGGAGGCCCCTCCTTGGCGAGCGCTCAGGCAGATCTGTTGTCATGTTTGTGTCATTACAAAACCCAGAAGCGTTTCGAGGACAAACGAAAATGCTTACGTTTGTGTTTCTGACCTCTGCTCCTGGGGTAAAGCCCCTGGGTCTCACAGAAACTTTTCGTAAACCTCTGGCGTTTGAGACGTGGGGGAGACGCCTCTCCCACTCGCGAGGAGCTTACTTCCGGAGAGCAGGGGCGTCCTGCAGTCGGGGTGCACCGTGCTGTGGGAAATCCACCCGCGACCTCGAGCCGGCTGACAGGGCTGCTGACTCCGGGGTCCCGGCCCGCGGCCACCTGCAGCCTGCTGCACAGGGAGCCTGTGTGGCCGCCTGGGCCATCCCGGACCGCCTGGCTGGGGAGACCTGGTAGATCTAAAAGAACGTGTCGGCTAGGAAGGAGTGAGTCCAAGGGGCCAGGCTTCTGAGAAAGTCTGAAAGCGGAGAATGAAGTGCAGAGTAGGGAGTGGGGCTGTCAGACGCGAGAAAGCCCAGGAAGTCGGCTTCCGATGCTGTCCCCGGGGTGCTGCCCGTCTCGGCTTGCGCCGGTCACAGTAATCACTGTCCCCTTGTTGCATTAGGTGGTGGTGCAACACGTTCATTTTGATGGACTTGGGAGGACGAAGGATGATATCATCATTTGTGAAATTGGAGATGTTTTTAAGGCTAAAAACCTTATTGAAGTAAGTATGATTTTTTTTTAAAAGATTTACTTATTTAATTTGAAAGGCAGAGTTACAGAGTGAGAAAGAAATCTTGCATCTGCTGGTTCAGCCCCCAATGGCTGCAGTGGCTGGAGCCAGGCCAGACAGAAGCCAGGAGCCAGGAGCTTCTTCCAGGTCTCCCACGTGGATGCAGGGACCCAAGGACTTGGGCCATCCTCCACTGCTTTCCCAGGTGCTTTAGCAGGGAGCCGGATTGGAAATGGAGCAGCCGGGACATGAACAGGTGCCCGTATAGGATGCGGGTGTCACAGCAGCCTTACCCACTGGGCCACAGTGCTGGCCCCCGCCTGTGTTCTTTCTGACTCCTCTGGCCTCGTCCCGGGAGCCAGTGGGCTTTCTGGGCACCGGCTTGGACTCCCTGGACCCTTTGGGTGGGGCCCTCCTCTGTCCCTCCCCGTTCTCTTCCCTTTCTCCTCTCTGGTCCCTCTGACCTCTGACCTGCTGAGCGGGCCTGGGCGGAGGTCGCCAGCAGTCTTGTGGCCGGGCCCACGCTGGCTCTTCCTGCGCTTGTGGATTTGTCCTTGGAGCGGCGTGGGCACTCGACCGTTCCCACTCGGAACTCTGTTTTCATAAGATGACTGTGTCAGCACGGTGGGAAAGCAGGATCACTCAAATGCCACAGAATTCAGTAGAATTAGGGTGCGCCTGTCCTCCTGCGGCCGACGCCCATCCAGTGCGGGGTGGCAGGGCTGCGGGTGTCCCCGCCTCCGCCCAGAGGCTGTGCGCATGGACAGGCTCGGCCTTGAGACACTGACCCCATCCTCGTGGCTCTCCCGCTGCGTTCTCCCTGACGTGGATCGTGGAGGTCTGCGTAGCAGCGTGTGCCCCGTGCCAGCTGTGTGGGCCTCCGTCACGTCTGTGAGGTGCCCTGCGAGGACTTCTGCACTGGCCCCTCCTACTCTGTGAACCCACGCCCTCGTGTGACGCGGGCTGCTGTGATGGCGCCAACCTCCGGCCAGGTGCTCAGCCCAGAGCTCCGGTTCTGACAGCTGCCTCTTGTGACTGCTCTGGTCAGCGGCAGTGTCCTCTGGCCCTGGGTCTCTCTTCCTCTCCAGCCTCACAGCCTGGGCTGCACCCACGCACTGACCCTCCTGGGGAAGTCTGGTCCTGTGTCCCCGCAGGGAGACTACACTGTGCCTGTCACCCTGGCCTCCCCCTCCCTCCTGGTGCTCCCGGCTCATCAGAGAGGACCGCCGCTGGCAGTGAGGAGAGGAACAAGGGGAACTGTGGTTAGGGACAGCTGGGACACGGGCAGGGACGCAGCGAGGCGAGCTCACGGCCCGCTCCGTGGCACCGCCGTCGCCGCGGTTGGTGCTCCCTGCATGAGGGCCGCGCCTGTGCGCTTCCCAGGAGGCGTGTGGTGGTCCCCCTGGTCCCTGAGCCCCCGTCTGTGTCCTGCGTCGTAGGAAGACACAGTGTCTGCTTCCTTCCCTCTCACAGGTGATGCGGAAATCGCACGAAGCCCGCGAGAAACTGCTTCGCCTGGGGATTTTTCGGCAGGTGGATGTTTTGATTGACACGTGTCAAGGTATGTGTGTGCGGGGTCCGCGAGTCCTCCATGCGCCTCCAGGTCCCAGCCCTGACGGTGCGTCAGACGCACGGGGCTTGGTAGCCAGGTCTGGGGAGGGACCTGGACTTCTTACCTTTCGAGTGTTTGTTGGAAGAGTGAGAGGGAGACACTCCCCCACGCCCCTGGCATCCAGGGCTGGGCTGGCTGAAACCGGAAGCTCTGTGGGTGGCAGGGACCCCCACGCTGAGCCATCACCTGCTGCCCCCCGGGGAGCATCCGCAGGAACCCATCAGGAGCAGAAGCAGGAGCCGAGCCAGGCGCTCTGTGGGATGTGGCGGCCGAAGCAGTGTGCTGACCTCTGTGCTGAACAGCTGCCCCCAGGGGGAGGGGTGTGAGCGCCGAAGGTGCTGGTGCCCAAACCCCTGACCGCACTGTGCTCCCCAGAGAGGCCCTCGTGGAGGGAGCCAGGCCGCACTCAACCGTGCCAGTCCGGTGCTGCACAGGGTCTCGCTAGACACCGTTAGATGTGTGGCCTGGGACCGGTGCTGGGCATAGTGGGCTGGGCCTCCGCCTGCGGTGCCGGCATCCCATATGGGCACCGGGTCAAGTCCCAGCTGCTCCTTTCCTGATCCAGCTCTCTGCTGTGGCCTGGGATAGTGGTAGAGATGGCCCTGCACCCATGTGGGAGACTGGAAGAAGCTCCTGGCTCCTGGCTTCAGATCTGCCCAGCTCTGGCCGTTGTGGCCTTTTGGGGAGTGAACCAGTGCAAGGATAGGACTTTTCTCTAACTCTACCTCTCAAATAAATAAAAATCTTTTAAGTAAATAAAACAAAATCTTAAAATAAATAAATAAATAAAAATTAAATAAATAAAAGGTTTAAAAAGTTTGTGGCTTGAAAGAAGGAAATCTAGAGTTCTGTCTTGGCTTGTGTTCGCGTTCTTGTGCGCTGAGTGACACGAGACACGTCTCCTGACTGGTCAGTGTTCATTCCGTCATTAATGAGCACCTGCTGTATACCTGCCCCTGTGCGGACAGCAGGGGGGCCGCAGCTGCAAGCCAGGCCCAGTGCTTTGTGGGGAGCGTCTGGGTGGGGGTAGACAGGGAGTGGTCGCCTCCCCTGTTAAAAGGAGCTGAGGGGGAACGGGCCTCCTGGCTGGCAGGGAACGGGAGCAGGGGGGTTTTCCCGAAGGGCTGACCTGTGAGCTGCGCCTGGGTTGGTGTGGGAATGGGGAGGGCTGGTGCTTACCAGGCCCTGGGCTGCAGAGTGGCTTGTGGGCTGGGGCAGCGCTGCAGGTGCAGGGGTGAGGGAGGGACGAGAGGTCAGGGAGGAGGTGATGAGGGGCGCAGACAGACGAGGCGGGGTGCAGCTCTGCAGGGTTCGGCGGGGCACTGTTTTGAGAAGACCAGGTGAGGCGTTGACGATGCGTGCAGACAGCCAGGTGCTGTGGAAAGGAGACAGGAAGGACGAGCCACACGCCCACAGCCGAGGCCCAGGAGGCAATGCGTCAGCTCTTGAGCTGGGGCTGCGGGGTGGCTGCGTCCCTGAGGTCGCCCCGATGGCGTGGTCTTGCCTGGGTGTCTGTCCTTTGTCTTCCCCGGCCTTGCTCCAGCCTCGGGGGGGGGGGCAGGAAGATGGCCAGGGCGCAGCTACCTGCGGGCACCTGTCCCGGGTGTTGTGCTCAGCACTCCCTCACCCCATGGCCGGGACCTGTCACGTGACCACACGCGTGCCGGGGAGGCTGGAGCCCACCTGCTCGGTTACAGTGAGGGGTCAGGAGGAGCAGACGGGGTTCTCAGTGTGGTCCCGACCGGCAGCGCGGCGTCAGCTGGGAGCCTGGGGCACGCACGTGGGCGTCGGGGGCCTGCAGGTGATTCTGCTGTGTGGCTCAGCCTGGGCCCTGCTGACTGGCGAAAGGGGAGCAGGGGGAGGCGCCGCACCCTGGGGAGCAGGAGTGCCCGCACCTGTGTGGCACGGCAGTGAGCGTGCGTGCCCGGCCTTAACCCTCACAGACGCCTGCTGAGGCGGCTCCGCCGTTACTGCTGGAAGTGTTTCCAGCTGGCGGAGGCAAGGCTTGGCGAGGTTTGAGTGCCCGCCCCAGGCCCAGCAGCGAGTGGTGGATCCTGCGCCCAAGGCCGGAGCCACTCCCGGTGCTGCTCTCCGTGGCGTGTGCTGGTGGCGTTTGGTTCTAGCTCTGCTCGCCTGGTCGCAGACATGGCCGTGGACGAGCTCAGCTGCTCCGCCTCGGCAGTGGCTCTCCACGCCGGCCGCACCTTAGAATCTCCTAGAAGGGCTTCACGGAGCGAACTTGCGTGTGCTGCCCGGGTGCTGTCTCATCTGCGCCGTCCGTGCTGAGAGCGCACACCGCCTGGAGCGGCCCCTGGAAGCCGGGGGCTTGCGTGAGCACAAAGGGGCGGGTTTTGGTGTGTGGCTGAGCGGATTGGGGCAGGATGTCAGGGGTTAACAGCCCATGAGGAACAGTCGGGGTGGGGAGGGCGAGCCTCATGGGAACTCCTCTTACGGGGGGGGGGGGGTAGAGGTCTGTATCAGCTTGTTCACTCCCCGTGACTGCATGGGCCAGGCCAAAGCCGGGAGCTTCATCCAGGGCTCCCACGTGGGCGCAGGGGCCCAGGCACTCGGGCCGTCCTCCACCGCCTTCCCAGGTGCGTTACAGGGAGCTGGATCGGAAGTGGAGCAGCCGGGAATGCCCGTGTGGGATGCTGGCACTGCAGGCGTCGGCTTGACCCACTGTGCCACAGCGCCGGCCACGGACGCTGCATTTGAAGTCAGTGAAGAGCCCGGTGTTGCTGGCCTAGCAGGTTGAGGTGCCCTGAGACACCAGGACTCGTTATCAGAGGCGCCAGTTCCAGTCCAGGCTGCTCCGCTTCCCCTCCGGCTCCCTGCTGGTGCGACTGGGGAGGCAGTGCAGGGTGGTCCCCTTTCCCCTGTGTGCCTTTGAGATAGCAACTGAGCACACAGCACAGCTCTGAGATCACCCCGTGTGCCTGAGCACGTGTGTGCAACTGAGCACACAGCACAGCTCTGAGATCACCCCGTGTGCCTGAGCACGTGTGTGCAGTCATACAGACGTGTTGTAGACACAGCACCTGTGCACGCGTGCTACGCAGCCTGCGGAGCTGCACAGACACTGCGTGGAAGGCAGAGGGGCTGCTTGGGGGGTGCGCTGGTTCTGGGGGGGCTCTGAGGGGGTAGAAGGAGGCTGTTTGAGGATGGGGGTGTGTTCTGATTCTGTGGGGGTGCTCTGGTTCTGGGGGGGTTCTGAGGGGGTAGAAGGAGGCTGTTTGAGGGTGGGGGTGTGTTCTGATTCTGGGGGCTGCTCTGATTTGTGGGGGGTGCTCTGGTTCTGGGGGCTGCTCTGATTCTGTGGGGGTTGCTCTGATTCTGGAGGGGTGCTCTGAGGGGGTAGAAGGAGGCTGTTTGAGGGTGGGGGTGTGTTCTGATTCTGTGGGGGACGGTGCATCCTCCAGGGAAGCCTGCGGAGAGAATGAACCTTGTTTGATTTTCCGTTTCCACAGCAGGACCAGTAGGAGACGTTCTGGCTGTCTCAGCTTCCCTTTCTCTGTTCACGTAGGTGATGACGCCCTTCCCAACGGCTTGGACGTCACCTTCGAGGTGACCGAGTTAAGGAGGCTGACGGGCAGCTACAACACCATGGTGGGGAACAACGAAGGCAGCATGGTACGCACTGCTCTGCCCTGTCCAGGTGGCGCTGTGCGCTGGGCCTGTAGGTGGCGCTGTGCACTGGGTCTGCAGGAGACGCTGTGCACTGGGTCTGCAGGTGGTGCTGTGCACTGGGTCTGCAGGAGGCGCTGTGCGCTGGGCCTGTAGGTGGCGCTGTGCACTGGGTCTGCAGGAGGCGCTGTGCACTGGGTCTGCAGGAGGTGCTGTGTGCTGGGTCTGCAGGAGGTGCTGTGCACTGGGTCTGCAGGAGGCGCTGTGTGCTGGGCCTGCAGGTGGTGCTCCAGGTTGGGCCTGTAGGTGGCGCTGTGTGCTGTGCCTGTGTCTGCCCTCCTGCAGGTGGCGCCCTGCGCTGGGCCTGTGTCCTGGAAGCTGGGGCAGTTTCAGAATGTCCCGCCCAGGCTCCGTCGTCCTGAGCCTGCTGGAGTTAGGATCGTTGCGTGGGCTGATGGGTTATTTAGCATCAGCGGTTGGAGTTTTGGGGACCTCTCGCTCGGGTCCCCTCCTGCAGGACTGCAGGGCTTACTGCCTCGAGCGGCCCAGTTGGCAGGGTCTGCTTGTGGCTGGCACCGGTCGGCTCCGTGTGCGGGGGGCGTGTTAGGAGGGGAGGGGCTGTGAGCAGGAAGGGCCGCTCTCCGGGCTGCGGTCGGTTCTGGGGTTTGGGTCACGGGAGTCTCCGGCCGCCCCGTCTCGGAGAGCCGCGCCCCTTCCTGCGGGTCGGGCCACTGGGGCTCTTCTTGTTCTAGGTTCTTGGCCTTAAGCTGCCGAACCTCCTGGGGCGTGCGGAAAAGGTGACTTTCCAGTTTTCCTATGGAACCAAGGAAACTTCGTACGGCCTGTCCTTCTTCAAACCACAGCCTGGAGACTTCGACAGAAAGTAGGGAGCAGAGCAGACCCCTGAGCACCCTGCGCGTGGAGGGGTCACGGGCCAGCCTGGTGTGCGGGCCCCTGCCGGCTCCGCCCCGCTCCCGCAGCGCCACCTGCTGGGCTCTGCTCCCTCACGGGGAGTGGTGATTGCTCTGTGTGTGTGTCGCCGTCTCTGCTCAGCCTGTGACGCTCGCTCCGTTGCCTCCTAGCTTCTCCGTGAACTTGTATAAAGTTACCGGGCAGTTCCCTTGGAGCTCGCTGCGGGAGACGGACAGAGGAGCCTCCGCCGAGTACAGCGTAAGTGGGCTTCCGGCCATGCTCTTGTGGACGTGGGCCAAAGCACGTCTGTTCTTAGCTCCCAGAGTGAGCGGGAGGGGATGGGAGAGCCCAAGCCCTTTGCCCTCCCAGCGGCTGCCGGGCGTCCACCCTGGCGTCGTCCGCTCTGTGCCTGTCCGTGTTTGTCCTTCCGCACAGCCCGATGGCCAGCCCACGTGCCTCAGGCTCCGGCCGGTGTCACCGTCCTGACACTTGAGCAGCACCTAGACAGACGTGGCTAAGGGCAGCCGGGGATCAGTGTCGTCTCACGGTTCGGCTGCGGGCCTCTCCCTTCCTCTGAGCTCTCCCCGCCCCTCCCCTCCCCTCCCATTTAGGGTTGGTTGAGGAGGGCGCGCCTGGAGCTCTGTGCCCCTCGTGTACTCAGACAGCAGCGTCGGCCTCGCCTGCGGCTTGTACACATGCGCTTTCCGGCCCGCGCTGTGGCACAGCGGGTCAAGCCTCTGCTTACAGTGCCGCATCCCACATGGGCGCCGGTTCGGGTCCCGGCTGCTCCACTTCAGATCCAGCTCCCTGCTAATGCACCTGGGGAAGCAGCAGAGGGTGGCCCAAGTGCTTGGGCCCTGCACCCACGTGGGCATGGAGACTGGCATGGAGCTCCTGGCTCCTGGCTTTGGCCTGGCCATTGTGGCCATCTGCAGAGTGAGCCAGTGGCTGAAAGGTCTTTCTCCCTCTCTCTATTCTGCCCTTCAAGTAACTGAGGCCTACAGGAGAAACAAGTGCACACGCGGGGCCTCCTTGAGCTGCCTGGAATCGGAGCCGCTGGGGATGGGGCCCAGGAAGCCCCGGGGACAAGCCGCCCCCACTGGGCTCCCCCAGGCCCTACAGCCGTGGCCCTCGGCAGAGCTCCTGAGCTGTGTGAGTTGAAGGGGATGAGAACAGGCCCTCGTGGGGCTGTGTGGAGACTCAGACCAGCAGGTCAGCCCCTGACAGAGCCTGGCTCGTGCAAGCTCTTGACTCAGGAGCTACCCCGTTCGGTCCTTGCAGACCAAGGTCATGCAAGCCCAGGGCAGACGGGTTAACAGCAGTGAGCAGCTGCACTTCCAGCTCTTTCCACCAAGTGGCAGTCTTTCCTCAGTGGAAGAACGCGCCTCCGCCACCTGCTGTGGCAGAGCCCACGTGGGCCTGTGGCAGACGCTGTTCCCTCTCTGGGCTGCAGCGAGGCCAGCGTGCAGGGGCACCTGGGAGTTTTCTCCCATCTTTCTGTCTGGGGTCCCCCTTCCTTTGTCTTTTTTCTAAGCTTTTTAATAATTTTTTTTCATTTTTAATTTTTTTTTATTATTTTTTTTTGACAGGTAGAGTTAGACAGTAAGAGAGAGACAGAGAGAAAGGTCTTCCTTCTGTTGGTTCACCCCTCAAATGGCCGCTACGGCCGGTGCGCTGTGGCGGATCGAAAGCCAGGAGCCAGGTGCTTCCTCCTGGTCTCCCCTGCGGGTGCTTTTCTAAGCTTTTTAAAAGAGCAGATTCTGGAAGAGTGGAACGTGATTATGCACATGGGGTCGCAGAGGTGAAAGCCAAGGGCAGAGCTGCTGGGGCCAGGCACCTTGGCAGGGCGGTGGCCGGGGCAGAGGCCCTGGCAGCCCCGAGGTCGAGGGCACTGAGCGTGGGGGAGAGGGCTGGGTCGGGCCCTGCCGTGTCCTCGGGCCACAGAGGGGAGGGCTGCCTCAGTGAGCCATGCTGGGGGGCCGACGTGACAGCAGGTGTAGAGGGGCACTGGTGTCCTTGTGCAGAGCCGCCCTGCGGTGAGAGAGGAGTGAGGAAGCCCCACATCCCCGCAGCCCTGGTGCCGTGTGGGTGCCCACGGGGCCTCCCCACCCCTCATGGCCGGAGGGCTCCAGAGAATGCCGGGGATGGGCACCCTCTGGGGCGCGTCAAGCTGCCGAGCTGCCTGGCTTCCCTGCGAGAGTGAAGTCATGAGTGCTTCCCAGAGCCACCGGAGGCTGTCCTGAGATGGGGCGCGGCCTCCAGACGGCTCCCGGTGGGTGGGCTGGGAAGTCCCCAGCTCAGCTCACAGCCTCTGCCCTCTGCCTCTGCCCTCTGCCCTCTGCCCTCCGCCCTCCGCCCTCCGCCCTCCGCCCTCCGCCCCGCTTCCCTTACCCTGCCATCCTTCACAGATGCGTCATCTTAGGTACCTACCTAGCTACTCGGTGATGCCTCACTCCAGAACGTGGCTGGTGGGACCAGTGTTGTGATGCCAGCTTCCCATGTGAGTGCAGGTTCGAGTCCCGGCTGCTCCACTTCTTTTTTATTTATTTTTTTTACAGGCAGAGTGGATAGTGAGAGAGACAGAGAGAAAGGTCTTTCTTTTCCGTTGGTTCACTCTCCGATGGCCACCACGGGTGGCGCGCTGCAGCCGGCGCACCGCGCTGATCCGAAGGCACGAGCCAGGTGCTTCTTCTGGTCTCCCATGGGGTGCAAGCACTTGGGCCATCGTCCACTGCCCTCCCTGGCCACAGCAGAGAACTGGCCTGGAAGAGGGGCAATCGGGACAGAATCCGGCGCCCCGACTAGGACTAGAACCTGGTGTGCCAGTGCCGCAAGGCGGAGGATTAGCCTATTGCTGCTCCACTTCTGATCTCGCTCCCTGCTAATGCACCTGGGAAAGTGGCAGAGGACGGCTCAAGTGCTTGGGCCCCTGCACCTACGTGGGAGATCTGGATGGGGCTCTGGGCTTCCAGCTTTAGCCTGGCCCAGTCCTGGCCATTGTCATTTTGGGGAATGAACCAGTGGATGGAAGGGCTCTCTCGCTTCTCCCCTCTGCTCCCCTCTTCCCAACCCACATATGTAACTGACTTTCAGATAAATAAATAGAGCTTTTTTTTAAAAAAAGAAAAACATTTATTTTACTTATCTGAAGGAAAGTCGCAGTGAGAGGTACAGCCAGAGAGAGAGAGAGGTCTTCCATCTGCTGGTTCACTCCCCAGATGGCTGCAATGGCTAAAGCTGAGCTGATCCGAAGCCAGGAGCCAGGAGCTTCCTCTGGGTCTCCCACGTGGGTGCGGGGGCCCGAGGACCTGGGCCGTCTTCTCCCAGGCCACAGCAGAGAGCTGGATCAGAAGTGGAGCAGCCAGGGCTGTAACCGGTGCCATTATGGGATGCTGATGCTGCAGCCCTACTGTGCCCCGGCACTGGCCCCAAACAAATAGATCTAGAAAGCAGCCATGGGGACAGAGTTGTGCCGACACCCGCGCGTGCGCCTGCCTTTGCAGTTCCCCGTGTGGAAGACCAGCCACACCGTCAAGTGGGAGGGCGTGTGGCGAGAGCTGGGCTGCCTCTCGAGGACGGCGTCGTTTGCGGTGCGGAAGGAAAGCGGACACTCGCTGAAGTCATCCCTGTCGGTGAGGACTGTGGCTTTTAGCCAGTAGCTGCCGGAGAGCCAGGCTGTCCTGGGGAAGCAGCCTGCACCCGTGTGAGGCTGATGAGACGCGGGAGAGCGTGGGTGGCCGGGGCGCCGGGACAGGGTCAGCACCCACGGGAGGGGCGGGGGTCGGTCGTCCTGCAGAAGCGCCAAGGCTTGGTGTTGGGGTGTCGCTGTCCTGTGTGAGACAGAAGTGCCGGTGTCGCCCCCCCCCCCCCCCCCGGGCTGTGTAAGGGTGAAGCGGTTCCCACTGGCAGCCCTGGCCCGGGCCACGGCCCACCGTGCCCAGGCGGCGCTGTTTGAAGGAACACCCCATGCCCGTCTCTTTCAGCACGCAATGGTCATCGACTCCCGGAGCTCGTCCATCTTACCAAGACGCGGCGCCCTGCTCAAAGTGAACCAGGTAGCCTTCGCCTCTGACCTCTGCGGCCGGCGGGCGTGGGGGCGAGCCCTGCACAGGCGGTGAGCTGGGGCTGGGGTCACGGAGTGGTCACGTCGCGTAGATCACGTTCATTCCCTTAGTGTGGAAGTTCTGAAATTGCTGGCTGGGACCCCTAGCCCGGGCTCACATCCTGCTTCTCACAGCTGTCTGGTGGCGTCACAGAACCCGGGTGGGCGCGAGGCTGGGACCCTGGGCTGGTCATGGCCGGGAGAGCCGGGAGTCGGAGTGGGGGATGCCTTTGGTTACCTGTGGGGTCAGCTGACGGCGGGCACATCGCTGCCACCTGTGGTGGCGGAGAGGGGAGCCTGTGCCGTGTGCCTGGTGCCCGCTCCAGACAGACGTGCCCTCTCCTGTCCATCCCCCTCCTTTGGCCGAGGCCAGGGAGAGCAGTGTTCCCTGTCGCAAGCGCGGTGGGCGCCGCCCTGGCCCTGGCTGTCGTGCGGGGCAGGAGCCCGGGGACCTGGGCCTGGTGTAGAGGAGCAACTGGAAATGAGGTGCTGATAGACTTGAGCTGGTGCTCAGCCCACGGCTGCTCTCAGATCTGTTGATTGGGCCAGTGCCGGGGCACAGTGGGTAAAGCCAGGCCTGCAGCGTCAGCATCCCCTCCAGGCCCATCACCTCGAGCGGGCCCTGCCGCGGGGGACTGGTGTGCGGGGTGTGGTCAGGCCCAGTGCTGTCCACCGTGGAGAAGGCCCTGCCGCGGGGGAGTGGTGTGCGGTGTGTGGTCAGGCCCAGTGCTGTCCACCGTGGAGAGGGCCCTGCCGCGGGGGAGTGGTGTGCGGTGTGTGGTCAGGCCCAGTGCTGTCCACCGTGGAGCGGGCCCTGCCGCGGGGGAGTGGTGTGCGGTGTGTGGTCAGGCCCATTGCTGTCCACCGTGGAGAGGGCCCTGCTGCGGGGCTGTGGTGTGCGGTGTGTGGTCAGGCCCAGTGCTGTCCACCGTGGAGAAGGCCCTGCCGCGGGGGAGTGGTGTGCGGTGTGTGGTCAGGCCCAGTGCTGTCCACCGTGGAGCGGGCCCTGCCGTGCGGGGCTGTGGTGTGCGGTGTGTGGTCAGGCCCAGTGCTGTCCACCGCGGAGTGGGCCCTGCTGTGCAGGGCTGTGATGTGCAGTGTGTGGTCAGGCCCAGTGCTGTCCACGTGGAGCGGGCCTTGCCGTGTGGGGCTGTGATGTGCGGTGTGTGGTCAGGCCCAGTGCTGTCCACCGTGGAGAAGGCCCTGCCGTGCGGGGGAGTGGTGTGCGGTGTGTGGTCAGGCCCAGTGCTGTCCACCGTGGAGAGGGCCCTGCCGCGGGGGAGTGGTGTGCGGTGTGTGGTCAGGCCCAGTGCTGTCCACCGTGGAGAGGGCCCTGCCGCGGGGGAGTGGTGTGCGGTGTGTGGTCAGGCCCAGTGCTGTCCACCGTGGAGAGGGCCCTGCCGTGCGGGGCTGTGGTGTGCGGTGTGTGGTCAGGCCCAGTGCTGTCCACCGTGGAGAGGGCCCTGCCGTGCGGGGCTGTGATGTGCGGTGTGTGGTCAGGCCCAGTGCTGTCCACCGTGGAGCGGGCCCTGCCGTGCGGGGCTGTGGTGTGCGGTGTGTGGTCAGGCCCAGTGCTGTCCACGTGGAGCGGGCCTTGCCGTGCGGGGCTGTGGTGTGTGGTGTGTGGTCAGGCCCAGTGCTGTCCACCGTGGAGCGGGTCTTGCTTTTCGGGGCTGTGGTGTGTGGTGTGTGGTCAGGCCCAGTGCTATCCACCGTGGAGCGGGCCCTGCCGCGTGGGAGTGGTGTGCGGTGTGTGGTCAGGCCCAGTGCTGTCCACCGTGGAGAGGGCCCTGCCGCGGGGGAGTGGTGTGCGGTGTGTGGTCAGGCCCAGTGCTGTCCACCGTGGAGAGGGCCCTGCCGCGGGGGAGTGGTGTGCGGTGTGTGGTCAGGCCCAGTGCTGTCCACCGTGGAGAGGGCCCTGCCGTGCGGGGCTGTGGTGTGCGGTGTGTGGTCAGGCCCAGTGCTGTCCACCGTGGAGCGGGCCCTGCCGCGGGGGAGTGGTGTGCGGTGTGTGGTCAGGCCCAGTGCTGTCCACCGTGGAGCGGGCCTTGCCGTGCGGGGCTGTGGTGTGTGGTGTGTGGTCAGGCCCAGTGCTGTCCACCGTGGAGAGGGCCCTGCCGTGCGGGGCTGTGGTGTGCGGTGTGTGGTCAGGCCCAGTGCTGTCCACCGTGGAGAGGGCCCTGCCGCGGGGGAGTGGTGTGCGGTGTGTGGTCAGGCCCAGTGCTGTCCACCGTGGAGCGGGCCCTGCCGTGCGGGGCTGTGGTGTGCGGTGTGTGGTCAGGCCCAGTGCTGTCCACCGCGGAGTGGGCCCTGCTGTGCAGGGCTGTGATGTGCAGTGTGTGGTCAGGCCCAGTGCTGTCCACTGCGGGTAGGACCCAGCGTCTAGAAGGCAGTGTGTCAAAGCAGCATGAGTCAGTGGTAGGACTCGGGGTCCCTGGACCGCTTGTCTTGCCCCCTTGACTGGAGGCCCCTTGCCCACAGGAGCTGGCCGGCTACACGGGAGGGGACGTGAGCTTCCTGAAGGAAGACTTCGAGCTGCAGCTGAATAGACAGCTCGTGTTCGACTCGGTGAGTGCCTGGCGCTGCCGCGTCCCTGTCTGATCTCAGGTCCCAGATCCTGGCACGGCGGTGCGCAAGCAGGAGGGTTCACGTCCCCCAGTCCAGGCACGAGCGGCTGTTGCTCTGTGGGAGTCTCGCGCCAGCTACTGCACACGGCACCCGGACACAGGCGTGCCCCTCGCCCCTCGCCCTGGCTCTGCTCGGTCCGCACGCTCTGCCTCTGTGGACGGTGTCTCCTCTGATCCAGGCCGCTTGGCTCCTTGTCCTCCCAGGATATGAGGTGTTGGGGCTGGCGGTGGTGCAGCCAGTGGAGCCCCGACTGGGAGGGCCCCAGCTGACCGCCAAGTCCTCCAGTGCCCGGTGCTGGGCCCTTCACCTGCCGCCTGCGGGCGAGGGGCCGGGGATTTCTTTCTTTCTTTTTTTTTTTTTTCCCCGAAACTTATTTACGTGAAAAGTGGAGTTAGAGAGAGGAAGAGACACAGATAATCCTTTAATGGCCACAGTGGCTGGGGCTGGGCCAGGGCCAGGTGACAGGCAGGAGCCTGGAACTGCATCCGGGTCTCCCCCATGGGTGGCAGGGGCCCAAGTCACTGGCCCATCCTCCGCTGCTTTCCCGGACGCCTTAGCAAGTTGGGTGGGAAGCGGAGCAGACAGGTCTTGAACTGGCGTAATATTATGGGATGCTGGTGTCACACATAGTAATATGGGATGCTGGCCCCGGCTACAAGTGTTAGTGAAGTGGCCCGCACCCCAGTCTCAGACGGTTTATTTGAGCGCAGCTCGCTACTGCCCCGTTCAGTCCTTGGTCCAGAGCCCCCTGGCACCTGCCTGCCTCCCCCTCCACATCGTCCGTCCCCGGGCTGCTCCGCTCCTCCCCTTCCACATCGTCCGTCCCCGGGCTGCTCCGCTCCTCCCGCTCCACATCGTCCGTCCCCGGGCTGCTCCGCTCCTCCCCTTCCACATCGTCCGTCCCCGGGCTGCTCCGCTCCTTCCCTCCACATCGTCCGTCCCCGGGCTGCTCCGCTCCTCCCCTCCACATCGTCCGTCCCCGGGCTGCTCCGCTCCTCCCCTCCACATCGTCCGTCCCCGGGCTGCTCCGCTCCTCCCCTCCACATCGTCCGTCCCCGGGCTGCTCCGCTCGCTGCCCAGCCGCTCTGCCTCCTTGGTTTCTGTGGCCCTGCCTGGCTGCCTTCTCCCCACCTTCAGTCTCTCCCTCTCCTTCGCTGCCCCGAGGGCCTGGCTTCCCCTGGGTTCTCGTGGGGCCTCCACTTCTGCGGCCAGTCCTGAGGAGGCCTCCCCACTGTGGCCACAGCTGCCTCTGTCCACCGTGCCCCCAGAGCTTGCCCGACCGTCTCCCAGCCCCAGATCAAGTGTTCCGGATGCCTCGTGCCTGGCCTGTCAGCCCTGGAGCAGCCAGCATCCTGAAACCTCCCTGCCTGGGCTCCTGACCCCGGCTTGCACAGCGACCCCCCGCTGCCCCTCAGAGCCCCCCACCCAGAGCCGCTCAGCCCCTGCTGCCCCTGCTCGCTGGCCCTCCTCCTTCTGCTCACTGCAGACAGGTGGGTCCTCTGAAATGCCCTTGGAGCCTGTAGCGCCCCTGCCTGCAGGGAGAGTGCCCGTGGGCGGAGCTGTAGCCCCTTTCCTCACTAGCCGCCCCTGCCTGCAGGGGGAGCGCCCGCGGGCGGAGCTGTGCCCCTCTCCTTGCTAGCCGCCCCTGCCTGCAGGGGGAGCGCCTGCGGACGGAGCTGTAGCCCCTCTCCTCACTAGCCGCCCCTGCCTGCAGGGGGAGCTCCCGCGGGCAGAGCTGTGTCCCCTCTCCTCGCTAGCCGCCCCTGCCTGCAGGGGGAGCGCCCGCGGGCGGAGCTGTGCCCCCCTCCTTGCTCACCGCCCCTGCCTGCAGGGGGAGTGCCCACGGGCGGAGCTGTGCCCCTCTCCTTGCTAGCCGCCCCTGCCTGCAGGGGGAGCGCCTGCGGATGGAGCTGTAGCCCCCTCTCCTCACTAGCTGCCCCTGCCTGCAGGGGGAGCGCCCGTGGGCGGAGCTGTGCCCCTCTCCTTGCTAGCCGCCCCTGCCTGCAGGGGGAGCACCCGCGGGCGGAGCTGTGCCCCTCTCCTCACTAGCCGCCCCTGCCTGCAGGGGGAGCGCCCGCGGGCGGAGCTGTAGCCCCTCTCCTCACTAGCCGCCCCTGCCTGCAGGGGGAGCACCCGCGGGCAGAGCTGTAGCCCCTCTCCTCACTAGCCGCCCCTCTCTGCAGGGGGAGCGCCCGCGGGCGGAGCTGTGCCCCCTCCTTGCTCGCCGCAGGCCGAGCGGTGCCGGCCCTCACGCCGCCCTCTGCCGGCTGTGGCTTCCTCGTCTCAGCTGTTCCCTCGTTCCCCCGCTCCCTCTAAGACTGGCACAGGCCTCCCTCCGCAAGCCTTTTCGGAGCGCCCAGATGGAGGGAGGCTCCTCGGCTGTGCGCGTGCCGCCTGTGCTTACCTTGTGTTGGCTCTGTCTTCCCGCCAGCCATCCACCTGCCACCTGTCCGCCCGCCCAGCCAGCCTGCCAGCCCGCGCACGGCGGCCAGCTGTGCCGCGACTGCCAGTGAATGAAGCACACTTCCTGCTCTGAAGGAGCACGGGTTCTGGGAGGGCGGGGCTGGGGGCCACAGAGACGCTCCCGGGATCTAGGGGGGCCGGGCTGGGGGCCACAGAGACGCTCCCGGGATCTAGGGGGGCCGGGCTGGGGGCCACAGAGACGCTCCCGGGATCTAGGGGGGCTGGGCTGGGGGCCACAGAGACGCTCCTGGGATCTAGGGGGCCGGGCCCGCGAGCCTGCAGACGCTCCTGTTTCATTTGGCCAGAGGTGACGAGCAGCATGAAGAAAGATACCGTGGGAAGAGAGGGTGCTGGTTAGGGCCCCGAGAAGTGTCTCAGACGGCAGCACCTGAGCCACACCCAGGGCCCTGTGAAGGGGCCACGGCCGGCGGGGGCCGGGGAGGGAGCGGCCATGAGGGCTCGGTGGGAGTCTGAGTCGTGGCGGTCACTGCTACTCGGACCAGGAGCAGGAGCGTGGGGCAGGTGCAAGCAGGAGGGCGGTGGAGAGGCCGCCGGCAGCTGCTGAGCTGCTGCTGCACACCGGGCAGGCGGGGCGCGCCCTGTGGGGGTGAGGGGCAGGAAGGGGGCGCTGTTTCCTGCAGGCGCGGAAGAGACGGCTGTGCCTTCGCGCCCTGTGGTGGAGAGGCCTGAGCAGGCCAGGGCGCTGCGTCCACCGCGGGGCGGAGCTGCGGTGACCCGGCAGAGTGGGAGCCGCGCCGGCCGACCTCGGGTGCGGGTCTGGAGCTGCACTTGCTCGTGGGAGAGGCTCCACGCAGCACAGGCCAGTTCCGTTCCTCAGCCAGGCAAGCCGTGCCCCTCCTGGGGCTGGCACCGAGGCGGCCGTGCGGGCCGCGGGCACCGGCGTGCGGCCCCTCTTCTCTGCGGACGAAGGCAGTGGAAACAGCTGTGTGTTTGCGTCTTGCAGGTCGTCTCGGCGTCTCTGTGGGGGGGGATGCTGGTGCCCATCGGGGATAAGCCGTCCAGCATCGCTGACAGGTGAGTGGGGGTGAGTGGGGGTGAGCTGCACCTGTTTGCCTTTGTGTCTCACAAGGCTTATTTTTATTATTATTAATTTATTTAAAGGGTTACAGAGAAACAGATTTTCTGTCTGCTGATTCACTCCCCGGGGCTGGTCTGGGTGGACACCAGGAGCCCAGAGCTCTGGGTCTCCCCTGTAAGGGCCATCCTCCTCCGCTGCTCTCCCACGCGCATTTGCAGGAGCTGGACCTGGAGGGGAGCAGTGGGGACTTGAACCGGTGCCCATATGGGATGCAGGGTCACGGGGCTGCCACAGCGCCAGCCCCTCTTACAAGGTGTTTTAAACAAGTGTGCTTATCGAGGAGGGCAGCCTCTCGAATGTTAGTTTTTACGTTTAAGCTAATTTCAGAAAACCCCAGCTTTCATCTTAAATATGTGTTGTGCTTTCTGTTAGCGGAGTTGCTTTATTATACTAAAAAGCTTGTGTTGTTCCCTTTTGCTTATGAAAGAATACAGTTGATGCACATTGCAAAAACACAGGCACATTTAAGACGTGCACTCGGTCCTACTCAGTGCTGGGTAGTGGGCGCTGGGGCCGCTGGGTGCCGGTGCAGCCGTGTGCGTGCACGTACGGGTGCCGCTGGGGCCGTGTGCTGCACGGTGCAGTATTGTGTGCTCCTCACCTTCCCCAGGTCCTGAGTCCTTTGTCAGCAGCCGCTGATGTCTCATTGCGTGTGTGCGGGGCACCTGCCAGCCTGCCTGGTTGTCCTGCGATTCAGTTGCTTCTCAGGGAATCTCAGTGAGGGTTCAGAAGTAACACTGAAGAATAACTTTGTAAATACTTTGTTGCTCCTTGGTTTTCCGAGAAGGGAGTCCTATTTGTGGAGTTACCGTGGCTTAGAGCCTGGCAAAGCCTGTTAGGCTCCAGGGAGGATTCCGGGCAGGCTGTGGAGACTTAGCCCACAGCCGGCTGGCAGGTTGGGAGGTTGTGCTGGTTGCTTTGAAATGCAGATGATGTCCTGGGGGGCTGGCAGCCGTCTCTTCCACCCCGCATTAGCTCCGCTCCTATTTTAGCT
Source organism: Sylvilagus floridanus (assembly GCA_949820135.1). Classification (NCBI taxonomy): domain Eukaryota; kingdom Metazoa; phylum Chordata; class Mammalia; order Lagomorpha; family Leporidae; genus Sylvilagus; species Sylvilagus floridanus. Next base: position 4,249,071 of record OX463231.1, on the reverse strand, counting down.
TGAACTGGTTCAGCCTTTTTGGATGACAGTTTCAAAGTATAATGATTTTAAATTTATAAGCTCTGGGACCTAACAGTTTCACCTCAACGAATCTAATTTACAAAAGTAATAAATGCAGACATTTATGTACAAGGATGTCCATCATAGGAATGTGATTAATAGCAAAAAATGTAACCGTGCCTTACACAGCTACCCCCCCCCCACCCCCATCCCCCGGCCGGGAAGTGGTTAAGTTCCAGCAGAAGCACCTGAAGTAGGACCCTGATTACCAGAAGTAAGGAGACGGGTGTCTGCGCTGAGCGCTGTGCTGCGCACGGGCCTGCCGTGCAGAGGAGCTGCCCCGGCCTGGGTGCAGGTCACGCTGGGCTCACTGCCCTGGGCAGGTTGTGTGCCGCCTGCACCGCTGAGTTCTTGCCACGAATGTGAAGGGTGTGTCATTTTGAAGAAAAGGGAGCTTCCTGTTTGTTTCTGATATTAGTGGGGAGTTCACAAAGGCTTTGCTCAGAAAAAGCCCATTGTACACTTCCAAGTTCAAGTGCTCCTGTGGGGGTGACCAGGACGGCGCCTGTCCCTCTGTGCAGGTGCCCAGCCCCCGGCCGCTCCCGGTCAGCAGGGCCCCACAGCCCGGCAGATGCTGCCGTCTTCTCGTTGTGATTCCTTCTCGGGATCTGCACGATCTGAAACGCTGTCCAACGTCTTAGAGAGTGGACGGAACGTCTGAGCTGTTTTCAGCTTGTGCTTTTCATTTTACTTGGATATGAAGGAGTGTGGTCGTCCCAGTGCATTAAGAAACACAGGAGGAATTAATAGAAATTAAAATTTTGAAAATTACAACCTAATTACAGTAATCATTGTTGAAAATGCAAAAAAGTTAAATTAACAGTGGTTCCGGTCCGTCTGTTTCCTTTGGTGCTGTTCCCCTCCTCCCGCACGTTGGGACACTCTGTTCATTCCTGTCTCCTGCCTTGTAACTTCATGCTGTGTGTGAGCCGGCCGAGTCTCAGCTCGTGCCCACCCCACCCCGCCAGGGTGCCGTCACCTGCAGCACCAAAGCTCTGGGCATCCGTTAAGGAGTTTGGATTCGAAGGCTGGGTTTTATGGAGTTCCCCGTGGTCGTGTGTAACTAACTGGCGCTGCCGCCATCCAGCCCAGACGTGAGAACTTCCGGTGAGCTGACACCTGTCGTTTTGTTGCAGGTTTTACCTCGGGGGACCGACGAGCGTCCGCGGGTTCAGCATGCACAGCATCGGACCACAGAGCGAAGGTCTGTCCTCACCCAGGGGCCGGGTCCTGGGGTCGCGGCCAGGTCTGTCCTCACCCAGGGGCCGGGTCCTGGGGTCACGGCCAGGTCTGTCCTCACCCAGGGGCCGGGTCCTGGGGTCACGGCCAGGTCTGTCCTCACCCAGGGGCCGGGTCCTGGGGTCACGGCCAGGTCTGTCCTCACCCAGGGGCCGGGTCCTGGGGTCACGGCCAGGTCTGTCCTCAGCAGGGGCCGGGTCCTGGGGTCACGACCAGGTCTGTCCATTACCCATGGGCCAGGTCTGGTTTTCAGGGTCGCGGCCAGGTCTGTCCTCACCCAGGGGCCGGGTCCTGGGGTCACGGCCAGATCTGTCCTCACTCAGGGGCCGGGTCTGGTCTTCAGGGTCACGGCCGGGTCTGTCCTCACCCAGGGGCCGGGTCCTGGGGTCACGGCCAGATCTGTCCTCACTCAGGGGCCGGGTCTGGTCTTCAGGGTCACGGCCGGGTCTGTCCTCACCCAGGGGCCGGGTCTGGTCTTCAGGGTCGCGGCCAAGTCTGTCCTCACCCAGGGGCCGGGTCCTGGGGTCACGGCCAGATCTGTCCTCACTCAGGGGCCGGGTCTGGTCTTCAGGGTCACGGCCGGGTCTGGTCTTTGGGGTCATGGCCAGGTTTCCCTTGTGTTTTTGTTTAGGATTGATTTATTTGTTTGAAAGAGTTACAGAGAGAGACAGAGAGTTCTGCTGGTTCACTCCCCAATTGGCCACAGCGGCCAGGGCTGGGCCAGGCCGGAACTAGGAGCTTCATCGGGAACTCCTGCAGGAGTGCAGAGGCACGAGCACTTGGGCCAACCTCTGCTGCTCTCCCAGGCCATCAGCAGGGAGCTGGACCGGAAGTGGAGCAGCCCATGTGGGATGTGGGTGCTGTAGGCAGCGGCTTAACCCCCTGCCCCAGCGCAGGCCCCCACATCTAACTTCATTTCTTAAAGATTTATGTATGTATTTGAAAGAGTTACACAGAGAGAGGAGAGGTGTGGGGGGTCTTCCATCTGCTGGTTTCCTCCCCAAATGGCTGCAACAGCTGGAGCTGGGCCGATCCTAAGCCAGGAGCCAGGAGCTTCTTCCGGGCCTCCTCTGTGGCTGCAGGGGCCCAAGCACTTGGGTCATCTTCTACTGCTTTCCTAGGCCACAGCAGAGAGCTGGAGCGGAAGTGGAGCAGCCGGGACTTGAACCAGCGCCCATATAGGATGCCCGCACCACAGGCGTCAGCCTTACCCGCTGCGCCACAGCGCCGGCCCCACATCTAAGTTTTTTTTTTTTTAAAAAAACATTTTCTTTTCTTTATTTTATTTATTTATTTTTTAATTTTTGACAGGCAGAGTGGAGAGTGAGAGAGAGAGAGAGACAGAGAGAAAGTCTTCCTTTGCCGTTGGTTCACCCTCCAATGGCTGCCGCGGCCAGCGCACCGCGCTCATCCGATGGCAGGACCCAGGTGCCAGGTGCTTTTCCTGGTCTCCCCATGGGGTGCAGGGCCCAAGCACCTGGGCCATCCTCCACTGCACTCCTGGGCCACAGCAGAGAGCTGGCCTGGAAGAGGGGCAACCGGGACAGAATCCGGCGCCCCGACCGGGACTAGAACCCGGTGTGCCGGCGCCGCAAGGAGGAGGATTAGCCTATTGAGCCACGGCGCCGGCCCACATCTAAGTTTTAAAACCAGGTGTTTGCTGGTTTAAATCTGACAACCGTAGCATCCATATTTGACAGCACTGGAATTAGTTCAACACAGAGATCAGTGCGCAGCGGGCACAGGATGTCTGTCAGAACTGGAGAAGGCAGTGCCCTGCAGGCGCCCACCAGAGAGGGCGCTGTGCCCCCAGTCCCGTCTCACGCGGCACCTCGCCGAGTTTCACTGGCATAAATCCTAAACGCTTCTTGCACTTTATCATTTTGAATGGCTGCACGTTTCATCTTACTGACACACTGAGGTTGCTTTGTAAGTAAGATATTTGTTTATAAAGCACTTTTAGATCCACTGAAAACGCGCTGGCAGTTGTCGGGCACCCTGCACAGCTCCCGTGACGCCGGCGTGGGAAGTGCGTGTGGTCGGTGCCGTGGGAGCCCCAGTCCGCGGCTCTCCCCAGGGCCCCCGTGTGCGCGTCCTGTGGGCTGTGGCGGGGGCACGACGCCCTTGCCACTGAGGGCGCCTCAGAAGTGCGTGGGGAACGGAGTTGTTTTGGTGCGACACATTTTGAAATCCATGTGTGGTTTTTTTCATAATCATTTCTCATGAGCTTTATTATTTTTTAGATTTGTATTTATCCTATTTGGAAGGCAGAGAGAGACCGAGACAGAGCACTCTCACCCACCGGCTCACGCCCCAGCGTGGCTGAGCCAGACTAAACCTGGGAGCCCAGGACTCGCCTGGGTCTCCCGTGTGCTGCAGGGACCCCGTGCTGAGCCCTCCCTGCTGCCCCAGGGGCTGCATCAGCCGACGCAGGAACCCGAGGGGCGCGGACTCGCAGGCTGCACTGCGGTGTGGCCTGCAGGTGCCGGGCCGCGTCTCCACTGCTCTGCTGAGCACTCGTCCCCGAGAACTCTGAAGAACGCTGCATACATGCATTTCAAACTACTTTTCTATTTAAAAAAATCCCGTTTTCCACAAACCCTGAAGGATTCTCAGGATAGCACACAGAGTTGCCTCACTGCCCGCAGATCCGCTCCACTCCGCTTAGCCATCCCTGCTGCCTCTGCCGGCCGCCTGCCGGCCGCTGACCTCACTGTCCCGCCCCCTGCCATTCTGGACCTCCTCGGAGCAGAGGCACACAGCCCGGTCAGGCTGGCTCCTTCCTCGCAGTCAGAAGCTTCGGAGGCCCCTGGCGTGTGTGATACACGAGAGCTCTTTTCTTTAAGACGTGTTTGTTCATGTGAAAGGCAAGGGTTACAGACGGGGAGAGAGAGCTTCCATCTGCCGGCACACTCCTCAGATAGCCACAGCGGAAGCCAGGAGCCAGGACTCGCCGGCTCCCCCATGCTGGGCTTAGGGATCCAAGCTCATGGCTGTCTCCCGCTGCTTTCCCAGGTGCATGGGAAGCGGAGCAGCCGGGACCACAGCCAGCACTCGGAGAATGGGCCGCTGGTGTTGCGGGCGGGCCGCTGCTCAGCCTGTTGGGTGCCGGCACTCCGAGCACTCGGGCTTTGTCCTCTGGACGCTGTCCCGGTCCTCCTCCCGCCAGCCTGGTCTGGAACTTGTTAGGCGTCTCTGCACGCGTTGGTGACCGGCACCTGTGGCCGTGTGTTCCCCTGTACGGCGTCTGTCCTGTCTCGCCGCTGCACCGAGTGCTGCTCTGGTACATCGCCCACGGCGCTGCGCGTGGCTCAGGGCTTCGCACGACGGGGATTATCTTCCCTGTGGTGAGAGTGCTTCTAGAGAAACAAAGCGGGAAGGCACTGGGCGCGAGTGACAGCTCTGCCGCCCGCGGTCCCTGGACTCTCAGCTCCGGCTCCTGACCCAGCTGCCGCCAGCGCAGGCGCTGGGAGCTGTAGGGTCGGCTGAATTCGCTGGGAGACCCGGGTGGAGCTGCTGGCCCTGGCTTCAGCCCCAGCCCTTGCAGGCCTCTGGGGGTGGCCCGGCACCGTCTCTGTCTCTGAAATGAGGAATTCCCAGAGCAGAGGCAAGCCGAGGCCTGTAGAGCTGCGCCGTGCCGTGCCCCCTCCGTCAGAAGGGGACAGCGTCCGTGAGCGGAGGGCGGTGTCCGGAACCACGTCATCTGCTACTCGTCCCCGATCGAGGAGCTGCTGAGGTTCAGTCCTGGAGGTGCCGGGATGTGTCGCCTTCAGGCCTCCGCCACAGGGCACTGAGACACTTGCTAAATGGTGTTTTGAAGGCGGTCCCTGTGCGGGTTGGTGTTCGTGTCGCGGCTGCTCACGGTCCAAGGGGAGCATTCTCAGGAGTGGGGCGTGTGCTCTCCGTGCGCGTCGCCAATTTAGCGGCAGGAACACGAAGACCCAGTGGTTGTTGCGCGCTCACAGGCCGCGGCGTGGGGTGCCGCGCTGGCCGGCGGCTGTGCGGCTGCAGAGGCGGCAGGCGCGACTCCACTTTGTGCCTGCATCGAGCACTTGCCAAACACTGGCCCGGTGACCTGCACAGATGGGGTCCGTCTGTCCTTCCTGAGCCGCGCTCGCTCTGCCCACCGCACACTCCTCGGTTGCATCAGAGTCACCCCGGGAGAAGGCTCGTCCCGCGCAAGGTCCGCGGCTCCCGGGGCTAGGCTGGCCCGGGGCTGGGCGCAGCCCTCTGGCCTGGGGTGCATCAGGGCCTCTTGTCTTCTTGCTCCACCAGGCGACTACCTGGGGGGCGAGGCGTACTGGGCCGGCGGCCTGCACCTGTACACGCCGCTGCCCTTCCGGCCCGGCCAGGGCGGCTTCGGAGAACTCTTCAGAACCCACTTTTTCCTCAACGCGGGGAACCTCTGCAACCTCAACTACGGTAAGGGGGGCAGGCAGTGTAGGGCCGGGCGGGCAGTATCGGGGGCGGTGTTGGGCTGGATGGCGTTGGGCCGGGCGGTGTTGGGGGCAGTGTTGGGCCGGATGGCGTCGGGCCCGGCGGTGTCTCTGGGCAGTGTCTGGTGATGGCTTCCGGCTGGCAGAGTCAGGTGGCACCATGTGAGGCAGGGAGCACGCGTGTGTGTGGCCCTCACTTCTGATCTCACTTCCTGTTTGTGAGGCCCCTGGTCCAGCCCTGGGCGCCACGCTGATGGCTTTGTCCAGCCCTGGTCCCTCCCAGAGGCCCCAGTTCTCAGTGCTGTAGTAGGAAGTGCCCGCCTCTCCACCCCTCCCGGTGGGGACTGTAACCCACACACATAGCCTTGGGGCACCAGCGAGCGCTCTGTCCCCTCATTGTGGCCACTGGGGGCTCCGTGGGGTGGGGGGCTCACAGCTGCCCCAGCCGGAGGTGCCAGGTCTCCCTGACACAGCCCCGAGCCAGCGTGGACCCCAGCTTCCCAGGGGATGGAACGTGCCGGGCCAGGGGGCTGAGTCAGCGCTGCCGGGAGGGGGCGGGGCCCCTGACCTCCTGCAGGGCTGGTGGTGCTGGTGACACCTGCTCTTCTCTCCTCAGGGGAGGGGCCCAGAGCCCACCTCCGGAAGCTGGCCGAGTGCATCCGCTGGTCCTACGGGGCAGGCATCGTGCTTCGGCTCGGCAACATCGCGCGGCTGGAGCTGAACTACTGCATCCCCATGGGCGTGCAGAGAGGGGACAGGTACGTGCTGGGCCGCGCCCGTCGCCTCCTCCACTTTGGACCTGCCCCGTCTCCTCCGTGGCTTTAGATTTAGATTTAGATTTAAATTTAGATTTAGATTTAGATTTAGAGGCGCCGAACAGTTAGCTGGAGAGTGAAAACGCAGGCACTTCTTGCAGGTTGGAGGAGAGAATGGGAAGTGACCCATCCACCTCCCTCTCACCCTGAGCCTACTGTCCCCCAGGGGCAGGAGCCCCGAGGGTCGGGATGGGGGTCAGTGGGTGTTCGTGAGCCGTTGGCGGGAGGCGCTGTCTCTGTTGACTGACACCGCAGCCCCGACGCTGGAGCTGCCCAGCCTTGCTGTGGCCACGAGAGCTCTGTCGGGCCTCACTGCAGGCGGCCCCGCAGCCCGGCTCTCCTCCACTTGCTTGCCCAGTCGTCCCTGGGTGTGAGGATAGGTTCCAGGACCCCGCGAGGGACTGAAATCCACACCCGCTCAGGTCCCGAGGCCAGCCGAGGGCGTCTGCCCCCCGCTCTGGGTCCCGGGGCGTCTGCCCCCCGCTCTGGGTCCCGGGGCGTCTGCCCCCGCTCTCGGCCCCTCTCGGTCGCTGGTACCCGGTGCGGTGCCAGCACATCATTGCCTCCTCGGGAGGCGGCGCTGTACTTGGTGCATGGGGTGTTGGGAACTTCTGGAGTTTTCCTTGGTCCGTGTGGTTGTTAAATTGATGACTGGGAGCCGTGGCTGTAGAGGGCGACTGTGATCAGAACTTGCAGACGTCAGTCCCGTCTCGTAGCTGCACGCGTGAGTTTTAAGGAGCGCAGACGTGCGTCGTCACGGTGTGTGTCAGCCAGCTCCCTGGGCTGGCTGCTGCTGTCGGCCGGAGGCTGGATGAGCCCGCCCAGCGTGGCTGCAGTATGAGGTCTCCTCCCGGCCCGTGGGTGTCCTGACGTGGTCTCACTGGTCCTAGAGCAAACCAGTCTCAGGTGGGGTCCAACCCCACCCTGGGCCCTGTGCTGGAGCCCCACCCCCCAAACTCCAGTGCATTGTGGGTGAGGTCCCGTCGTGGGCGTTTGGGGAGGCACACACGGTCCTGGCCGTGAGCCTGCGTGTCTCGCGGCTGTGCTGCCTCCCTCCTGTCATGTCCACGTCCGTGTGGCCGCCAGCGTGTGCTGAGTCAGCCCTGTCTCACGTGTGACGCCGCAGTGGGCTCTGCCGGTCTTCCATTCACATGAGGCGGGGGTGGCGATGTTGGGAGAGCCGCCGTGTGAGCCAGCTCCTGGGCTTCACGGACGGGCCCTCCCGGCCCCCAGCCCTGCGGTGACCCTGCCCCCGCTCGCCACTGCCCTGCCTGCACACTGAGGGGCTGCCGTCCCCTCCCCTCCCCTCACCCCGCTGCCCGCCACGCATGGCAGAGCTGACCAAGGCGCAGTCACACGGACTGCAGGCATGTGCCGCGGAGCCCAGCCGCGTCACCCGGGGAGACCTCAACCTCTGCGGGCCTCTGCGTCCCTGTCCAGAGTGGGCGGTAGCGACAGCAGCCCTCCACGGTGTTGAGGTGTGTCTGCCCTCGGCTCTGCCGTGCGTGTGCCGGGCCTGGTTTGTCCGGCTGCTGCAGCGGCTGTGCCCACACGGGCAGTCCTTCTCGGGGGCCCCCGTGTGGCTCCCGCCACCCCGTCTGCCGTGTGTCCTGGTGTCTAGAGCAAGGCATGCTGGGAGAACTCAGCAGACATCCCTGTGCCTCCAGCTGCAGCGAAGCGCTCTGGTGTTGCCTTCTGGGATCGCGCATCCCACCATAGCTGCTTAGCCATCCTGCTTGAATGGGAGGCGTGTACGTGCCGAGGGCCTTGGAGCCGGGGCCCCTCGCGCCGTGACAGCTGGAGCCCCTCGCGCCATGATTGTGCTGGGTTTCAGAGAGTCCCACTCTTCTGGCTGCACTTTGGACCCGCCCCTGGGGACCCCACTGGGGGGGGTGGATGGTCCTGGGCCTTCCGGCCTCCGGCCCTGTGCAGTACTGCCTGTGGCCACCAGGTGTCAGTGTGCCTGGGAGGGCGGAGGCAGCTCTCGGCCACACGTAGTTTCCACTTTGCCCCTCCTGTGTGTTGAACCTGAGAATGGCATTTGGGGGTGAATTTCCAGGTGTGGTTTCTTCTGGAGGAAGCAGCTCAAGGGCCAGAACCACGGGCACCCGTGGCCCCAGGCTGTGGGCACGCCCTGCCTTCCCACTGTGAGATGGCAGCCGTGGACGCTGTCCAGGTCAGCCTGGCGTCCGTGCGGGTGGAGGTCGCCCGTGTCCAGGGGTGGCCTGGTGTGACGTTCTGTCGTCAGGATGGGAATTTGGGGAGTTCTGAGCGAGGTCGTCGGGAGCAGCAGGCAGGGTCACGTGCACGGCGGGGAGCCACTGGCTCCTCCCACTGTGGCCAGGCTCCAGAGCACCTCCAGAGTGGGCAGCGTTGGCGTGTTTGCTGCCGGGGACCTGTGGCACTGCTGTCTCTGGACGTGACAGTGCTGGCGCCACGTCACTCTGCCGTGTGGGCAGGGTCTCTGGAGACCCAGCAAGGGTCAGGTGGGATGGGCCGGGCCGGCAGGAAGAGCGTGGCGACCTCAGCCCAGGACCAGGCGGGCGCATAGTGGGGTCTGGACACAGGGTGGCGCCGCAGGGGAGCTGGCCGGGCCAGGAGGCTGCTCTGCTCACCCTCACCTCCCGCCCCTGCCCGGCAGTCCACTGGCCTCCGGTCCCCTGGGCCGCCCTGACCACTGAGCTCCCTGCCCGAGGAGAGCCCATCAGAGGAGCCCCGGCACGTGGGAGTCCCGGCGGGGGTGCTGCGGGTGGGGAGCAGGTGCCAGTCCCGGGGCTGCTGGGTGGGTCTGGGCGCTCACTCCCGGTCGTTCCGCTATCAGTGAGTTTCGGCCCAGCTGGTTTTGCTGAGCCGACGGGGTAAAGTCGCCCTCAGATCCCCCTCCCAGAATGCGGCCGAGGGGTCCGCACACCGTGCAGCTTGCATCTGGGGTCCTGCCCTGAGTCGTCAGTGTGGGTCACCGTGGGTCCTGCAGGCTGCCCATGTCAGCACGGCTGCTGGGTTGGCTGAGGGCCCCGGCTCCCCAGCATCCCCGAGTCTGTCTTGAACACGGGTAAAACGGGCGTCGCGATCTGCCCGCAGACCCCACCCGCCACGTGCGGGGACCCCGCCCACAGAGCGTCCCCCTCTCGATGTCAAAGCCTGGGCCCTCTCCTGTCCTGCCTCCCCGGGGCAGGAGGGGTCTGCGGGTGGCCATGCCGAGCCTCTTCCTGAGCCCTGGGGCCCTGCTGGGCTCTGGGCCAGCACCTCCCCGTCTGGCCGTGACGGCGGTGAGGAAGGGCCTGTAGGGGGCGCTGTGTCTCCGCGTCTTCATTCTGCGAGGCCGATCCTTAACGCAGCTGCGGGTGGCAGGGCGGGCACAGGGCTGTGACCCCGAGAGCAGGCTCCCGCACTGGCAGAGCCGCGGGGGGGGGCAGGCTGTGACTCTCCCCCCCTTTTTTAACCAAGTGGATAACAGCTGTCTTGCCGGCGAGCAAGCAGCTCGGGGCAGAACACGGATTGCCGGGAACTTGTCTCAGCGTGCTCCTGCCCTCTCCCCCTCTTTTCCAGGATCTGCGACGGCGTCCAGTTTGGAGCCGGGATAAGGTTCCTGTAGCGGGCGCCCCTGCGGGAGCAGCCCCGGGCCCAGACCTTCTCAGAGTAACCGCGGGGCGGCCCTCGGACTGCAGCCCTGTGGCAGCCGCGTCAATAAATTCTTCACAGAAACGCTCAGATGCCGTGTGGGTCTGACCCGCCCGCCCTCCCCTCCCCGGTCCTGTGTGGGTCTGACCCGCTCTCCCCGGTCCTGTGTGGGTCTGACCCGCTCTCCCTGGTCCTGTGTGGGTCTGACCCCCTCCCCGGTCCTGCGTGGGTCTGACCCGCCCTCCCCGGTCCTGCGTGGGTCTGACCTCCTTTCCCCGGTCCTTCGTGGGTCTGACCCCCTCCCCGGTCCTGCATGGGTCTGACCTCCTTTCCCCGGTCCTGCATGGGTCTGACCCGCCCACCCCAGTCCTGTGTGGATCTGACCCGTTCTCCCTGGTCCTGCGTCACACGCTGGCCTGCATGCTCTCCAGCCCGAGGCCTCACAGTCTGACTCCTTCCCAGCCCTGACTGCCCGGCTCAGGGTTCGGTTCCCACTGCTCCTGAGTATTGAGCAGGGCCAGAGAGCTGGGGGCCACGGTGCTGGGTGTGGGTGGGGGGAGAATCGCGCCATGTGCCAGCTGTGACCCCGGGGGAGGGGGCTGCCCCTGGGGACTGGTAGCAGGATCCGGAGAGCAGTGTCCGTTCCCATGCTGGCTCTCACGCGTCGCCGCATGCCTAGGGCCCTGACCAACACCTGGGGAATCATCCGAGGTCGAGTCCGGGGGGGTCTGCCGCTGGCCCAGGCCAAGGTGCAGGCAGGGCTGAGCCCCCGGGGGCTCCAGGAGATCCTCTTCCTGGCCTCGCGGCTCCCAGAGGCCATGGCGTTCCTTGGGAGCGGAGGGGCCCTCCTGCCACCCACCCCTCCCCACCCACAGAGCCGGAGGTGCAGCTGCTCTCTCTCTGCCTCGCTCTAATGACTCTAACGACTTCCAGGCCCTGTGGGACGGCGTGCAGTGTAGCAGTGAAGTCGCTGCTTGGGTGCCTGCGTCCCGTGTCGGGGGCCGGGTTCAAGTCCTCATTCCAGCTCCCTGCTAGTGCGCACCCTCGGTGCTCGGCTCCCCGCCGCTCAGGGGAGACCTGGCTGGAGTTCCCGGCTCCTGGCTTCCACACGACGCCTCAGCCTGGGCTGCCGCAGACATCTGGGCAGTGAGCTACTGGGCAGGAGCCGAGAGGAGCTCGCTCGCTCGCTCGTCTGCTTCTGTCTCTCTCTGTCTCTGCCTTTCAAGGAAAATGAAAACAAATCAAATAAAATGATTTTCGAAGAACGCCTGTGATCTCGGGTCCCAGGTGGTCCGCGCTGGCCCAGGCTGATCTGCGGGGCAGCGGCCAGCGCCCCCTGCCGTGTCACAGCGCACCTGCAGCCCCAGGAGGCCCCTTCTCTGCGGGGTGGACGGCTGGTCCAAGTCGCATTTTGGAATCTTTTAGGGCCAGCCTCCGTTGGAGTCTTCCAGAAACGGTGCCACAGAGGAGCCTGAGTGGGCAGCGCAGGCGGCAAGAGTGCAGCAGGGCACGGCTGAGAGGCCTCGGGCCAGACTCGGGCCAGCGCCCCTCACCCAGGTATCTTGATAATGAGGTTTTTAAAAAGATTTATTTATTTGAAAGTCAGAGTTACAGAGAGAGAGGCAGAGTGAGAGAGAGAGGTCTTCCATCCGCAGGTTCACTCCCCAGTTGGCTGCAACAGCCGGAGCTGCGCTGATCCGAAGCCAGGAGCCAGGAGCTTCTTCCGGGTCACCCACGTGGGTGCAGGGGCCCAAGGACCTGGGCCATCTTCTACTGCTATCCCAGGCCACAGCAGAGAGCTGGATCAGAAGAGGAGCAGCCGGGGCTAGAACTGGCACCCATATGAGATGTCGGCACTTCAGGCCAGGGTGTTAACCCTCTGCGCCACAGCGCCGGCCCCTTGATAGTGAATTTTTTTTAAGGATTTATTTTTTCTAAGAGCGAAGTTGCAGCAGAGAGGGAGAGACACCTTCCACCTGCTGGTTCATTCGCCGCCGCCCGCCAGTGGCTGCAACAGCCAGGGTGGGCCAAGACCAGGCCAAAGCGAGGAGCCCGGAACACAGCATCCAGGTCTTTCGCGGCAGCGTCTTTGGCTGCTTTCCCAGGTGCATTAGCAGGCAGGCTCCAGTAGGGGGTGCTGGTGTCGGGATGAGTGGCTGAACCCCCTGCGCTGAGACGCCAGCTCCTTTGCAGTTTGCACGGCTGTGGGCGTTGCCAGAGAGCTCACGGGGTGGGGCGGCCTGGCAGGGGCACGGGAGCCGAGCCGAGCAGCACACGGCGTATTCTCGGCGCTACTTCTCAGCAGAGCACAGAATGCCGTAGGTCAAGGGCACCGTAGTTCCTCTGACCCAGCGTCGTGCCTGGAAAGTAGGAAAACATGAGATAGTTTCTCAGCTTCAACAAGGGGAAGTGCAGGGCTGCGAGGGTGCCCGGTGGGCAGTGCGACTGCCTTCCTGGTTCTCCCTGGAACTGGTGTTCTGTCTTTGACCTTGGTTTTCGGCAACAGCCTGCGTCCCGGGAGTCGCGTCCTCCCCTGCCTGGCACAGGGGTTTGGCAGAGTGCGTAAGAAGGAACACAGCGCTGCCTTTTCTCGAGTTTCTAGCTTATTTCAAAGGCAGACATCTGCTGATTCACTCCCCGAATGTCCACAACGGCTGGCGCTCGAGGCGCGACAGGGATAGGAGCGCAGGGCTCCCAGGTGGCTGGCAGGAGCGTTAGAGCGTGGCCGCGGGTGCTGCCTCCCGGGTCCGCGTCGGCGGGAAGCTGGAGTCAGCGCGTACCAAGCCCGGGTGCTCCGGCGGGGCATGCCCGCGTCTTAACCGCTGGGCCAGAAACCCACCCCTCACTCTGTCTTAGGAACGCGGGAAGAACACCCCCCCACGTGTGCGCTCTGTGTGACCGCAGGGTCCTGGCCGCACTGTTGGCTCTCAGCAGCAAAGGCCAAGTGCCCAAGCCTGAGACGCGTGGCCTCGGGACGGAGCTGTTGGACAGGGCTGTGTGTGATGGAGCGTGGCCGGGGCCAGCTGAGCCCGGCGGGGATGAGACGGGTTTAGTTTGCAGGCCGCCTCCCCAGGCTGCGCCTTCGCAAGGCGAGAGGCCTGGAGGCCCCGGGAGAGATGCGGATTCTGCTCCTGCGCAGGTGCGGCGAAGCCCCAAGCCGGAAGCCCTTCAGGTGCTTAATGCGCACGGCCAGAAACGAGGCGAGTCCTGGCGAGTCGTTTCTGGCATGGATATCGGACTCACACTCTCTGCTCGGAATCTCTCCATGCCCTGGGTGGGAGCGGAGCTGGCCTAGGTGTCCCAGTCTCGCTGCACACTGCCAGGGCCCCCCTGGGAAGCCCGCTCCCATGTTCTGATGGGGAGCGCCGTCTCCCTCGCTGGGACCCTGCAGGGCTGTGGCCTTGCCTTGCACCAGGGAGACTGGTTCCCCAGCCCCTGAGCACCTGCCGTGGGCTCTGTCCTCCGTGACCGCCAGCCTGGTGTCCTCTGTACACTGTGACCTTTCGCATCCAGTTCACTGGCCACGCGCACCCCAGCAGCGCCACAGCCACCTGTGAGCCGTCTGTTTGCCACGTCAGAGGACAGCAGCCACCCAGCCCTCAGGCCCGTTCCCCACTTAGGGCCGCTGTAGTCATACAGAATCAGACCCCATTCACTAACAGCCCCGGCTGCAGCAGGGAGAGCGGGGCTCCCGGGGTGGGCCCAGCGCCCCCCCTCGGCGCCCCACTGCAGCCTGGCGCCCGAGGTCCTGCCGGTCACTGCTAGAGACCCCGTCCCCCACCTCGGTGCCCCACTGCAGCCTGGCACCCGAGGTCCTGCCGGTCACTGCTAGAGGCCCCGTCCCCCCCCTCGGTGCCCCACTGCAGCCTGGTGCCCGAGGTCCTGCTGGTCACTGCTAGATGCCCCGCCCACCGCCTTTGAGGAAATGCGTGCACAGCCTCCAGGCGAGACGGCTTCCCCGGAAGGGCTGCTGGGGTGGTGGTTCCCCCGGCTGTCGCGGAACAGGGCTGGGGCTGGGGCCAGGCGAGGGGCTGGCAGTAGTCTTGTTCCTGCCGTCTCTGTGAAGGGGACCCGTGTCTCCGTGGCCTGGTGTGCAGGGGCACAGAGACAGCTCGGTGCCTTCCCGCTCACCTCTGCTCAGACGCCAGCCCAGGGAACCGCGGGCGCAGCCTCGAGTCTCAGGACCCCCGGGGGTCCCTGGGCCACACTCTGAGAACCCCGCGTAGACGGGGCTGTCACGGCAGAGAGGGAGTGCCCTGGCGATGCAGGTGGGCGGGGCCTGTATGAGGAGGGACCCCCTGGTGTCTCTGTCCCCTCCCTGTCTCCTCTGTCGGGTGGGCACAGCCACCCTGCCCACAGCAGGGGCCACACTGGATGGTGCTGGCAGAGGGCAAAGGTCAGGGCCGCGGGCGGCGCTGTTGCCCGGGACAGCTGCATGCCGTGTGGGCGCCAGTTCGAGCCCAGCCTCTGACCCGGTTTCCTGCTGACGCGCCGGGAAGTCCTTGAGGCGCTGTCACCCGTGTGGAGACCCCGATGGAGTTCCCGGCCCAGCCCCAGCCGGGGCGGCCATTTGGGGTGTCTGTTTCTCAGCCTCTCTGGTGCTGTCTTTGAAGTCAGTCTTCAATAAAAACCGCAGACAGGGCCTGGCCGGTGCCCGTGGTGTGCCAGGAGGCGGGCTCAGGGCTGCCCAGCCTCTCCCGCTGCGTGTGACCCTGACGGCCCGAAGACTGGCAACATTTGAAATTGTTATTGATTTATGGGCTGTTATTCGAAAGAGAGGGACAGCGGTCTCCCACGTGGGTGCAGGGGCCCAAGCACTCGGGCCAGCGGGGAGCTGGAATGGGAGCAGAGCTGGGATTCAACCCAGGCCCTGGGGTATGGGATGCGGTGTCCCTGGGGGTGTCCTCGCCCCGCGCCAGGCCCCGGCTGCGAGCTTCGCATTGGACGGACGGCACGTGCGCTTACACGCACAGAATTCGGTTCCGAGGTGTGGACGAGGGAGGCCGTCCACCCCGCCCTGCGGGGTCAGAGCAGCCGTCTAGTGAAGAGAGGGCGCGCGCTGGCATGCGGGGCTGACGCCAGAGCCGGGGCCTGATGCAGGGCGCGTCGGGCGCTTACCCCTCCAGGCGCTGGTCAGTTAGCATCTCTGGACGGCACGGCCGCGATGATGGTGGGTGGTCGCCATCTGTCACTGGGAGCGACTGCGCAGGCGCCGAGGCGGGGGCGGGGGCGCCGGCCGGCACCGCCAGGAGCCTGGCCCTTCCTCTGCGTGGACGCGGCCCGGCCCGGCCCCGTGCTTCCTGTGTGGGCGGGGCCGGGGCCGGGGCCGGAGAGGGCTTTCGGTTCTTCCTCTGTGCGTCGGTGCTGTGCACAGCCCGGCTCAGCGCCGTGGGGGTGCGCGGCTCCCTCGCCCGGCCCTCCGAGTGACCTGCGGGCCGTGCCCTCGCCGCCCCCACGCCCAGCCCTGCTTCTGCCTGGAGACCTCCACTGGCTTGTCACTGTTACCTGCTGGGTGACCCGTGTTTGTCAGGCTTCCGAGAAGGGGGGGGTAACAAGCTCGATGCCGTGGGAAAGACGGGTTCACCCTGTCCGTTAGCAGCTGCAGGCTGCGTCGTCTTTGAACATTTTTATTTACTTTTCTTTGGAAGGCAGCGGTACCTTCCATCCGCTGGGTCGCTCCCCCCAGTGCCTCGGAAGCCGGCCTGAGGCTGGGAGCTGGGAGCTGGTGCCAGGTCTCCCTTGTGCACGGCAGGGACCCAAGCACTTGAGCCACGGTGCGCTAGCAGGGCGCTGGAGGTGGAGGTGTAGCCAGGGCTCGAACCCGGGCACTCCGGTGTGTGTGTTCACGGCAGCCCGACAGCTGCCCGACGCCCGCGTTGTCCACAGTGAGGGAACCACCAGGGAGCCTGGGGGCAGTGCCCCTGTCGGAACTGCAGGCCGAGCTAAGACATGGCCGCTGCTCGAGTCAGCGTGTCTCCTGCCATCTGACAGCCCCCCAACAGCGCTGCTGCGGCCTGCTGGAGCCGGGAAGATTCTGGAAGGCCGTGGTGACGGGAGCCGAGGGTAGGCATCCCCTTGCTAGTTCCCGGCAGCTTCCCGGGCCTGGACAACGTAGCTCTGAAGTCATAAGGTGCAGCTCGACACGCTGGGCGAACGCCTCTGGGTGAAGGAGCTGCCGAGTGCCCTGCGCGTCCCCGAGCTGAACTCCGTGTGCCCCGTGCCGGCTCCACGTCCCCGAGGCCCTGCGGCACATGTGGCCTCAGACGGCCCGGCTCAGTGCTCCCGAGTGATCGGCAGCGGCACGAAAGGCCAAGCGTTGAGACGGCGTTTTTGCAGCAAGGAGAGCGGCTGTTACGTTCAAACCTGCGCAGTGGCAGAGGTCGGCTGGTGAAAGAGCGGCAGATTCCGGGAATGCTACCCCCAGTGGAGTTTTCTAAAGGTGACTTGACGGCCAGCGCCGCGGCTCACTAGGCTAATCCACCTTGCGGCGCCGGCACACCGGGTTCTAGTCCCGGTCGGGGTGCCGGATCCTGTCCCGGTTGCCCCTCTTCCAGTCCAGCCCTCTGCTGTGGCCCGGGAGTGCAGTGGAGGATGGCCCAAGTGCTTGGGCCCTGCACCCCATGGGAGACCAGGAGAAGCACCTGGCTCCTGCCATCGGATCAGCGCGATGTGCCGGCTGCAGCGTGCCGGCCATGGCGGCCATTGGAGGGTGAACCAACGGCAAAGGAAGACCTTTCTCTCTGTCTCTCTCTCTCACTGTCCACTCTGCCTGTCAATAAATAAATAAATAAATAAATAAATAAATAAATGAATGAATGAAGGTGACTTGAGAGGGAGGAGGAGCGAGCTGTCACTTGCTGGTTCGCTCCCCCAGATGCTGCGACGGGTGACCAGTTCCTCCAGCCGTCACCACTGCCTTCCCCGTGCGTGTTGGCAGGAAGCTGGAAGTGGGAGCGGGGGCAGCATCCACACCCGGGCGCCGGTGTGGGGGCAGCATCCACACCCGGGCGCCGGTGTGGGGGCAGCATCCACACCCGGGCGCCGGTGTGGGGGCAGCATCCACACCCGGGCGCCGGTGTGGGGTGCAGGTGCCCGGCCGGCAGATGCAGTGTTGGGGTGGGCGGGGGCTCAGCAGGGCCGTAGCTCGCGGTCAGCGCTCTGTCAGGATCCCTGCAGGAGAGGACTTTGTCCCCGCCACGGGGCAGCGCCCTGCCGTGTCCCCACACCCTGCTGCTCCGGGCACGCGGCAGTGAAGTCACACGTAAGCACCTGTTGCCCGGCACATGCGTGACGTGAGACTCCGGAAGTCCCCGTGGTCAGGGCCCATGGCCTCCCTTCACGGAGCTCTGTCTGCTAGAACCACGCAGCTGGACACGTTCTAAGGTGGGAAGCTGCGTCCTTGGCTGGCAGCGCTTTCCCAGAAGCCCACGGGGCGCTTTTGAACGGGGCCCTGTTTTGCGGTGGGTGAAGCTGCTGCTTGGGACTCCCGCATCCCACACGGGGGAGTCTAGGATGGAGTCCCGGCTGCCCACTTCCCATCCAGCTCCTGGGAAAGCAGTGGAAGACGGCCCAAGCACGTGGGCCCCTGCACCCACATGGGAGACCCGGATGGGGCTCCTGGCTTCCACCTGGCCCAGCCCGGGCTGCTGTGGGCATTTGGGGAGTGGCCAGAGATCGATCTACCTCCCTCCCTTTCTGCCACTCTATTTTCCAAGTAAATCTTTAAATAAATAGATGTGTCTCCCCTGGCTGCTCCAGGGCACAGCCCACCCTCGTCACCAGCTGTGCCCGGACCGAGTGGGTGGCACCCGCACCAGTGAGAGCTTTTCTGGGTCAGCGGCAGCATCGTAATCCTGAGCGGCCTCCGACCCTGTGGTCTCACGCGGGAGCCCCGCCAGCCTGCTGCCACCCACCCACCCATCTGTCCATCTGTCCATCCACCCACCCACCCATCCATCCATCCCTCCATCCGTCCGTCCATCCATGCACCCATCCACCCGTCTGTCCACCTATCCATCCATCCGTCTGTCCGTCCATCCATCCAACCTGCCATCTGCCTGTCCGTCCATCCATGCATTCAGCGAACACCACACTCCTGGACGTGCCAGAGCATGAGGTGGGGATACCATTGCCCATTAGCGGGGAGCACGGACGGTCAGCCAGGAGAGGGGTCGTGCTGGGGATATGGGAGGACGCTGTGCTGGGCCTCGGGGCGGGCGGGGAGGGCAGGAGGGACCTGCAGTTTCCCACGCCCCCGTCCTGCACACCGGCAGTGGCTGTGTGTGGCTCGAGGTCGCCTCTGGCTCCCCGTGGGTGCCCGGCTGGGGCCCGTGCCGCAGTGGACATTCTACCCCCGAGAGCTGACAGCCCCCAGGGTCTCCCTTGTTTGCCCATCGGCTCTCTCTGCATCTCCCGCCTGCTCCCGGCCCCTCCGCGGGGTCTCCGGCACCCACGGGCAGAACTTTCCAGAATGTCTGAGGTTGCCTTCAGTCTCAGGGCCCGATTTGTTTGTGGTCTTGGACACAGGCTTTTTATCTGCTGTGGTTGGATGTGGTGAGAACGCCCCAACCTCCACCGTGACCAGAGGCTCGGTGCCCGGCGTGCTGGTGTCCGGAGGTGGTGGGGCCTGGGTGAGGGTGCGAGGACGTCTCCTGAGCAAGCCAGGCAGAGGGAGCGGAGAGTGACAGAGAGAGCTCTGCCATCTGCCGTCCCAAGTGCCAGCGACCGCCAGGGCTGAGCCGCATCAAAGCCGGGAGCCAGAAACTCAATGCCAGTCTCCCATGCGCGTGGCAGAGACCCAGCGACCCCAGCCGTCGCTGCCACTCCCTGGGTGCGCGTGGGCAGGAAGGTGGACTTGGCAGCGCAGCTGGGAGTCCACCTGCTCTGATAGGGCTGCACAGACTCCACCCCCACTGGGTGAGTCCTGCCTCCGAGCACCTACTGTGTGCAGGCATCACGCGTCTAAGACAAAAGGCTCACACCTTGCACACCCCCCGCAGAGGGTGGGAAAGCCGAGGCCATCACAGCCTGGCCCGCGGGTGCTGGCGTTGCACGGCTCAGCCTGGCCACTGCCGGTGATTCTTAAAGAAAGAAAGCGAGCCGCACGTTTTCCCAGCTCCGGGCGCACGTGTCTGAGCAGCGCTGGTATTTGAGTCGCTGTTCAAGCCTTGCATTTTACTGATTGCCTTGCAAGCCTGAAGTCGCAGCAGCGCTGGGCTCATTTCCGTGGAGAGCCGGGCTCCCTGCGGGTCCTGGTTGGAGAGCGCCGGCGCTGCCCAGCCGTCTGATGTGAGGACGAAGGGCGGGCGTGTCCCGCGGGAGCTGTGGACCTGTTCTGTCACCTCCACGCCAGCCTGGCCCTCCGCCGGCCGCCGTGCCGCTCCAGCGAGCATCACTCTCCGTCAGCCTGGATTCCAGCTAGTTTTGGATCCGTTCTGTGTGCTCTGCATAAACATCGATTTGTTCTTTATTTCTTGGTGCTGAGATGAAAGGTGGAGTCCCAATCCGCCATTTCTTCTGGCTCAGTCCCGGAATGCCTGCAACGGCCGGGGCTGGGCCAGGCTGAAGCCGGGAGCCAGGCGCTCCACGCAGGCCTCCCACGTGGGCGGCAAGGGCCGTCTTCCTCTGTCTTCCCTGGCGTCCTTGCAGGATGCTGGATGGGAAGCTGAGGCACCGGAGTGTGGTCAGCGCGCTGGTGCGGGTGTCGTCCCCAGAGGCGGCCTAACCCGCGGCGCCTGGACGTGCGCCGACGCAGCGCTGTGGTCGGCCTGCCTGTCAAGAACACGTTGCTGACACCGCAGAGTCGGCGTAGCCCCTCGGCATCCAGACGGCGGCGGGTCCTGGGTCCTGGCACTTTGCAAAGTCTGGTGTGGGTGGTGCCGGCCGGTGCTGCGCGGTGGAAGACATCAGACGGAGGTGTGAGCGCCCAGGAGGCCTGCCTTGCTCTCCCGCCGCGTTTTACAAGGAGCCGGTGCCCCCTTGTCTCTAAAGCCAGGCGGGGGCCTCTTTTGAGGGGGATGCATCTTTCGGGGCGTTCCTGACTGCCCCACAGACGACTGGGGGTGAATACTTGGCATCCACTCGTCCACTGCCCCCTCGGTTAGGAAGAAAGGGGCTTTGCCTCCTGTGTAGAGAACACCCGAGTGTTGCTGGCGGACGAGGGCCCACGTTCGCTCGCTGATCCAAAGCCTCATGCGGGCTGGCGGGAGGCGTCGCCGCCTCGGCTTCCGGCCTCGCCGCAGCGCGGAATGAGGGGACGATCACACAGCACGCTCGGGCAGGTGCCAGGATCCCCGCGCGGGGACAGTGAGAGCGCGGAGGCCCAGCACCCCACCCCGGGGTGGGGTCAGGCGGCTCCTCCTGGGAATCAATCGGTTCGTCCCCCCAGCATGCACTTCTGACTCCTTGACTTGCTCGGAGGTTAGAAAATGAGGCACACGGGGACACAGCTCACGGCCTGGGCGTTCTCTCCAGGGAGAGAGCGGCCGCATTGCCTCTTTGGAAGGCTATGACCTTGTTTTCAGCTAAGGAAACGGAAGTGCCAGAGCACGGGCCGCCTCTAAGCCGATGCTGGTGCCAGATGAACCCGACGTCGGCACGAACGCGGCCACCAGGGGTCCCTCCTCGGCCTGCGCCCCCAGGGCTTTGTCCAGGTCTGATTCTATCCAGTGCATCGCATGGGTCTGCATGCACGGTTGATGGCTTCTCGGGGGTGTGCACGCCTGTGTGGCTGCCCCCAAGAGCAGGACGCCCACGTCCAGGCAGGGCCCTCTGTCCCCCGGGAGTCCACTCCCATCACAGCCTGCTCTTGAGCTTGCAATAAGCGGATGCACACGGTCCGTGCTCTGTGTCTGTAGCCGGCTTCTTTCCTCCACCCCTGCACCTTGATTTGAGTATTTTAGTTGCTTGGTCGTGCGTAGACCAGCTGGTCGACCTGTTCTCCGGCCTCTTGACTTCTAAGGCTATCAGGTTTGCTTACGCTGAAGTTGTCCGGACAAGTTGGTTCCATAAGGAGTCAATGCTGGCATCCGAGCGCTGGTCTGAGTCCTGGCTGCCCCACTTCTGATCCGTCTTCCTGCAAATGCACCTGGGAAAGCAGTGGACGATGGGCCCCGTCACCCGTGTGGGAGGCTCGCATGGAGTTCCTGGCCCTGGCTTTGGCCTGAACCAGCCCTGGCTGCTGCAGCCATTCGAGGAGTGAATCAGTAGACAAAGATCTGTCTTCCTCTCCCTGTTGCTCTGCCTTTCAAATAAACGGATCAGTCGTAAAAAGAAAAATCGAGCCAGCGGGACGTGCCCAGGGTTTTCATGTTGTCACATGGGTTTGCGAGCAGCGTTGCTCCGTGTGGAGGCCCCAGGTCTTCCGTTGGCTTTGCCCCGCGGCTCACTGTCCACGGATGCGATGACTGAGGGTGGCCAGTCCACGTGGTGGGGCCCAGCCCAGGCGTGGCGCAGCCGTTGGCTCCCTGGTGCTCGTGGGAACTGGGCCCTTGCAAAGCCAGTGAGATGGATTCGGTGGTAGGCGTGGCTGCAGCGGCCTGGCTGTGATGCTCATGCCTGGCGACAGTGCTCGCTGCCAACGCAGGGAGCGGACGCCCCACACCCCGTGCCCGCCTCTCCGCGTCTCGTCTCATTGAGTTCTTGCTTTTTCATTGGAAACGAGCCCTCCCGCCTCTCTGCAGGGCGATGACGCCGGATTTCAGCTGGGCTGCCCTGGGGGGAGCGCCAGCCTCGGGAATTCCTCGGGGCTCGGCCAGGAGGGAGGGAGAAGCGGGGGCATTGGGTCCTTGCTTCTCTCCGCACTCGGAAAAAATGCAAATTAGCTCACAGCCATGGGGTCAGCGCCCAGGGAGCCGAGACAGCGACCAGCCCGGGGGAAACATCGGGGTGAGCCCAGGGCTGTCGACTCGACTCCCCCTGGGAGGAACCAGGAAAAACCCGACCCAGAGGCCAGCGCCCCGCCTGGGGGTCCTAGTAATAAACACCTTGCTCGCATTTGCAGGATGATTCTATTTTTTAATAAAACACAGAGCAGGTCTACACATTTCCTGCCAGGAATCCTGGGGGTGGGGGCGGGGACAGCGCTGTGGCACAGCAAACCTGAGGAGCTGCTTCCGGTCCGGCCCTGCTCAGGCACCGGGAGAGTGGCGGGAGACGGCCCAAGCCCTTGAGCCCCTGGGCCCACGTGGGAGACCCGGATGGAGCTGCAGGCTCCTGGCTCGGCCTGGCCCAGGCCCAGCTGTTGCGGCCATTAGAGACGTGAACCAGTGGATGGAAGACCTCTCGTGTGTGTCCCTCTCTCTGTCACCCTGCCTTTCCAGTACATACGTGTATAGTTTTAGGATGAGTCGGGGTAGCTAGCTCTGCTTGAGATGAGCGGGTGGGCTTGGGTCTGCTCTAGACATGCTCTTGGCACAGTCAGGATTGCGGCCGGCGCCGCGGCTCACTAGGCTAATCCTCCACCTGCAGCGCCGGCACCCTGGGTTCTAGTCCCGGTCAGGGCGCCGGATTCTGTCCCGGTTGCCCCTCTTCCAGGCCAGCCCTCTGCTGTGGCCCAGGAGTGCAGTGGAGGATGGCCCAGGTGCTTGGGCCCTGCACCCCATGGGAGACCAGGGGGATGAACCAACCGAAGGAAGACCTTTCTCTCTCTCTCTCTGTCTTACTGTCTAACTCTGCCTGTCAAAAAAAGAAAAAGAAAAAGCACATTAAACAATATTTGAGGAGGCCCAGAGACAGAGAAAAGCACACTCGGCGCCCCTCCTCGCTCACTCCCCAAATGCCTGCCAGGGCCAGGGCTGGGCCTGGCTGACACCGGGAGCCAGAGCTCCTGGGGGCTCCAGGGGGAGGCAGAGCCCACCTGCCCCAGCCGCCATGCTGCCTCCCACTGCCTGCCGCCCCTCCCAGTGGGCCAGTGCGGACGCCGCCCTGTGATTGTGAGCGGAAGTGGGGTCTTTGCGGACAGCCAAGGCAGGGTGGGCTCCTCAGGGTGGGCTCCTCAGGGTGGGCCCCAGCCCCCGGTGACGACGACTTCATAAAGAGGGGAACTCCGGACGCCGATGTGCACACGGCGGGGACGCCGGGAACGCCACGTGAGGACAGGGCGGGGGTCGGGGCGGTGCCCACCAGCCACGGTGCGCAGGCCAGCACCTGCAGGACCTCTGGGTCTGGAGGCTCTGCTGCCGCCGACACCGGGGAGGAGCTCTGTGCCGGCTGCTCTGCGTGCCGCCCGTGTGCGTGGTTCCCACCCGCGTGTGCCGCCCTGTGTGTGCCGCCCGTGTGCGTGGTTCCCACCGCGTGTGCCGCCCTGTGTGTGCCGCCCGTGTGCGTGGTTCCCACCGCGTGTGCCGCCCGTGTGCGTGGTTCCCACCCGCGTGTGCCGCCCAGTGTGTGCCGCCCGGCCGCCCGCGTGTGGCCCCCGCACCCCTGCCCCAGGACCAGGGTACACGAGCGCTCTCCCGCACCCCTGCCTGGAGACTCTTCCTGTACCGAGGGAAGGGAAGCGGTCACTTCACCCTGAGCCAGGTCAGCGTCCTCAAGCCCTGCCCCGCCCAGCTCTGTCCCCTTCTTTTCCCTCCGCAGGTCCCTGTGGCTCTGGCTCTCTCCCCACCCCACGCTAGCTTGTAGCCCGGTGGCTGCCAGCCCTGTGCCCACGTGACCGCGAGTGACACCTGTCCTCTGGCTCAAACTCCTGGAGGGAACGCTGAATCCTCGAGCCCCGCCCCCCAGGAGCCCCCCGACACCACCTGCCAGTTCCCTGTGCAGAACTGGAGGCCCCGCCCTGCACAACCTCAACCCACACCCTAGGCCTTCGTGGAGGGGCTTCCGACAGCGCCTGGGGGGGCGGGGCCCCCACAGGCTCACTCCCGCTGTTGGCCTCCTGCTCCCTGCCTTGCCCCCCCCCCCCGCGGGACGCGCATCACCACCAGGGTCCGCCCGTGGAGCCCCCAGACCCCCTCGCGGCCATCAGCACAAGGCCCGGGTCGGCCACTGCGCCCCGCGCTCTGCTGGGACCCCGGGTTCACCCACGGGGAGCCGCCTCCGGGGGCGGCCCCGCGGGAGTCCCAGTCCCCGAGGAGCCTCCTGGCCTGGCCCACGCCGGATCCTGCAGGGAGTTCGCGACGAGATCACACACCCACTCGGTTCCCGGCGGGGCGGAGCCGGGGGTGGGGGAGGCGGGGGTCCCAGCCCCGCTCCGACTCCTCTCTGGCCGAGGGCGGCTCCGTGGCGCAGGGGGCGGGCGCGGGGCGGGCGGGGCGGCGCCCTCGGCCACTCCCCGGCGGGCGGCGACCTGTGACCGGCGACCGGCGACCGGGACCGGCGAGCGGGGCCCATGTCCGCCGCGCCGCCGCGCTCGCCCCCGACGCGGGCCCGCAGGATGAAGGCGGACGACTCGTTCCTGGGCCGGCTGGGCACGCTGGGGAGGAAGAGGAAGGCCAGGGCGGGTGAGTGCGGCCCGCGGGGCCTCCCCGGGGCCGTGACCTTGGGGACAGGCCCTGCCTCCTCTGCCGGCCGAAACCGCGCGCGGAGCAGCCGCGTGCGCGCCGGCAGCTGGGCGTGGGGGCAGGGGGCGGGACGTGGCGCAGGCCTGGGGCCCCGCACCCACCCTGCCAGAGTCGCCACGCGGTGGGGCCGCCGGGCAGCCAGTGGACGGCCGAACCGGCCGCTGCTGGTGACTCTGCGGACGCCGGGAGCCGGCCGTGGCCCCGCGCAGGGTGTCCGCCCTCGGTGGACACTCCGATGCAGTGCAGCCTGGGTAAGGCACCTGTGTGTGCCTGTGTCCACAGCCAGGAGCACCTGGCATTCAAGGAAGCCCCCCCCCCCCCCGCCCCAGGTGGCTTTCTGTCCCTGGACCCACAGGCCCAGTACCCCTTGTGAGTGGGCGGTGATGGCGACTCCAAGGCCCCGCCCCTCTGCCTGGGGCTGTCTCTTCCCCCCTGCGATGCCGGGACTCCTGCCCCCCCCCCATGTTGTGTGATTTCGCCTCTGAGCCCTGAGGCCGCCCCGCGATGGGCGTCCTCACCGGCCTGTGCCCTGCCCATCCGCCCGGGGCTCCCGTCTGTGGGCTGGGCAGTGAATCTCCCCCAGGGGGCTTCTCCCTCGTGGGAGCGGCCCCTCCCTGAGGGCAGTGTCTCGGTGTGTCCCAGCAGGCCGGCCACGCCCCGTGGCGTCCCCTGTGCCTTGTCATCCTTACTGCGTCATCAGCACCCTTAGCGGGAATTCCTCTCTCTGCCCTGGGGCGGGTAGAGAGCCGGCTGACATCCCGTCCTCTGGAGCCTGCCCTGAGCTGGGCTCAGTCGGGAGACATGGGGAGAAACAGACACGCTGTGGCTTTCCCAGAACTGGGAGTGAGGGGCGCAGGGAGGCGCTAGGACCCTGCGTGCTGTGAGGAAGAGGGGGCAGCGGGCTGGGTGCCCAGGCGAGGCCTCGAGGGTCCAGGGAAGAAGCCCTTACTGCTGATGATGGGGATGGCAGTAATAATAATAATACCAACATTTATCTATTTGACAGGCAGAGCGATGGAGAGGCAGAGAGACAGACAGACGCACACAAAGAACTCTCCCATCCTCTGCTACACGCCCCAAATGGCCACAATGGCCAGGGCTGGGCCAGGCTGAAGCCAGGAGCCAGGAGCTTCTTCCAGGTCTCCCACGTGGGTGCAGGGGCCCAAGCACCTGGGCCATCTTCTGCTGCTTTCCCAGGCGCGTTAGCAGGGAGCTGGATTGGAAGTGGAGCCGCCGAGACTAGAACCAGCTCTCTGGTACGGCATGTGGGTGTCCCGGGAAGCATCTTACCTCCCGTGCCGCACACCCACGCCCAGAGAAAGAAGTGATGGGGGGTGGGGCTGGAGTGCTTTTGAAGTTTGCAGTCAGCAGAGGGATTCCGGGGGGGGGGGGGGACTGAAGGGCGGAGCCAGGGGCCGCTGGGGCTCGGTGGCCACTCCCCCTCCCGCACGCCCTGGTCCAGTGCTGGCCATGCCAGGTGGCGGCAGCTCCAGCCGCCTCTCTCTTCAGCTCTGGGGTCAGGCGGAGCCCCTGGGGAGTCACCAGAGCGGCAGGTGTTCAGGGTGGCGACAGAGCAGCGGGGGAGGGGACCCCAGGCACGGTGACAGCTTTGCACACGGGGCTCGCACGCCCCCCTGGCGCACTGGACCGGGCCAAGGCCCAGAGCAAAGCACTTCCCTGCTGGTCTGGACAGACGCGAACCTGGAAACTGGACGTTCGGCCAGAGGCTAAGCTGCTCCTCGGGACGCCGCGTGCGCACCCGGATGCCTGGCTCCTATCCCGGCTTCCCGGCAGTGCTCACCCCAGGAGCAGCAGGCCATGGCGCCCGTGCTCAGGCCCCCGCCACCCACGTGGGAGACCCACAGGGAGCTCCAGGCTCCTGGCTTTGGCCTGGCCCAGCCCTGGCTGTTTGTGGGGATTTGGGGAGTGAAGCAGCGGATGGAAGGTCTCTCTCTCTGGCTTTCAAATTAGATGAAGAGAACCAGATAACCAGAGCTAAACAAGAGAAAACGAGGGCCAGTCTGGTTTAAGGAGAATCACGAATGCCTGTGGGGAATGCAGCGGGCATGGAGCCCCCGCTGCCCTCCGGCGGGGTCTGCGCCTGGTCCTCGAGGCTGGGGGGGGGCACTGGCGCCCTTGGGGGTCCCCCGCTCAGATGGCCACAGACCCTCCCTGGAGTCTGGCAGGAGCCAAGCCAGGCACTGGACTGGGAGGGGCCTGGGGTCTCTAGGGAGGTAGGAGAGGCCTGTGGGGGAGACCAGGGGCTCAGAGGCCTTGAGTCACTGAGCCACGCCCAGGTTACACGGCGATTCCCTCAGTGCAGCTGGACCAGAGCCGCCACCGCCTAACCCTAACCCTAACCCTAACCCTAACCCTAATGCCACTGCCTAACCCTAACCCTAACCCTAACCCTAACCCTAACCCTAACCCTAACCCTAACCCTAACCCTAACGCCACCGCCTAACCCTAACACCACTGCCTAAACCTAACCCTAACCATAACCCTAACCATAACCCTAACCCTAACCCTGTTCTGGCCAGTGGCTGCTGATGTCCACGTGTGGGCGTGGCCACGGGGGCACGGCGGGGCTCTGGTGGAGCTGACTCTGTTGGCCCCTCTAGCCCAGCCCCCGCCCCTGGACCCCCTTGCCTGTGGGGAGCCTGCTCCCCCCATCTGCTCCCCTGCCCTGAGCCGGGGCCCCTGAAGCCTCCAGACCTCCCGCGGGGACCCCGGCGCTTCCCAGGGACCTTTCCGCCCTGATCAGTGCCCAGAGCGGGGCCACCACCTGCCTCGCCCTCACACGACGGCCTGTTCTTTCCCTCCCGCCCTGGTTCACCTCGGAGCCCTGGCCTCACTCGGCTGCCGCTTTGCTCCTGGGGGCTTAGGTCTCCAGTGGCTGTGGTCGCTCCTAGCCAGCTGTGCTAGGAATTCCGGGACACGGGTGAGTGGCCAGGGTCTGGGCATGCCCCCAGAGCCCACCCTGATGCGCCCGCCCTGGGGGTCCCAGTTCAGGTCCCCGAGAGGGAGACTGCATGTGGCCCCCCGGGCCAGGCAGGCAGGCAGGGCCAGCCCAGCCGGTGTGGTTCAAACCCAGGAGCCAGCTGTGAGGGGCCCGGGGGGCAGGTCCCAGAGGTGGGAGGAGGTTCGAGGCCTTGCCCCCCCCCCCCGCCCCAGACGGGCAGAGCTGCCGTGGGAGGGGACGGGGCGAACACGGGGGATTCAGTGTTTGTGGAGCTGAAAGGAAATACAGTCAGATTCTCCATCCCCGCCTGGTGGGGAGGGCAGGGGAGGGGAGGCTAGCTCCTCCCCTTCGTCCTGGGATGCCACAGAGCCCAGGGACAGGGCGTGTGGCTGTGACAGCCGGCTTTGTACCCAGCAGGTCTGGTGTGGCCAGAGGGGGTGGCCCCTGGAGGGGGTGAGGCTTGCTGGACATTCCCCAGGGGCAGGGGCAGGGGCAGGGGCTGGGCCTGGGTGGGGAAGTGGCTGGGCTGTGGTGGGGCCCATGGGCCGCGGTCAGCTGCAGCGGGAGGCTGGCGAGGACAGGGTCAGGCAAGATGACCCGGCTCAGGGACATGAATGTTCTAGAATGTTCTGGAGCTGCGCTGTGGCGTGGCCCTCGGGGAGGTGGGCACAGATGCCGTGCAGGCTGAGTTTGATTAACGGAGGCCGAGCTAGAGGGGCCAGGAAGCAGCGCAGGAAGGAAGCAGAGGCAGGAGCAGGCCGCTCTCGCTTCCGTGTCCAGAATGTTCCGTGGGAAGGAGCAGCGGGCAGAGGCCCCGCTTGGCGCCGCCGGGCCAGGGGCCCTGCTTGGGGAGCAGCAGTTCTGCTGCCCGTTCTCCAACCCCCCCCCCCCCGCCCCGAAGAGGCCTGGGAGAGAGGAGGAGGTCCCGTTAGGGGCCGAGGGGCATGGCCCTGCTCCGTGTCACAGGCGCTCCTGGAAGTCGCCGGCAGACAGGAAGTGAGCGGCTTTCGAGGGTGGCCTGGTGTGGCTTAGCGAGAGTCTCTGCTCCTGTTCTGGTTACAACCTGTGAGTCCAGCGTCTCTGCCCCGTGTGGCCATGCCGCCTTCTCGCGTCCACGGGCAGCGTGGCCGGCTTGGGCTCGTTCTTGCCTCAGAAGACACGACAGGCCGTTCTGGTCCCCGAGAGTGGCCCCCTCCCCCGCCGTGCCACTCACCTCCCTGGGGCGGTCGTGACCTTCTGGAGTCTGGGGGAGACCACCGCCGCGCCCGCCACGCCCACACGGGCTCTCCGTTCACACTCCTGCCTGGCCTCGTGCAGTGGATACTTACCGCTTTGCCTGTCCGGTCGTCAGAGCCATGAGGGGCTGGTTCTCCAACGTCAGCCGTGTGCACCTGCGGAGAGTGGTTTGAATGCCCTCCCTCTGATGGATGCCTTCCTGCCGTGGTGGCAAAGGGCCGCCTCTGCTCACGTGCCATGTGCTGTCTTGGAAAAGCTGGGCTTTCTCTCTCTCTCTCTCTCTCTCTCTCTCTCTCTCTCTCTCTCTCTCTCTCTCTCTCTCTCTCTCTCTCTCCGCATTAGCTGTGTGCGTTCCTGTTTAGGTCTCAGATGAGAAATCGGTTTACCTCCTAATGAGCATCGTTGCTGGAAAACCTGCCAGTCAGCACGGGCGAGCGCCGGCAGCAGGTGCCAGCCCAGCGGTGTTAATTGGTTTATCCGCTTTCATTGCTGCGGGAGTGAGGGAACGCAGACGCCGTGCAGTCACAGGGGAGAGTCTCTCTGGTCACAGGACAGAGTGGGGCGAGCCGGGTTCTGGAGTGGCCTGGAGCCCCGAGGGTGCAGTTTGACTCTACTGTGACAGGCAGAGGGAGCCCCATATCCTGGCTCACTCTCCAGATGCCTACAAGGGACGGAGCCAGAAGCCTGGAGCTCACTCCCAGTCCCCCATGTGGGTGGCAGGGGCCCAACCCCGTGACCCTCGCCACTGCCTCCCAGGTGCCCAGCGGCAGGGAGCCGGGAGCCAAGTGCCGCCCCCGCCCGTCCTGGGTTGGGAAGGGGGTCCTGAGCTGGCCGAGTGCAGGTGTTTCTGAGCTGCCTGCCATGAGCTGCAGGACTGAGGCGGCGAGGCGGGCGTCGGGGGGCCGTCTCCCTGCTGTGGTCTCTGTGGACCCTGCCCACGGGATCGGGAGCACTGGGCGGACTGAGCTGCTTCTAATGCTTGTGTGTTAGTGTGGCGCGGATGCTCCTCTATGCTGGGACTTTTAAAAAAAAATTATTTATTTGAAAGAGTTACAGAAAGACAGACATCGAGATCTTCTATTCGCTGGCTCACTTCCCAGGTTACCACATGGATTAGGGCAGAGCCAGGCTGAAGCCAGGAGCATCCTCTGGGTCTCCCACGTGGGTGCAGGGGCCCAAGCACTTGGGTTTTTCTTCGTTTCCTTCCCAGGTGAATTAACAGGGAGCTGGATCGGAAGTGGAGCAGCTGGGACTCGAACCGGTGCCCATATGGGACGCCCGTGCTGCAGGCGGTGGCTTTACCCACTGCACTGCTGGCCCCTGCTGAGACATCCTGGAACGATGAGCGGAGGGGTGGGCGTCTGGTGTGGCAGGGAGGATGTCCCGTGTCTCATAGCGCGAGCTGGGGCTGAGGCCCGGCTGCCTCCGTTCCAGCGTCCTGCTCAGGCGCACCCTGGGAGGCAGCAGGCGGTGGTCCCAGCACTCAGCTCCCGGGACTGCGTTCCGACGCCGCTGTGGGCGTCTGCAGGAGAGAGCCAGCGGAGGGAGGATCTCGTCTGTGTGGCAGATTCAGAAGGTGCATTAAGGGGACGCAGTGCGCTTGCTTTGTGGGGGTCTGAGTCCTTGCCCGCCGGCCAACCAGGCTCAGTCCAAGATACGAGTGCCCTGTCGTCCGCCCTGGAATCACGACTTGGGAGCCGCATAGAGGGTAGGGAAGGTGTGCGGCTGTCTGCCTCCCGGACTGCTGACCGGCCGGCCCAGGGCCAGGCTCCGGGAGCAGCTGCCGGATGGCGCCGCCGCCTCTGCCCCTCAGCTGCAGCTGCTTCCCCAGCCTCCAGGGGGCGCAGTGAGGGCACAGCGTCCCCTGGGCAGGTTGGGGGCGGCACCTGGGCCAGCGCCTTGGGGGATGTGTGTGTGTGTGTCTCTGTGTCTCTGTGTCAGTTCTGGAATGGACGGCCACTGAGGGCCACCTTGCCCAGCACTGGTCCGGAAGGGGCTCTCCCCACCTTCTTTCTGTTTTTGACAATCAGCGTGGCCTTCAAGGAAGACCCGCGGCCTGCAGCCTCCCTGGGTGCCAGCGCCGCTCCTGCTGACGGCCCCAGAGGCAGCAGACGGTGACCCAAGTCCTGGGAGACCCGGATGGAGCTCCTGGCTTCCGCCTGGCCCAGCCCTGGCCGTTGCGGCCATTTGGGGAAAGAACCAGCAGATGGAAGACCTCTTTCTCTCTCTGTCTCTCCCCCTCCCATTTCTCAAATTTAAAAAAAAAAAAAAGGAAAGGAAAGGAAATCATCTAGAAGTGAGGAAAAAACTCAAGAGTGCAAACAAGCGACCCAGCACGCCCGTCTCACTCCCGCGTCACCGTGTTCGCCGAGTTTCCGCTTCACGCTGCATGGGGAGTGGGTGCCGCGGACCGAGCCTGGGACCATGCTGCAGAGGCTCGGCCCAGCCGGTGCTGCCAGCTCCCGGGATCCGGCCGCCAGCCTTGGCTGTGAGCAGGGAACGCGCACAGCACGCCCCGGAGGCGTGAACTTTCCACCGTACAGGGAGGGCGGCCCCGGCTCCCGCCTCCCGGCTCCCGCTCCCTCTCCCTGCCACGGGCAGCAGCGCCTGTGGCACAAGGCCAGGAGTCTTGGCTGTGGCCAGGCGTGGCCGTGTTCTCCCCCGACCTAGAGGCCACGCCCACCCTGGGAGTGGGGAGAAACGTGGCCCTGCGACCGGGCTGCGGCCGTGCTGAGCTGTGCACTGTGAGTGTTTGTTCAGGAAGCAAGCGGCAGGTTAGCCCAGCGGTTGGGGCACTGGTCTAAGGCCGCACCGTGCAGCTTTGAGCTGGCCCTGCTGGACGCTGGGGCTTCGGGCGTGGGGAAGAGAAGGTGCCTCGGTCTCCTCCTCTGTAGAGGCCTTAGCTCAGAAGGTTATTTGAGAGCAGGTGGAAGGCTGGACACGCCCTCCTCCCCTGGGCGAGAATCCCATGGCCCAGCAGGACTCAGCTTCAACGGCCCAACACACGAGAAGCCCTGGGGACACCTGCCGGGGCCACGGGAGAGGAGGGGGCCCGGGGGCACCTGCCAGGGCCACGGGAGAGGAGGGGGCCCGGGGGCACCTGCCAGGGCTGTGGGAGAGGAGGGGGCCCGGGGGCACCTGCCAGGGCTGTGGGAGAGGAGGGGGCCCGGGGGCACCTGCCAGGGCTGTGGGAGAGGAGGGGGCCCGGGGGCACCTGCCAGGGCTGTGGGAGAGGAGGGGGCCCGGGGGCACCAGGGCCGCGGGAGAGGAGGGGGCCCGGGGGCACCTGCCAGGGCTGTGGGAGAGGAGGGGGCCCGGGGGCACCAGGGCCGCGGGAGAGGAGGGGGCCCGGGGGCACCTGCCAGGGCTGTGGGAGAGGAGGGGGCCCGGGGGCACCTGCCAGGGCTGTGGGAGAGGAGGGGGCCCGGGGGCACCTGCCAGGGCTGTGGGAGAGGAGGGGGCCCGGGGGCACCTGCCAGGGCTGTGGGAGAGGAGAGGGCCCGGGGGCATCTGCCAGGGCTGTGGGAGAGGAGGGGGCCCGGGGGCACCTGCCAGGGCTGTGGGAGAGGAGGGGGCCCGGGGGCACCTGCCAGGGCTGTGGGAGAGGAGGGGGCCCGGGGGCACCTGCTGGGTCCGCGGGAAAGGAGGGGGCCCGGGGACACCACTAGGGCCGAGGGAGAGGAGGGGGCCCTGGGGCACCAGGGCCGCGGGAGAGGAGGGGGCCCGGGGGCACCTGCTAGGGCTGTGGGAGAGGAGGGGGCCCGGGGGAACCTGCCAGGGCTGCGGGAGAGGAGAGGGCCTGGGGGCACCTGCCGGGACCGAGGGAGAGGAGGGGGCCCTGGGGCACCAGGGCTGAGGGAGAGGAGGGGGCCCTGGGGCACCAGGGCCGCAGGAGAGGAGGGGGCCTGGGGGCACCTGCCGGGGCCGCGGGAGAGGAGGGGGCCCGGGGGCACCTGCCAGGGCCGAGGGAGAGGAGGGGGCCCGGGGGCACCACTAGGGCCGAGGGAGAGGAGGGGACCCGGGGGCACCTGCCGGGGCCGAGGGAGAGGAGGGGGCCCGGGGGCACCTGCCAGGGCTGTGGGAGAGGAGGGGGCCCGGGGGCACCAGGGCCGCGGGAGAGGAGGGGGCCCGGGGGCACCTGCCAGGGCTGTGGGAGAGGAGGGGGCCCGGGGGCACCTGCCAGGGCTGTGGGAGAGGAGGGGGCCCGGGGGCACCTGCCAGGGCTGTGGGAGAGGAGAGGGCCCGGGGGCATCTGCCAGGGCTGTGGGAGAGGAGGGGGCCCGGGGGCACCTGCCAGGGCTGTGGGAGAGGAGGGGGCCCGGGGGCACCTGCCAGGGCTGTGGGAGAGGAGGGGGCCCGGGGACACCACTAGGGCCGAGGGAGAGGAGGGGGCCCTGGGGCACCAGGGCCGCGGGAGAGGAGGGGGAGAGGAGGGGGCCCGGGGGCACCTGCCAGGGCTGTGGGAGAGGAGGGGGCCCGGGGGCACCTGCCAGGGCTGTGGGAGAGGAGGGGGCCCGGGGGCACCTGCCAGGGCTGTGGGAGAGGAGGGGGCCCGGGGGCACCTGCCAGGGCTGTGGGAGAGGAGGGGGAGAGGAGGGGCCCAAGCACACCAAGGCCGCGGGGCCAGGGCCGCAGCCAGCGAGGGTGTCAGTTCAGTAGATTCTTTTTCATTCTTTTCTAAAAGATTTCTTTATGTATTTGAAAGGCAGGAGAGAGAGAGAGAGAGAGAGAGAGAGAGAGAGAGAGAGAGAGAGAGAGAGAGAGAGAAGCACTCCATCTCCACCTGCTGGCTCACTTCCCAAATGCCTGCGCAGCCAGGAGCCAGGAGCTCCATCCTCGTCTCCGTGGGCCTGCAGGGCCCACGCACGTGGGCTGTCCCCTGCTGCTTCCCAGGTGCGGTAGTGGGCACGGGCTCTGAACTCTGAACAGCATGAACGTGGGTGTGGACTGTGGTGTCTGTGTCCTGACCCTGGAGCCTGGGAGCAGAGGTGGGGACGTTGACGAGGGCATCCGGGGCCCGGGGTGGGTACAGGGATGGAGGTGAGTGGCGGCCCCCGGGCGGGGGGGGGCACTTGCTTGTCCTCGTGTGGAATGCTGGGGAAGCGGCTGGCCCCTGCGTGTGAGCTCTCACGTGACCCGGTGGTGTGTCCGTCACCGGCCCCACCCTCCCTCCATCCAGTGGCTCTGGGAGAGGAGACCAGGCTTGGCCAGTGCGCAGCGGACAGAGTTGGTTCCTTTAGGGAGAGCGGACGGAGGGGGTGGGGAGGGGTGGGAGGCGCAGGTTCTCCGAGGGCCGGGGTGCACACGCAGAGGTGTTCCCCCCCCCGCCCCACGTCCTGGAAGCCCCGCGCGGCTGCTGCTGCCAGCACCTGCTCTTGGCGGAGGTGGGGGAGTTTCCGGTGCGTCTAGAGGCCGCCTGATCAGTGA
The DNA here is from genome assembly GCA_949820135.1 of Sylvilagus floridanus. NCBI lineage: Eukaryota > Metazoa > Chordata > Mammalia > Lagomorpha > Leporidae > Sylvilagus > Sylvilagus floridanus. Next base: position 4,214,774 of record OX463231.1, on the reverse strand, counting down.
AGACTCGCGCGGTTCGGAGTTCAGCTGGAGCCGCTCCCGGAGTGTTTCCGTCTGGCTGCTCGCGGCTGGGGGTGGTTTTCATTACTTGGTTTCTTGGCTTGGGTCTCATCACCAGGACATGTTTCCACAACAGTTGCTTAATTTCTCCTCCTCAGAGGGCTGCTTTCATGTGCTCTTAATTTTCTTGTTAAGATGATCCAGTGGAGGGTGGAGGCGGGTGAGCCCTGTGCCCCCCGTAGGGGTGGAGGCGGGTGAGCGCAGTGCCGCCCATGAGGGGTGAGCGCCGTGCCTGTGGCCCCACGTGCAAGGTGTGCGGCAGCTGCAGCCGTGGGTGCTGACGGCCGCCCGAGGCCCTCGCTGGTGGCCGGCAGGGGTGTGGTCCGCCCGGGCCGGAGCTGAGGAGCCGGCAGGTAAGCCGGGCAAAGGCTCAGGACGCTGGGGCCCGGTGGGGTGGAGTCTCTGGAATATGCAAATCCTGGAGGCCGGAAGCAGACGATGGCTGGGGGCGGAGGATGGTGGCAAACGGCGCAAGGGTTCTTTTCGGATGATGACGATGGTGAAACTGTTGGTGTGGAGTCGAACTGCGCAATTTCAGTCCTGCTTGTTTACTTACTGTCATCCTCTGACGCCCTCCCCAGGTGCCCGCAGCGGTCAGGACTGGGCTGGCCGAAGCTGGGAGCCAGGAACCACACACAGGTCTCCCGTGTGGGAGCCAGGAGCCTGTGTACTTGTGCGCGTTAGCAGGAGGCTGGAGGCCGGGCCGGAGCCAGGCGGGGCCCCAGGCACGTGGTGTGGCAGCCGTGTCCTAACTGTTTGGGCGCCCCCTGCTCCCCGGGCCTGGGCTGGCGTCTCCACTCCTCTTCTGCTTCCAGCTTCCTGCCAAAGCACCCCTGGGGGGCAGCAGGTGACGAGGGACGTGAGCCGGCCACGGGGGGGCCCAGGCTGAGCCCTGCGTTCCTGGCTAAATGCCCATCCTGGAACTGTACGCTTCAGAAGGGCGGGTTGTATGCAGTGTGAACTCTCTCACTAAAGCTGGTAAAACAGAAACGAGTGGCCGGCGCCGTGGCTCACCTGGCTAATCCTCTGCCTGCGGCACCGGCATCCCATATGGGTGCCGGGTTCTAGTCCCGGTTGCCCCTCTTCCAGGCCAGCTCTCTGCTGTGGCCCGGGAGTGCAGTGGAGGATGGCCCAAGTGTTTGGGCCCTGCACCCCATGGGAGACCAGGAGAAGCACCTGGCTGCTGGCTTCGGATTGGCGCAGCGCCGGCCGTGGCGGCCATTTGAGGAGTGAACCAACGGAAGGAAGACCTTTCTCTCTGTCTCTCTCACTGTCTATAACTCCACCTGTCAAATAAATTTAAAAAACCCACAGAAACAAGCAAACTAGGATGCCCTGAGCTCCAGCCACTGCTCCACCTGTGCAGCGGCTCCCTGTGTGTTGCCAGGTGGGACCCCTGACCGAGACCGGCAGAGCTGGGCCTGTCCAGCCTCCCTCCTGTCCTCCTCGGCCTGCACGGTGGCTCCTGCTGGCCCGGGCTGGGCACGTGGCTGTGGGCCCGTCTCCTCCGACCAGCGCTGGCTCTGAGGCCTCTCTGGTCTTGTCCTCGTGGGCACACGTGGACGGCGAGTGCTGTTTTGCTCATCTTCTGGTCTTTGGAAGGAGATCCGCTTCGTTTCCGTGGACCCAACACGTGGTCCAGAGCCACGGAGCTGGCGGTTGTTAAACTGACCGCGGTAAGAAGGACGTTTTCCTAAACAGCCTGGCTCACGTGGGCCTTTCCCCGCTTCCCCGCAGGTGCCCACAGCACGCGCCGTGTGTGGCTCAACCCTGGGCGGCGTCTGGGAACTGCCTGTGGGCGTTTCCATTGCACCAGCCTCGCGGAGGGTGGGACACAGACCTGGAGCCAGGGCTCAGCCACTCAGTGTGGCTGCTTCTGAGAAGCAGGCTAGTTTCTAATTATTTGAAAAGCAGAGGAAGAGGGAGCTTCCGTCTGCGGGTTCACTCCACGGACTGAATCCAGGAGGCTGGAGCTCCGACCAGGGCTCCTAACGGGGTGCAGGGCCCCAAGTCCTTGACCCTCACCTGCTGCCTCCCAGGTGTGCGTGAGCAGGAAGCCGGGATCGGAAGCAGGAAGCGGAGCTGGGACTCGAACCCAGGCTCCGGGGTGTGGACGGCGGGCGGCCGAGCAGCCAGTGCCCGCTCCCGCCTGTGGTCTCTCGATGCTGTCAAATGTGTATTAAGGGACCAGCGCCATGGCACAGCGGGTGACATCCCCTGTGGGCTCCGGTTCGAGTCCTGGCTGCTCCACTTCCCATCCAGCTCCCTGCCAGTGTCCCTGGGAAAGTATCGGACGATGGCCCAAGTCCTTGGGAGACGTGGGCACCCACCTGGGAGATCTGGAAGGAGCTCCTGGCTCCTGACTTGGCTTGGCCCAGCCCTGGCTATTGCGGCCATTTGGGGAGTGAGCCGGCAGGTGGAAGACCTCTCTCTCTGTCTTTCCCTTTCCTCTCTCTAGCTCTGCCTTCCAAATAAATGAATAACCTTGGAAAAAAAGACACAGCAAACACAAGCAGATGGTTTTGCAAAAAAAAATCTTTAAAAAAATGTAAGCAGGAGCAACAATGAACCAGAGTCAGGACATCACACAGGAGTGCGCAGTCAGCCCTACCCACACAGGAGCACAGTCAGCCCTCACCCTCTCAGGAGCACAGTCAGCCCTCACCCTCTCACAGGAGCACACAGTCAGCCCTCACCCTCTCACAGGAGCACAGTCAGCCCTCACCCTCTCACAGGAGCACACATTCAGCCCTACCCACACAGGAGCACAGTCAGCCCTCACCCTCACAGGAGCACACAGTCAGCCCTCACCCTCACAGGAGCACAGTCAGCCCTCACCCTCTCACAGGAGCACAGTCAGCCCTCACCCTCTCACAGGAGCGCACAGTCAGCCCTCACCCTCTCACAGGAGCACACAGTCAGCCCTCACCCTCACAGGAGCACACAGTCAGCCCTCACTCTCACAGGAGCACACAGTCAGCCCTCACCATCACACAGGAGCACACAGTCAGCCCTCACCCTCACAGGAGCACAGTCAGCCCTCACCCTCTCACAGGAGCACAGTCAGCCCTCACCCTCTCACAGGAGCACAGTCAGCCCTCACCCTCTCAGGAGCCACGCTGTGACCCTGTGGTTGCTGGTGCGTGGCTGGTCGTGGTCCAGCTCCGGGCGCGAGGCCCCGCCCACAGGAGGTCGGCTGCCTCCTCTGTCCGACCCACTTCATTGGAGACTGAGCTGGTTTTGTGAGCCACCGGCACATGGGCACGGCTGGGAAGTTTTGTTTGGAGCGGCGTTGGGAGGACGTGTGAGCCGGGACGCTAGGGGCCATGCGCTTTGCGGAATCTTGCTGGGTCTGGGGTCTGACGTCACCGCTCGTCACCGCTGGTGTTTACTGGGCTCTCCTGACACAGGTGCTGGGCTGGAGGCTGGCACCTGTGGGGTGCCATGCCCCTTGCACTAAGGGCTGCGTTTCCTCCACAGTGGCTTCTGCCGTGGCTGCTGCCGTCGTGGTCGTTCCCTGGCCGATTCCTGCAGCGCGGGCCCGGCGTCGCCCTCCTGCTGCCGTCGGGCCGATGTTCCTGGTAGGAAGTCAGGATCACGTGGAAATGGGACGGGACCCGGCCCCGGCTTCCCGGGAGTGGCCTTGGCGCCAGGAGCGCTGTCCCGAGGCCGTGCCGCCCCTCGTGTTCTCCTCGGGGGCGACCCTGCCCCCCTGGGCCCGGCTGGAGCTCGGGTGCGGGCACAGGGACGCTGCTGTTGACGGTGACCGTGGCTCCGTGAGCTCCAAGGCTGAGGAGGCGGCAGGGCTGCTCACTGCCCCCGGCAGCATCCGGTACCGCGTGGGGAAGCCTCGCGTGGGCCCCGGCCCCCCTCTAGCGCGTTTGCAGGTTTGGGGCAGAATTGGGGAGTGGTGCTGGGGACCTGGGTCTGCCGCCTGCCCGCGCCAGGGACTGGGCGAGGGCGCGGGGAGTGAGACCCCAGCGCTCCTCCCAGAGCTTTCTCCGCCGTCTGACTGGATGCGGGGAGCACTCAGGACCACGTGGATGGATCTAGTTTTTTGGGGGAGGGGTCACAAGCCCCTGGAGGTGGTGCTTCTGCCCCCGCGTGTGACAGGAGCTGGGACACCCTGCTGGGCAGCAGTGGGGCTGGACCACGGGCCGAGCTGTGCTGCTGGCACCAGGCTGCCTCCCTCCAAAGATGCAGGGGAGTCCCATTCTACAGATGGGGAGAGTGAGGCTGCAGGAGCGGGGGCAGCCCGGCCTTCACCCCCGTGCACGACAGTCCCAGGCGCAGGCGTGGACGTGAATGACCCCAGCGGTGAACGTGGGAGTGAGGGGTAAAGTGGGGGGCTGTGGTTCTCCCTTCTTCCTTGGTCCGGGCTCGACACAAGGACCCGGGGTCTGCCACTCCCCTCTGGCCAGCCCAGGTGCTGGCCACACTTTCCACGGCGAGGTGAGAGGGCGCCAGTGCAGGGCGGCCTGAGGGGCCTGGCTTCCCAGCTGCGGAAGGCCTGGGGCTGCAGCGCCCTGGGTGGTGAACACCCTGGGTGGTGCTGATCCCGGTCTGAGTCCTATCTGAGCCCTGTGCAAGGAACTCCAGGCCCCCGCAGGCCTCGTTGGCGTGGGCTTCGTCCTGTTAAAGCGGGAGACCCCTGCTAGGTGTGGACTGGCTCGGGGTTCTGGCCTTTCGTACCCGCAGAAAGGAGAGAAGGACACGGAGACCGACCTCAGCAGAGACAGGCCGCTTTACTGGAAGTGAGGAGGTGGGCGACAGCTTGCTCTTGCGATGGGTGCCTCTGGGACTCGGCTTTTATCCGGGTTAGGAGGAGGGAATTTGCCAATATGGTGGGGGCAGGGGGTGGAAGGGCAGCTGGCGAAGAGCCGGGGGCTCTTTGAAGTCTTCCCCGCCCCCATCTGTTTCCCAGCTGCCATTTGCTTTGCAAGGCATTGAGAAGGGTCTGTGTAGGGAGGGGTCTCCACTACCAGAGGAAATGGGGCGGGAAGGGTGTGACCAGTCCTTTAACCCCTGCCAGGGAGAGGCCGGCTGGGGACACGGGGACACTGGGACACCGGGACCGGACGCGAGTGGATTTTACTGCAAAGCTGCCGGCGGCACAGCCATGGGATCCGGGCCTGTCCCTGTCGCGCCGTGCGTGGGGTCCCAGGCACACCTAGGGCAGCTGTCAGGGGAGGCCCGGCCTGTCTTCCTCACCAGGTGGGGCCTCTGCTGCCCGTGTCCTGCTGGGGGGCCGTTTTGCTTTTCCGGACACCAGGCCCCGTCCTCCCTGGTGTCTCCCAGGGGTCCTCTGCCCCGGGGGCCGGCACTCGCTCAGCCTAGGGGACAGATAGTAAACCTCTCGGCCTCTGCTGGGGAGACCTGAGGGGGCCACGCAAGCTGTGCCGTCGGTTCCGCCACCCCCAGACTCAGCAGCCCGGGGCCCCAGATAGTTCAGACAATAAAACCGTCTGGCGGAGCAGGTGCGGGCCTCGCCTCACTGCTCCCCGGGCAGTGCGGCCTCACCGCCATCGACGTGGGCCTGCGTGGGCCCTCTGTGCCGTCAGGGCTGATGTCCAGGGCGCGGGTCCCGTGTGGATGCTGTGCCCTGTCCTATCAGGGGACCGAGCAGCGTGGATCTGGGTGCCCCACTGTGTTGACGGACGCTGTGACCTGGTGCCTGTGGCGGGGAGGCCCCGCCCTGGGTCTGAGCGTGTTTGGGGTCCTCTTTCTGCCTTCCCAAACTGTCGGTTCAAAGGAGACCCCGGAAGCTGAGCCCCTTGGCTGCGTTCTGCACGCTCTTGGATTCTGCGTGCGGCAGGTGTGGGGCGGCCATGCGGCTTGGAGGCAGGACCGGGGGCCCCCATCGCTGGTCTGCTCTGTGACCCTGAGTCGGGCTCAGCCCCGATGTTTCTGGTCAAGGGGGCTGAGGGCTCCACCTCCCTTCCCTGTCCCGCAGGGTTGTGGGGGGCGAAGTGTGGTGATGGTGCAGGCAGAGCTGTGGGAACAGAGACGGAGCCAGGGCTGGGCTGGGACTCGGTGCCACCTGCACCCCAGGGGCGCCCCCTTGAGGTGCTGAGCCGTCTGCTCTCGACCGATCTGCTCCAAAGTTGCTCGGTAGCCTGGGACTCCCTAGCCACCGCGGCCAGCAGCCTCCTGGCCCTGCCTGCACCACGCCGTGGCCGTGGGAGAGCTGAGTTCTTCCCAGAGGGCTTATCTGGGCAGCCCCCAAATCCTCTAGACATTAGCCGGAAAGGTGTCTTTTGGAGATTTGTTTTTTTGAAAGGCAGAGCGACAGGGCGATAGAGAGACCTTCCGTCTGCTGGCTCACCACCCAAATGGCTGCAACGGCCAGGGCGGGGCCAGGCAGGAGCCAGGAGCCGGGAGCTTCTTCTGGGTCTCCCACGCGGGTGCAGGGGCCCCCGCACTGCGCCGTCATCTTTTGCTGCCCTCCCAAGGCGCCACAGCAGGGAGCTGGATCGTAGGTGGAGCTGCCAGGACTCGAACCTGCGCTCACATGGATGGGATGCCGGTGGTGCAGGTGGCGCCGCATCTGTCATGGTTGTGGGCAGATGGGAGGGCGCAGGTGTGAAGAGGTCCGTCTTCTACTTGGCTCGCTCGTCCGGGGCGCGCGATGGTGCGAAGCGTTGTGCCGTCACGGGGTTGTTGCTGGCAGCTGACCGGGGGCGCGAGTCGAGTGTCTGGGTGGTGGGGTGGGGACGTGAGAGGTGGGCGGTCTGCACAGAGTGGGCTGCTGGCTGCCGGGGGCCGGGAGCTCAGGGAAGAGGGGTTCCAGGTTTGCAAGGCGAGAGCCGGGCCCGGGCAGCGGTGGTGGTGATGGCCGCACAGCCGGGTGGCGCGCGTGTACCCCACTACAGCTTACGAAAGGAACACCGCTGTGCGGTTTTACACGCACAGGAGTGCACGTGCGGGGTGCAGAAATTAGCTGTGAAAAGATCCCGTGCTCCCGTAATCGCCTGTCCCCTCCTGCCCTCCAAGTGGCCAGCGCCGTCTTGAGTGACGTGTTCAGCCTTGCGTCACTTGCAAGAAGCCCAGCCAGGTGTGGGTGGGTGATAGGTAATCTATTAGCTCTGTCTGCAGCACCAATAGAGTATCACTCAGTCTAACTCATCTGTCTATAACGTGTCTGCCATCTCTCATCCATCCATCGATCGTGCGTCTTCTCACCTGTCATCCACCCGTGTGGCTGTCAATCATCTGTCATCGCCTACCCATCTGTCTCATCTGTCAATCATCCAGCTGTCTAGTCATCTGTCTATCCACCTGACAACCTGTCAGTCATCCGTCTGTCTGTCAATCGTGCCGTCCATCTGTCATCTGTTTACCTCACCACGCGTCAGTCATCCATCTGTCTATCCATCAGTCATGTATCTTGATACTCACCGGTTCTCTGCTTCCATCATCCCCACCCCGTCTGTGCCTCTCCCTCCCCCACCTCGGTTTATTGCAAGGCGTTTTCTGTCCACGTTAGGGCGGCCAAGTCCCAGCGTGTGCAGCTGGAGATCCAGGCCAGCCGATGGTCAGTGTCTGTCCCTGGGCAGGAGAGCACCAGGCTCCCAGCAGCTTCTCCCTCAGCCTTTCCATCTGTCCAGACCCCCGAGGGATCGGCCGCGGCCGCCCAGGCCAGGGAGGCGTCTGTCTGACTCCCGGGTTAATTTCACCTAGAAACATCCTCGCAGACACACCCAGAAAAACGTCTCACCAAACGAGGCTGGGGTAGGGTTGCATTGGTCCGCCCTCCCTCGCAGGGTCACGCACCTGCCCACCCTGCGTTCCGTGGGCTGCCTTGGCCTTGACCGGGACCACGCTGTGTTTTCCCTTGAAAACACTGAGACATTGATGTGACTTTCTTATCCTCAGCCCTGCGGTGCAGGCTGAGCCGGGATGGCCTGTCCTCGGTCAAGGCGTGGCTCTCTGTGCCCGTGTCCCTGGCCAGGCCCGGGGGTTGGCCGCCCATGGGGAGCGTTATTGCTCCCCTCGATTTTCTCCTGCTTGTCCCAACTTGGCAAAAGCGCCTGGCTCAGAAACGGCTAGTTGCCTCTCTGGGAAAGTTAAACACATTTAGGGGTAAATTAAATTAGCAGATCTGTGATCATTAGTGCTTCCCAGGCAGGCGCACTGCGGCGTGTGCCGAGAGGCGCTGTCAGCGGGAGCGGCGATCGCCGGAGCCGATGGAGGCGGCGTAACTTGATTACTTGCTCCTGAAACTAATGAACCGACTCGAGAGCCGTGACAGCTGCTGGAAATAGCCCTGTGCTTCAAAAATACCCCCGGCGCGGGCCGCGGCTCCTGCGGGTCAGCCAAGGTGAGCGCCGAGCGCCGGGCCCGACCTCCACGCTCTCCGGCTGGCGTTTGCCAACCTGAGCGCGCTGGGGTCAGGGCTCCGGGGACTGGGGCTGGGACCGCGTGCCCGCTGTGGTCTGTGGCTTTCGGTGCCCAGTGAGTGCAGCGGGGTCTTGGCCCTTGGCGCGGGGTGGGGGCAGGGCTGGCCCAGCACCAGACACCTGCCAGGTGCGGTAGGCGGGCTGACAGGCAGGAGAGACTCAGGTCAGGGCAGCTGCTAGGGGGCCTGGCTCACGTCCTGGGCAGATGGGACGAGGGCAGGATCGGAGTGGGCACCGGGAGCCTCCCGGGCCCCACCTCGCTGTCCTGTGAGGTCCCCTGGGCCGGGGCCACGAGCTGCCTGAGCCGCGGCTCCGTCTCCACGCTCTCGGAGATGGTGAATGAGAGACGGAGCTGAACGAGCCCGCCCGGCTTCCAGGGCGGAACTCCGTTCCTTCACGGCTCTGCAGCCAGGGGTCAAGACCAAGTGTGGGACGGACCCTGCCCCCCACCCCCACCCCACTCCAGTCCTTCCTGCCTCTCCTTCAGCCGTGGTCCTCGGCACTCCGGGCTCGCGGCCACGTCCCTCGTCTCTGTCTCTGCCATCACCTGGCCTCTGTCTCTCTGTCCGCTGTGTGTGAGCCTGTGTCCGAGTGTCCTTCTAATAAGGACAGTGGCTGGGCCGCACCTGCGCCGGTGTGGTCTCGTGTGAGCTTGGGTGCGGAGCCCCTGATCATCCGGTTGAGGCACCAGTGGACCCGAGGGGATGCCGTGGCACCCGCCCTTGGCTGCTGTCTGGAAGCCACCGGTTCCCATCGTCCCGGTGTCTGCTGGGGTGGGGAAGCTCCGGGGCTCACCAGTGCCCCTTCCCTCCTTGAAGCCACAGGGGCCCCGCCCTGGTTTGGTGAGAGGAGCCAGGCCCTCGGGCCCTCGGGGTCGCCTCTGCCGCTTCGGGCAGCCGTGGGACACACGGCAGCTTTTCCGATCTGTCCTCCTTTGAGTTAAATGCCACGCACGGTCAGCCTTGGGGAATCCGGGAGCTGGCGCTGAGGGGCCCGCCCCGGCGCTCCCTGCCACCGTCTGGGCTGAGAGAAGCGACGTCGCTCATTTTGCCTTGGGAAAGCAGCGCGTCGCTTGACAGGCACAGAAGCCGTGTTGTTAAACAGCTGCGAAGCCTGCCGTGGCGAGGTTTTAAATAGCGCTCGTCACTCTCCGTGCGGGGCGTGGGGGCGGCTGTGACAGGAGGAACCACCTTGCTGTGATCCAGGAAGGGGGAGGGCTGCAGAGGCAGGGCTTTGTCGCACACACCGGGCAGCCGTGCCGTCGACCTGGCCAGCAGCCCGTGAGACGCCGGCCACAGCACCCATTGTGACCCGGGCTTCTCCGACCGGCCGGGACCCAGGGCTGCCGGGATTCCCGGGGCTTAGCAGTTTGCTGGGACTGCCCAGAGAACTCAGGACAGCCCCTTCCTTGCTCCTGGGGGCTGGGCCAGGCTGAATGCAGGAGCCTGGAACTCCACCCGGGTCTCCCACGTGGGTGCAGGGGCCCAGGCACTTGGGCCGTCCCCCGCTGCTTTCCCGAGGGCGTTAGCCGGGAGCTGGGGCAGAAGTGGAGCGGCCGGGATGGGAACCCGCGCCATAGGGGATGCCGGCGCTGCAAGTGGCGGCCCGTGCTGCTGTGCCACAGCGCGGTCCCTTGTCTTACTTTCTAGCTCATAGAGGGAACGGTGAAAGATGCAGATGGTGGCGTGATGCCGCGGGCTGGGCCGCTGCCTGGGACCCCACATCCCGTATCACGGCTCTGTCACTTCCAGTCCAGCTTCCTGCTGAGGCACCTGGGGGGCAGCAGGTGTCGGCTCAAGTACCTGCCACTTGTGGGCGACCCGGATGGAGTTCCTGGCTCTCGGCTTCAGCCTGGCCCAGCCACGGCTGGTGCAGGCAACCGAGGGGTGGACCAGCGGGTAGAAGAGCTACTCTGTCACTTTCAAATCAATCACCGCATCTTACCAAAAAGAAGATCCAGGTGAAGAGGCAGGTGCAGAAAAGCAAGGGGGAGGTGTGGCAGGGTCCCGGGTGTGGGAGCTTCTGTTCTGGTGGAGCTGGGGACAGCCGTCCTGGCCTGCGGCTGTGTTTGCCAGCCTGGAACGCCCGGGACCCCACGGTTCAGGGGTTTTTACGGAGGTGGCCCCACATGGGCGGGATCCGGGGTTGGCGCCCTCTCTAGAGGGTGGGGGATGGGCCGAGAGGGCCAAGCTTCTCGGCCTGGCTTGGTCTTCCTGGCCACCGGCCACAGCCAGGAGCTCACCCAGAGTCGCCTCCCAAAGGCGACAGAGGATGCTGCTGTGGCCTGGGAGATCCGCAGGGGTCCGGGAGCCGGGGTTGAAACGCAAACGCTGGAACGAGAGCCGCTCCCAGCAGCACCTGCTGCCCAGGGAGTCACAGGGCCAGAGGCCGGTGTGCGGAGTCCTTGCTGTGTAGCCAGGCTCAGGGTGGTGGCCGGGGCTGGGGCGGGCCGGGCCGGGCCGGGCCTGCTGGGGAGCAAGGTTCCCAGGGCTGGGGGCCTTCGACCCCTGCTCTAGTGGAGAGGAGTCGGGAGGCCACTGGCTCAGCCTCGCTGGAGGAGCCGCTGCCCCCCCCCCCCCCGCCCTTCCCCTCCCCCAGGTCCCCGGTCTCCTGTGCTCCTGGTTACCACTTCCTTATCAGCCCCCAGACCTCTTCCTGCTTCCTGGCCGGGGGCTGCCCTTGCTGGGGAGGGACGGCCTGCGGTCTCCTAGGGGAGTGGCCTGGGCTTGAGCAGGGTCCCCCCTCCTGCCCTGCTGGGGAGGGGCTGGGGCTGGTTCTGGGAAGGACTGGAGTCGGGCAGTGGGTGGGGGTGGAGTGGGTGACACGGGTGGGTGTCGGCGGGGTGGGGTGGAGTGGGTGACACGGTGGGTGTCGGCGGGGTGGGGTGGAGTGGGTGACACGGTGGGTGTCGGCGGGGTGGGGTGGAGTGGGTGACACGGTGGGTGTCGGCGGGGTGGGGTGGAGTGGGTGACACGGTGGGTGTCGGCGGGGTGGGGTGGAGTGGGTGACACGGTGGGTGTCGGCGGGGTGGGGTGGAGTGGGTGACACGGTGGGTGTCGGGGTGGGGTGGAGTGGGTGACACGGTGGGTGTCGGGGTGGGGTGGAGTGGGTGACACGGTGGGTGTCGGCGGGGTGGGGTGGAGTGGGTGACACGGTGGGTGTCGGCGGGGTGGGGTGGAGTGGGTGACACGGTGGGTGTCGGCGGGGTGGGGTGGAGTGGGTGACACGGTGGGTGTCGGCGGGGTGGGGTGGAGTGGGTGACACGGGTGGGTGTCGGCGGGGTGGGGTGGAGTGGGTGACACGGTGGGTGTCGGCGGGGTGGGGTGGAGTGGGTGACACGGTGGGTGTCGGGGTGGGGTGGAGTGGGTGACACGGTGGGTGTCGGCGGGGTGGGGTGGAGTGGGTGACACGGTGGGTGTCGGCGGGGTAGGGTGGAGTGGGTGACACGGTGGGTGTCGGCGGGGTGGGGTGGAGTGGGTGACACGGTGGGTGTCGGGGTGGGGTGGAGTGGGTGACATGGTGGGTGTCGGCGGGGTGGGGTGGAGTGGGTGACACGGTGGGTGTCGGGGTGGGGTGGAGTGGGTGACACGGTGGGTGTCGGCGGGGTGGGGTGGAGTGGGTGACACGGTGGGTGTCGGCGGGGTGGGGTGGAGTGGGTGACATGGTGGGTGTCGGCGGGGTGGGGTGGAGTGGGTGACACGGTGGGTGTCGGGGTGGGGTGGAGTGGGTGACATGGTGGGTGTCGGCGGGGTGGGGTGGAGTGGGTGACACGGTGGGTGTCGGGGTGGGGTGGAGTGGGTGACACGGTGGGTGTCGGCGGGGTGGGGTGGAGTGGGTGACACGGTGGGTGTCGGCGGGGTGGGGTGGAGTGGGTGACACGGTGGGTGTCGGGGTGGGGTGGAGTGGGTGACACGGTGGGTGTCGGCACAGCCCTTCCCTTCCACGTGGCGTGCTGTGCTCTGTGTCTGGGATGTGGCGCCCACGTGGCCACGTCTTCCCTTCCACTTGCTGAGGGGAGGGGAGGAGCGAGCACAGGACAGGGACGGGCAGGGGCTGGGCGGGGGCAGAGTTGGTGACCAGCAAGCCGCCCAGTTACAGATGGCAGGAGGGCCGAAATTTCTGCTTGCTTTTCTCTCTCTCTCTCTCTCTCTCTCTCTCTCTCTCTCTCTCTCTTTTAAGAATTATTTATTTGAAAGAGTTACAGAGAAGGAGAGGTGGGGGGGGAGGTCTTCCATCCATTGGTTCACTCCCCAAATTGCCACAATGGCCAGAGCTGTGCTGATCTGAAGCCAGGAGCTTCTACCAGGTCTCCCACATGGGTGCAGGGGCCCAAGGACTTGGGCCATCTCCTACTGCTTTCCCAGGCCATAGCAGAGAGCTGGATGGGAAGCGGAGCAGCCGGGACTCAAACCGGTGCCCACATGGGATGCAGGTGGCAGCTTTACCTACTATGCCACAGCGCCGGCCCCTGTTTTTATTTATTAAAAACTTCTTATTTATTGTGTTCATCTACTTGAAAGGCAGGGCTATGGGGAAGGGAGGCCGGGGGGGGGGGGGAGGAGAGTCCGGCCCAGGGTACGGCCCGGGCTCCTTTCCTGCCGTGTTGCGGTTTTTGGCGTTCCTGGAGAGCAGCTCCCAGGCCCGTGCGGCCCCAGAGGAGCAGGGTGGGGGCTGCTATCAGCGAGGACCAGCCCCATCCTCCCTTCCTCTCCTCCCTCGCGGGGCCGCACCCTGCCGGTACATATAGGAGCCCGCCCGTGCCCCGCGTGCCCACCGCCCTGCCCGCGCCCGCGCCGCCTGCAGCCGCACCTGCGCACCAGTGAGTTGCCTGGTTTCCCTCCCTGTCCAGCCAGCTCTGCTCTATGCTGGAGGCTTTGTTTTGTTTCTTTTCTTTTCTTTCTTTCTTTTTTTTTTTTTTTTTTTTTTAAGATTTAGTTAGTTGAAAGGCAGAGTTACAGGGAGTAGGGGATAGAGATCTCCAACTATGGTTCCCTCCCCTGATGGCCACAACAGCTGGGGCTGGACCAGGCTGATGCTGGGAGCCAAGAGCTCCATCCGGGTCTCCCATGTGGGTGCAGGGGCCCAAGCATTTGGCCATCTTCTGCTGCTTTCCCAGGTGCACTAGCAGGGAGCTGGATGGGAAGTGGAGCAGCTGGGACTTGAACCCGTGTCCGTATGGGATGCCGGCACTGCAGGAGGTGGCTTTACCCACTTCGCCACAGCACCGGCCCCGAGATCTTTTTGTTTTTGTCCAGGACAGACCCTGAGTGGCTGCCTGGGTTTTGTTAGGAGGCTGCTGGACGCTGGGCGGGGTGGGGGAGGGGTCTGGGTGCGGCTGCAGGAGTTTCGGTGGTGGCGTGGTGGTGTGTGACTCGCGGGCCTCGGTCCTGTCTTGTCCTGTTGCTGGCTGTGCTCCACGTCGGGAGGCCACAGCGAGGGACAGTGCTTGGCGCTGGGCGGGCCTGGGCGGGGCTCGGCGCTGAGTGACAGGTGCCAATCGCGACTGCTGGCCCTGCCCTTCTGTTTTCCCCCAGGAGGTGGGGGCAGTGGCGCAGCTGCTAGGCACGGTTGAGGAGCCCGAGGCCCAGAGAGGTTAAGCAGAGCGAGGGTCAGGAGTCAGGGGAGTCCCCAGCGGCCTGGCTGTGCGCGCAGACAGCCCCCGCGCAGGTGGTGGCTGTTTAAGCTCCAGGCAGGAAGGGGAACAAGAGCCGGCCCTCCTGGACGCCGGCTGCTTTGTGCCTTGGATCTTCCGAGCCCACTTTGGGAGTGGAGGGAGGGGCTCGCTCCCCTGGTCGGGGCTGACACACAGACCTTGCTACAATTGGCAGGAGAGTGCTGGTGCCGGACAGGATGGTGCCGGTGCTGGACAGGGACAGCAGTCACCGGGCTGTGCTGAATTCCCCACTCAGCCTGGGGGGGGGGGTCAGGAGTCAGCAGGGGTCCTGGAGCCTCGCTCCCCTTGGCATCCTGGGATCAGCGCCCGTGGCAGGGGCAGAGACGCTGACCAGCGCCCAGTCCCTCGGGGTGGGAACACAGCGATGGCCGCTGTGAGCCTGCGCGTGGGCTCCCGTCCACGGAGGCCTGCTGGCAGCCCCTGTGGACCGTGGCCCCGCCCCCTCAGAGCGCAGGGAGGGCAGGGTGGAGGCCGTGGCCTAGGGCTCGAATGTGTTTGTTCACTTACTTACACCTCGGAGCGAGTGCTGGTCAGTTTGCCGTCGGAGAAGGACCCGGGTTTCCAAAGCTCAAGGACCCAATGCTGCCCCCGGATGGTTCCAGGCGAGGCGGCGGCCACCTGTCCTGCATTTACCACCATCCTGGACCACACCAGGCAGGACACACGTGGTCTCTGTGGACGGGTCCCCTACCAGCTGGGGCCGTGGGGGAAGGAGGCCTGGCCCCCCTCTCCCTCCACCCTGTAGGAAAACGCCTGTAGGAAGACTCACCTGCAAGTGTGTCATCTCCAGGGAGCCCCCCAGGACTGCCACTCGTGCCCTCGAGGTTCTGTCTCCTGGACGTGTGCGGGGACGCATTTTGAGTTCAGAGCGAGTGAGCACCTGCTCCTCCCACTCCTGACCCGTGAGGCTCTCACTGGGCAGCTACAGACGGAGGCAGAAGGGCTGGAGTCGCAGCTGCTGTCCCCGCAGGCAGCTGGCATGGACCAGCCCTGGGGACGGAGCAGGAGTCCCCGGGCATCCCTCTGCAGGGGGCTCATGGCAGCGGACCAGGGCCTGCTCCCAGGGAGCTCCTGCCAAGCTGCAGGTGGCAGAGAGAATGAGAGGGGGACAGGTTTGGGTCAGGGACGCACAGGGTGCTGGCAGGGCCTCCAGGGGACACCTGGCAGGGAGGCCCAAGAGGGAGCTGGCCACCAGAAGCAGGCGGGCTCCAGCGGAGGGTCGGGGGGCGTCCTGAGCCCGCGGTCCACGTCGCCTGCACGGCCCACCCCATGCGTGTGGCCACTGTGTCCCCTGGCTCCGGGCAGTGGCCGTCCGGGCTGCACACTTGGCTGGTCTGGCCATCCCTGCCTGGCCCCAGCTGTCACCTGTGTCCCTAGCGAACACCTTGCTGGGTTTCTGCGGGGGAAGGGGCCCTTCCCGGTTGCCCTGGCAACCAGAGGTGGGCGGCCAAGGCCTTGGGCAACCAGCCAAGCTTCTCCCAGCCCTGGAAGGGAGCCCGGGGCCGGCTGACTCTGGGCTGCTGGGCGGAATCGTGCAGGCCCCTCCCCACCCCCAGCGTGGGGGAGCACTAAGCAGCATGGTGCTTGCCCCTCCCCCACCTGCCATGGCTGCAGGGGGTGTGTCGCCAGCGAGTGTGCGAGCAGACGGCTCAGAGTCCAGGATGTCTGCGCCAGGGAGCCCCACCTGGGGGTCCCGCCCCGACCCCGGCTGTCCTTGGGGCTGTGCTGGAACCCGGTGGGTGGGTACCTGTGCCAGGTGCTCCCGGGATGAAGAGAAGGCTCGGGGCACAGCCGTGGCCAGAAAGCTCCGGCCATTCGGAGGCTCCCGGCTACTCCCGGCTGTTGCTGCCGCGTCCCTGTCCTGCGCCGAGCCCGGGCTGCTGTGCGCAGGCGTCCCGGAGGCCGCCCTGGGGAGGTGGTCTCGGGTCTGGCTGACCTGAGCCTGCTCTGCTGTTTGCCACGTGCATGTTTCACATTCCTGCGAGTTTGCTGCCGGGACCCGAAACTCCCGGGGCCTCCGTGTGGCGGGGGTGGGGACCTGGGCAGCCTAGGGGACCACAGTGTTCGCCGCCCACCCGTTCAGTGCTTGTTCTGCTGTGTGGCGCGGGCTGCCTGTTTCGGTAACGGGAGCTGTCACCCGGCACGGTGTCTGGCAGAGAGCAGGGGCTGCCGAAGAATGTGCCCGGGAGCCTGGGGGTTCCGACAACCCCGTCTCACACCCAACAGCTCCCGACTCCAGCTGTCTGCGAACACAGGCAGCCAGGAGCCAGGAGCTGCTTCCGAGTCTCCCACACGGGGCTAGGGGCCCAGGGACTTGGGTCATCCTCCACTGCTTTCCCAGGCCACAGCAGAGAGCTGGATCAGGAGAGGAGCAGCCGGGACTTGAACTGGTGCCCATAAGGGGGACCTGCGTTGCAGGTGGCGACTTAACCCTCCGCGCCATAGTGCCGGCCCCCAGGGTCTCCTTTGACTTTCCCTGTTGGCAGAGTGCGGCTTCCCCGGGCGAGCAGCCCCTTCGTGCACCTGGGCAACCCCAGGGTGGCGTCAGCCGCTCTCCCCTGTTTCCCTCGTCACCTGTCCTCTCTGGGCTGCAGGGACCACACTGCAGAACCCTGGCGGCTCTCCTGTCTCGAGACACGGACCCACGTCTGCACAGCCCCCTTGGCCGTGTCTTCTGCGGGGGTGGGCGTGCCTGGCCACCCTGGCAGAGACGGAAGCTGTTGAGGACGGAGCAGAGGGTCGGTCCTGTGGCTCTCAAGAGACACCGAGGGGGAATCCGCCGTGGGGGCCGCCAGGCTGCTCCGAGCACCCGCCGCCCGGAGCTGGGGGGGACAGAGCGGGTGTGGGAATCTGGTAATGTGCTCTGTTCCTGGCCAGGTGGGGCCTTGAAAGGAACAGGTGCCGTGGACAAGTGGGGGTGGGGAGGGACTCCCACCAGGCCTTCAGCCCCCGGTCCCTCACAGCCTGGTCTCTGGGTTGGCAGCGGGGGCACCCGTGGGGTACCAGGTTCTGCTGCCCCGGGGCGGCCCTGTGCCTATTCAGCTACACGGAGCCTGTGCCTGGGCAGAGCCAGGTCTTTGAGTATCCTAGGTGGAGACCGAGATGCGAGCACCAGAGACCAGTGGCTTCCGGACCCCCCCAACCACCCACAGTTGGAAGGGGCCTGGGTCTCTTAGTGGAAGCCAGCGCCTCCTCTCACTGCTGCAGGCGAAGACCGGCCACTAGAGGGCGCCGTCCTCCCGGCTCTCCTGCGCCCTCCCCAGCGGAGCATCTCTGTGGCAGGTGCACAGTGGAGTCCATTTTTTTTTAATGACTTAATAATTTAATCTTCTTATTTTCTCAGCAGAGCGTGCTTTGGACTTCCCTAGATACGTTGGGACATTACTGATCAGATTAATTAATACGAGTTTCGCAGCTCCGAGAACCAGCTGCACGCGCTTCTGCCGGCTTATTTTTTCCGCGGCTGTTTCTGTGTTCTCTTTATTAAGCACATCTCTCCAACAACGTGAGAGCCCCAGCGGGCTCTTCCCGTTGCCGGAAGCCGCCGTGGGTTTCCTCACCTCCCCGCCTCCGTGGCACACGTGCAGCTTGTCGGCAGTGGCTTCGTGTTGGAGGGGCTGTGGTTGTCCCAGGAGAGATGGAGCCGTCGCTATTTTGCTGATTCGGGGTCCATGCCAACCTCCCCCCCCCCCACCTTCTGCTGCTCCTAGATTCTTTTTGTCCCTTGTCATTAATGAGTGACGCGTCTCGTGACTGGTGTCACCCAGTATGGTTGATTGATGGACAGGTGACAGGTGCACCCTCCGGAAACCCAGCAAGTGCTCGCTGTGGGTCGGGATGGAGGTGGGGGGGTCGGTGGGCTTGCACGGAGAGGGTGCTGGGAAAGTGGGAGGGGAGTGGGAGCCTCTGGCGCCCAGGATGTGTGTCCAGCTGCCCACCTGAGGGTAAGTGCTGAAGTGCTGGCGCGTTCCGTCCCCAGGCCAGCCCCGCGGTCCGCACCCGGCCCCTGCCACCCTCCTTCCCCGGCCCGAGGGACTCGCTTCCTGCAGCCTTGGGCGTCCCCGTGGACCTGTCCAACCTCAGCTCGCCGTGGAGACTCTGGGTGGCCTTGGCCCTTCCCCGGGGGGCAGTGTCCTGCTGTCTTCCCCGAGAGCTGCAGTTAGTGTCCTGCTGTCCCTCGGAGCTGGAGTTAGGTTCCCATGTGGGCTGATCCGTGCCAGTGAGCACCGCTCAGCATGTGGGTGACCGTGGGAGATGCCGGGGCGCGGGCTCGGGTCTCAGGGATGAGCAGAGTCCCCGGGAGGTCTGGACAGTTGCCTGACGAGCCCCCTCCTCGCCCGGCACCTGCAGGTAGCCAAGGCCGTTGGTGCACGCCTGCCCTGGCTGACGGATCCCCAGGCGTACGCTGTGCTGTTCCCTGGTCCCCGTGCGGTGCCGATGACGGGGGGGGGGGGGGGAGCCGGGGCTCGATGCTGGCGCGGTGTGCACCGCCGTGCTCCGGCAGCTGGTGCCACAGCCTTGTGATCGGGGCAGCGGGACACGGGCTGCAGCGTGGGCCGTGGCCATGTGGCCATTCTCGGAGGCACTTCAGGAGCGGCCGCTCTCTGCCACCTTCTCCCTGGCTGGTCGTGGCCCGTGCTGTGGGGGCTGGGAGGAGAGGAGGGTGGCTCCTGAGCAGGGGCAGGACCCGGCGCTCTGTGGCCCCGAGCGGGGGCCTGGCCAGGAGGGGCAGAGGCAGGACTCCATGACCTAAGCAGAGAGCGAGGCCCTGCTGCCCCGGCCTTGCGCTGAGGACGGCCCCCGGGCCCCTGCAGGCGTCGGGTGGTGCGGTTGCCCTGCGTGGCTTTGTCTGCAAGGCCGAGCCGCTGCCCGTCCTCCCCACCGGCTCGGCGGCCCTTTGTGTGAGCAGCGGCGGCCGCGGTGCCGGCTCCCGCCTGCCCATGGCGGCTTTGTGCAGCGAGCCCGGCCCTGGCCCTGCAGGTGCCGCCGGGAGCCCCCTGTTCCTTGTTCTGATCACCTGGGGACAGAGGGGAGGAAGAGGGCTGGCTGTGGGCGGAGGGAGTGAGCCGCGTCTCGCTGGCTGCTAGCATTAGACACACACATATGTGCTGTGTGTATGTACACACACATGGACATGCACACACACACATGTCTGCTGATGGGACTTGGGTGCCGACCGGGCGTGCGGCTGGTCCCCAGCGGGAAGCCCCAGGCTGGCTCAGCGGCCGCGGGCACCGTGAGCCCCTCACTGCAGAGCGCAGCCCTCCTGCCGCGGTCTCGGGGCGCCTCGTCGTGACTGGGGTCTTGGTGGCCTGCGCCAGGCAGGCTCGTGTCCGCCATGATGGGAGCCCCCTTTCCCTCTGTCGGTGGGAGGTCTCCCCTCCCCCATTCTGTGCCGAGCTCCGTTTGGCTTCTGTATCTGCGGCTGTGTCCGCTCGCTCATTCGTGGCACAGGTGTTCGCTGAGTGCTGGTCCTTGCGGGTCCGTGGGGGCTGTGGTCAGGAGCAGGTCCCAGCCACGCCTCCGGCCCCAGGGCTGGGGTGGGGGTGGGGCTGGGGTGGGGGTGGGGTCTGCCGCTCCCTGGGCTGGAGTGGGGGTGGGGCTGGGGTCTGCAGCTCCCTGGGCTGGGGGTGGGGTCTGCAGCTCCCTGGGCTGGGGTGGGGGTGGGGCTGGGGTCTGCAGCTCCCTGGGCTGGGGGTGGGGTCTGCAGCTCCCTGGGCTGGGGGTGGGGGTGGGGCTAGGGGTGGGGCTGGGGTCTGCAGCTCCCTGGGCTGGGGGTGGGGTCTGCAGCTCCCTGGGCTGGGTGGGCACGCAGAGGACGGGTTTCTGGAAGGTCTGGGGAAGGGGGCAGCTGTCTGGGCCGGCCTCCTCGGGAGTTGTGTGTGGCTGTGGGGCAGCTGCAGCCAGTGTGTGAGCGGAGGGGCCACCCCTGGGGTCTCTGGGTGCCACCTGGAGCGGGCAGAGCCCCCAGACGCCCCCACCGGGGACTGGCGTGGCCTGCTCTTTGTGTCCAGCATTGCAGCGGCACACTGGACCCTTCTGGTTTCAGTGACGGAAAACCCAACTCAGGGGCTTGGGGACGAAGCAGAGGCCGGTGGTGCATTTACCAAGCGGTCTGGGGGCGGCAGGCAGCAGGGGAGGCCGGATCCGGCACGGGAGGCGGCCACTCGCTCTGAGTTCTGCGCTCTGCTCTCCCAGCCCGGTGCCGTCATCGCATCGTGTATGGGGCGCTGACGGGCAGCTCCAGGGTCAAGCCCAGAGGGGACGAGCGTGGCCTTGGTGCCGTCCACTGCCTCTGACTGCCCGGCTGTGGCCTGCGGAGCCTGCTCCACCTGGACTGGGATCTATGGCTGGGAGTGGTAGTGGGCGGGGCTGGTTCTCCCCAGGGAGGGCTGAGGGGGCGCTGCAGGGGACCGCACAGCGGCCAGGGCGGGGCGGTCCGTGCAGTGGGGAGAGGCTGGCCAGTGGGAAGGGGCCCTGGTGGCCGTCCCGGGGCAGCGTCTCGGACCCCTGCCCTGCGTTCCTGGCACTGGGCTGGCCGGGGGCTCCAACACAGGGTCCCAAGCAGCACCATAGTGGCTGTCCCGCCCGCCTGCCCCCGGGGGCTCCCTCTCCGTCCTCGGGGGGCAGGGGACCGCTGCCTCGTGTTGAAGCCTGCCCTCATGTCTCTTTTTCTGTGGCTCCACGTGGTGCAGAGGTCCCTGGCTCTGCTCCCGGCCTGCGCCCTGTGGTCGGCCACCGACAGGTGACAAGAAGCACACGGGGCGGGTGTGAGTCTCATGCAAACACCACAACATCTTTTTTTTTTTAGATTTATTTGTTTTTATTTGAAGTCAGAACACAGAGAGAGAAGGAAAGGCAGAGAGAAAGAGAGAGAGAGAGAGAGAGAGAGAGAGAGAGAGGTGTCTTCCATCTATCCGCTGGTTCACTCCTCCGTTGGCCGCAATGGCCAGAGCTGAGCTGATCTGCAGCCAGGAGCCAGAAGCTTCCCCCTGGTCTCCCACGTGGGTGCAGGGGCCAAGCACCTGGCCCATCCTCCACTGCTTTCCCAGGCCACAGCAGAGAGCTGGATCGGAAGCAGAGCTGTTGGGACTTGAACCGGCGCCCATATGGGATGCTGGCGCCGCAGGTGGCGGCTTTACTCGCTATGCCACAGCACCGCCCCTTTTTTTGTTTTTTAGAAACTTTATTTATTTGGGGCAGGCGCTGTGACGTAGCCAGTTGAGCTCCTGCCTGCAGTGCCGGCATCCCATACGGGTGCAGGTTCGGATCTCAGCTGTGCCACTTCTGATCCAGCTCCCTGCCATGGCCTGGGAGAGCAGCAGAGGACAGCCCAAGCGCTCAGGCCCCTTCACCCACATGGGAGACCCGGAAGAAGCTCCTGGCTCCTGGCTTCGGATCAGCTCAGCTCCGGCCGTTGCAGCCACTGAGGAAGTGAACCAGCTGATGGAAGTCCTCTCTCTCTCTCTGTCTCTCTCTCTCCCTCTCTCTCTCTGTAACTCTGCCTCTCAAATAAATAAATAAAATCTTAAAAAGTAAAAACCAAGACTTAATTTGCTTGAAGGGGTGGAGTTACGGGGTGGGGTGCGGGTGGGGTCTCACAGACGGGGACTTGAGCACCTGTGGAATCCGGGGTCCGTGGGGAGCCCTGGAGCCCGTCCCCCACGTTCCTGGGAGCTGCCCGTCGCCGGCTGCACTGCTCTGAAAACCGCTGTTTAAAGAGCTCCGCCCCACGACACACGGTGTCCGCAGCCTGGGTTTTGTGAACGCCCTCTCTGTGCCCGGTGCTCGGAGGAGTGGGGCGAGGCGGCCCGGTGTCTCCTGCCCTCGCCGGCTGCCCGTGGGCCTGGCTGTGCCAGGCTCTTCACGGGTCTGTGTCACACGGGCAGCTCCCGCGGTGGAGCTCACGGCCCTGAACCGGACGCCGGGGCTCAGGGTGCTGTTGCCTTCCCTCGGGGTCTCCTGCGTGCGTCTGAGCGGTGGGGTGACCTCGTGCCTGGCAGAATGTGGGCGTGGTCGGGGCACCAGGAGCGGTGCCTTCTGGCTCCAGTGGTCTCTCCAGCATGGTGCAGCCCCCTGCCCCCTGATTCCCACGGCTGGGGCCCCACATCCAGGTCGGGAGGGTCACTGCTGTCTCCAGGGTGCATCTCGCGGTGGGGGGGGGGGGGCAGGACGCGCGCCTCCGTCCGTCGGGCTGGCGGCCGAGTGAGTGACAGGTGCCTCCCGCCTCCGCCGTCGGGTCTGACAGCCACTCCAGTCTGACGAGGATCTCGTCTGGGCCTCACTCGAACTCCGCGGCCAGGCTGCCGCTCTTCCTTGACGTACACTCGGGCTTATTTTTAGCGCCGTGCTGTTAAGACCTTCGTGGCGGGGAATTTAATTATCCTGATAAATGACAGCTTCCGCGCTCAGCTGGCCTCTGGGGCGGGGACCCCGAGGGCCTGGCGTCTTAACGGGGGCGTCTGGGGGCTCCCCCCTCCCACGCCGGCCCAGGCACTGGTCCTCTTCCTTACCGCTGCCCTGGCCGCCCCGAGGACCCCAGGGCTTGTCTGGGTGGGCTCGGTGGGAACTGGACGTGGCCGGGGAACGTGCGTGGTGTGGGCTGGGTGGGCGCCACCCTGGGAACTGAGCCCCCATCCCATCCCATGCCGCGAGCTGCTGGTGCCTGTCTGCCGGGGTCCGCCCTGGCCCCCGCCTGCCCCCCACCTGCCCTGTGCTCCCTGGCGCCTTTCCGGGCTGCGGTTTCCGGATCGCGGCAGAAGGAGAAGAGCTGCCCACAGCCCCTTTCAGTGGCGCCCGGACACGGAGAGACCAGGCGTGGCCGCATGGAGAGGACGCCGAGTCGGACGATCCCAGCGGCTCCTCGTCCACTGCGATTCCGGGTGGGAGGGGGAGGGGCGGGCGCTTTCGTCTCAGTTTTGAGACCCTGCTCCACCTGTGGGTGGCATGACGGCAAGGCCGAGCCCTGGAAACCCGCACGGAGCCGGCTGTCCCCCGACCCCCAACTCCAACACCTGCCAGTCACCCAGGGCTTCCTGCTTGCTGCGGGTTCGAGTCCTGCTCCGTCTTCGTCATCTCTCCCAGGTGCACACCCATTTCATAGATGAAAACCGAGGCACAGAGAGATGACAGAGCTTGGCCAAGACCGCGCAGCCTGTCCACAGATGAGTTGGGGTCTGACACTCGGCTCTGGGGACTCCGGTATATTCGCAAACCTACTGTGTGCGGGGGTGGTGTTAGCACCGGCAGAGAGGTAGCTACAGGGCTGTGTGACATGATGCAGGCAGACGAAGCCGGGGGTGAGAGGGATGTACCGGGAGGGCTTCCTGGAGGAGGTGTGGGTGCCGGGAAGCGCGGGCCCCCGGGAGGGTGGGGTTCTGTCCTGGGGCGACAGCTCCACCGGCTTCACGTCCCGCCAGCCCCGCCACTCCTGATAGCCCGACTCGGAGACGGAGCAGATGGGCAGCAAGGAAGGTGCCCTGCCCGGGGCAGGTGCCCAGATCTGGGGGTCAGAGGGGGCTGGGGCAGCCTGGTGACCCTGTCTGCGCCCAGCGTTGCAACCATGGCCTCACAAAGCCGCCTTTCCAGCTCCTCTGGAGCACTCAGTGGCCGTGGCCGTGGCTGTGGTCACCTGTAGCAGCAAGGAGTGGCTGTGCGCAGGGACACCGCCGTGGCACGGGGGCCGTCCCATCGACACCGCCCTGGCCTCCCTCCCTCCTTTCCCAGCCCCTCCTGCTCTGCCGCCCCCACCCGTCTCCAGCCCTGGTGCTGCACGGTGAGCGGTGACACAGTGGGAACACCGGTTCCCTTCCCCTCGTGGCTGGTGTGGGCTTTGCGTGGACAGAGGCGGACACTTGGGGCGCCACGAGCTGGCCGCTGTCCTTTGCCGTGACCCCGGAGCCGGGCCCCGCCCCCTCTCGCCCTCGGGCACCCAGTCCTCTGGGACTCCAGACTGAGCGTCTCCCTGGTGCTTTCAAACCAGACGTCCCTGGGGTTCACAGAAGCCCCTGAACTGGTGGGCTGAGGTCCTTGGGGGGCCCTGGGGACACGGGGGCCTCCGTGCCGGGGCTGCGACCCGTGGTAGCCTGTGTGGCTCTGCCCCGACAGGGCCTCTGCTGTAGGCTGTCGCTTGTCGTGCTCAGCACGGGGCCCTGTCCTGACTGTCCCAGCTCCATGGCTGCCTCTTCCAGGGAGCCCTCAGTGGTTCTGCCTGGAGTGCGGGCCCTCAGCCCCCTGCTGGTCACTCGTGGCTCAGGTCATTCCCACAGAGCCCATGTCCATATGCGGCCGTCCCTGCTGTCTGTGGGCACTGTGTGTGTTTTGTTTAAGATTTATTTTATTTATTTGAAAGAGTTACAGAGTGAGGTAGAGCCAGGGAGAGAGAGAGCGAGAGAGAAGGGTCTTCCGTCCATTGGTTCACTCCCCAGATTATTGCAACAGCCGGAGCTGCGCTGACCCGAAGCCAGGAGCCAGGAGCTTCATCCGGGTCTCCGACGCGGGCGCAGGGGCCAAGCACTTGGGCCATCCTCCACTGCTTTCCCAGGCCACAGCAGGGAGCTGGATGGGAAGTGGAGCAGCTGGGACTTGAACCGGCGCCCATATGGGATGCCGGCACTACAGGCCTGGGCTCTAGCAGGCTGTGCCACAGGTACCACGTTCCGACCCACGTGCCGAGCAGCGTGGGCACCTTTCCCGACTGCTCCCTGGGCGAGAGGTCCCGCCGCTGCCCCACGGTGTGGATGGGGAGGCGGAGCCTCTGCGGGGTGCCCGCGCGTGACGGGCGGAGATCTCCCAGGGCTCTGTGCGCGGGCCCTGGGCCCTGTGTGTGGCGGGCGGGCGGGAAGGTGTGGCTGACCTGCAGCCCTGCGGATGCCTGAGCGCGTTTCTCACTGAGGTCGCCCAGGACCTGGCCCGTTGGTGTTGTTTCTGATGTTCAGGGCCGTGTGGAAATTTCTGTCTTTACGTGACCCAGTCTGCAGGCTTTGAGATGCTCTCTCCTCCGCCCCCTCGGCGATCTGCAGCCAGGCGGGCTCGGCCACCCCTCCCGGCCGCGCGGCGGCTGGTCCGATGGCCAGGTTAAGGGGGTCGGCTCCGGGGCTTTCTTTGAGACACTTAAGCATCATTCATGTTTTGGGAAGGGAGAGACGATGGGGAGCCAGGCTGCAGGGTTCACATCCCAGTCCGGCCGCCGGCAGCCCGTGGGGTCCCCGGCGGTGCCTCCGATTGCATCTGTGAGATGGGCAGACGCCTGGGAGACGTCCTGTAGGCCACATGAGAGGTGCCGTGCTGGCCGCGTGCGGGGGAAGCTCTGGGGGCCGGGAGCGCACCCAGGTCCTCGTGCGTGGCAGGGACCCGGCACCTGGAGCCGTCACGCTGCCTCCCAGGGTCCTGTCCCAAGAAGCTGGAGCCGGGACGGAGCTGGGGCTCGAGCCCAGGCTCCCGGATGTTCCATGTGGCGTGGTAACCGCCGTGGGGTTTCTGACCGGAGTCACTTGCTTGGCTCACCTGTGCGGGAAGTCCCCCTGTGCGTCTTTGTTCTTCCTGGGCGTCTGCTCTGCCTCCCCCGTGAGAGCCGGCCCTGGAAAGGAGGCCCAGGAGCCCCAGACCCCTGGCCTCAGGGCTGCCGTGTGCGTGACGGCTTCTGGGAAGTCCGTGTTGCGTCCTCGGCTTGGCCGCCCTCGGGGACTGGGTGCTGCCAGACGCACACCGCGGCCCCGAGTTGGTGACCCTCGGACACTTGGTCTCTGCTTCCCCCGCCTGGGCGCCCCGTGGGGGTCTTTGCAATGCGTTGAGGGCGCTGGGCAGAGCGGCTCCCTGTGTGCAGGTTGGCCGCCTTCTCTCCGCCGTGGTGCTGAACTTCGCTGGCCCACGGCTTGGGGTGCACAGGCGACTCGGGGCCCCCCGCAGTGCGGGCTCCAGACTGCCCTGCCAGGGAGGGACTCTGTGTTTCGTTGTCTTCCCCTTCCCATGGTTAGGTGCACATCACCCGCCGGCCATTTGCCATCTCGGCCGCTTTTCCACTCCCAGCTCGGGGCCCCGGCCACCACCCTCTCCAGAGCCACACACCCAGCAGGCGGAAACGCGGTCCCCACCCCGGCACCTGCTGCCCTGCCTCCCGGTTAGTCGTGCCCACCTGGCTCACTTCCAGTGCTTCGTGGAACGTGGGGTTCAGTGATGAGCTCTTTGGGTGCAGAGGGTTTGAGGTGGTGGTGGGCCACGCCCGTTGGCCGCTCGTCTGCCCGTGGGCACCGTGAAAGGTGCTGCTCTGACCGTGCGAGGGTGGGGGCTCCACTTTCACAGGAGCTGAGCATCGCGCCTTTGCTGATGTCCTGGGGCCCTGCTGCTGTCCTGGTGGGGGGTGGGGGTGGGGGGTGGGGGTGGGGGTGGGGGGCCGGTCGTCCCCAGAGAGCCAGCTCCACAACCCAGGCCCGCGAGCCCATCGCCCATTGTGGCCGGACTGGGCACCTGGCTTTCATCATCCACCCCGCTGGGGGCCCTGCCATCCTCCACTCATGCCACGCGGGGAGACGGGCGCCAAGAGGGGGCTGGGGTCCCCCAGGCAGCACTGGGCGGGGTCCTCCCGGCCGGTCTGCTCCAAGCCGTCCACGTGTCAGGAGGGGTCTTAGTCATCTAAGCTGTCTGCCGTGGCAGCTTTGGATAGATCCGGAGGCTTCTGGAGGCTTCCGTGTCTAAGTCATGTATTCCACGGAGCAGTGAGAGTCGACGGGCAGGGAATCAGTTTTCGGTTTGCAGCATTTTCCCTGCGCCCTTGCCGGGCGCCGAGCTGTTTAGGAAACGTTTGGTAAATGGCCAGAGCAGGGGCTGGTCTGTCTCTGCTCCCACCCACCCTCCCCTGATCTCTCTCTCCTTTTCTCAACAGTGAGTGACCTGCAGGAAGAAGGAAAAAATGCCATCAACTCGCCCATGTCCGCCGCCCCGGACGTCCACCCCGAGGACACCCAGCTAGGTACTGTGGGCTCCCTGGGTCCCTGGGCTCCCTCCAAGAGGCCTCCGGGTCGTGCCCCGTGGCGGACAGCGATTGACGGCCGGGCTTCTTAGCTCACGGTCACGTTCAGAAACACGCGCAGGAGAAAGCGCATCCCCGCCTGCAGGTGTGGGGGAGCCGACGGCTGAAGGCCGAGGCCGTGAGACTCGCAGCTTGTGGAGGGGCCGCGTGGGGCAGCGCCGGTGCCTGGTGGGAGGCACGGGCGAGGTGGACAAAGGGCGGGTGGACAAAGCCTTCTGCGTGATTTTGGCAAGAAGGACCGAGCGGGGCGGGTCAGCGGGTGTAGGCCCAGCTGGTCTGCGGTGTTCTGGGGCTGTGGGGCCCAGGGGCTGTCCTGAGCTGCCTGGACCTGCTCCTGGGGGAGTGGAGGGCTGGGGACGGTGGCCTGCGGGTGGGAGCCGAGGGAGAAAGGTGTGTCCTTGGGGGGAGAGCCATGGCCGTCCCCGAGAGAGAGCCGGCCCTGGAGGGGCAGCCTCCCGCGGGCAGTGAGGCCCCCACGGTCAGCGCATCAGAGGACCTGGAACCGGAGGTGGGTGCTTGACCCCACGCAGCCCCCACGTGTCCCCGCAAGTGTGTTTTGGGGCCCAGCTGATGTGCTCAGCGATGTGGACTCTCGGGCCCCAAGCGAGGCCCTGGCCCATCCCTCTCTGGGTTCCCAGGAGCCTGCGGGGAGGAGATGTGATCCCAAGTGCAGCTGCCAATCACGCCGGGGCCCAGGGCTGCCCGGGCTCCCCAGGGTCCTGCCGCCCACACTCCTCTCTGCTTTCCCTGTCATTTCACAGGGCTCTTGTTTAAAAGTTCTGTATTTATCTGAGACAGGCAGACACACACACACACGCGCGCGCGCGCGAGAGAGAACTTGTGTCCATCTGCAGGTTCACTCCCCGAATGCCAGGCTGAGACCAGGGAGCCAGGATCTCCGTCCAGGTCTCCCCCGTGGGTGCCAGGGGCCTGAGCCTGAGCCAGCACCGCTGATGCCCAGGGTGTACGTTACAGGGAGCTGGAGCCGGGTGCTGGGCCCAGGCCCCGTGACTTGCTAGCCGACGGCCGCCTGCTCCCCGCAGTAGATCTTGTCACCCATGTCCAGGCTGCGGCCCGCCCAGGGCTGCTGGTGACTGTCGCACGGGAGTGCCCTGGGCAGCAGGGACGAGGGTCAGTAGCAGCCCGGCACAGCTGGGGCGTCCACCCCCTGGAGGGCGGCCCCGCCGAGCCAGGCTCTCTGCTTCTCCGTACCCACCTGTCAGCAAGGGGGGGTTGGCCGCCCCCAGCGTCCCCGCTGTGCCCCCGCAAACGCCTCCCCTGCCTCTCTCGTCCCTGGCAGAGGAGAATGAGGAGCGCACCATGATCGACCCCACGTCCAGAGAAGACCCCAAATTCAAGGAGCTGGTCAAGGTAGGGTCTGTGGGGGTTCAGGGCCCTGGTGGGCCAGGCCTGGCGCGGGAACGGGGCTGAGAGCTGATGGGGAGCCTTAGCGTGGCCCGGCCCTGCCCACCACCTCTCAGACGCCTCTCTGCAGCATGGCGTGGGGGTGTTCAGCGAGCCCTGGGGCGGACCCTCATGACACCGTGTAGCTGGTGCGGATCGGAAGTGGAGCAGCCGGGGACAGAACTGGCGTCCGTATGGGATGGCAGCATAGCCCACGGCATCCGAACGCCAGCCCCGTGAGGTTGACCTCAACACCGTGGATGGGTAGAGACCGTATCCCCGTGTGCTGTTCACTCCCTGAACACCCAGGATGCCAGGGGCTGGGTCAGGCTGCAGCCGGGAGCCAGGAGCACAGTCCAGGCTTCCCACATGGCGCCCGCACCTGCTGCCCCCCGGGGTGCCCTGGGCGGAGCCGGCCCCTGACAGGGGCGCGGGCGTCAGCCCCTCCTCGCTTCTCTGAAGAGGCTTTTTGGTTTGTTATTTTCTCCTCACTACTCACTTCGCTATCTTACACAGAATCCAGTTCCTTTTTTAAAAAGATTTATTTATTTACGCAGAAGGAGAGACAGAGAGAGAGAGGTCTTCCATCCGCTGGGTCACTCTCCAAATGGCCACCACAGTCAGGGCTGGGCCAGGCTGAAGCCAGGAGCCAGAGCTGCTTCCAGGTCTCCCATGTGGGTCCAGGGGCCCAAGCACTTGGCCCATCTTCTACTGCTTTCCCAGGCCACAGCAGAGAGCTGGATGGGAAGTGGAGCAGCCGGGACTCGAACCAGCACTCATATGGGATGCCTGAGCTGCAGGCAGTGGCTTTACCCGCTACCCCACAGCGCCGGGCCCTTGAACAGAATTTCCATGAGGAAAGTAGCTCCATGTCTTGGCCACCAAAATGTTTCTCACGCTGGGTGGGTCAGGGAGGGAAGCATGAGAATCGTCGGGGTCCCCAGAGAAACAGACCCAGTGCACACACACACGTGTGAACACACATGTGTGAACACATACACGTGTGTGCATACATGTGAACACACACGTGTGTGCACATACAAGGGTACTTTAAAAAGTTGGTGGAGGGGCTGGCGCTGTGGTGTAGCAGGTCAAGCTGCTGCCCGTGGTCCCGTATGGTTCAATTCCCGGCTGCTCCACATCTGTCCGATCCCGCTCCCTGCTAATGCATCTGGGAAGGTCTGGGCGGGGGGCAGAGTGAGACCAAGTGCAGGGAGCCGGATTGGAAGTGGAGCAGCCGGGACTTGAACCGGCGCCCCTGTGGGATGCCCGTGTTGCAGGCGGTGGTTTTGCCCATAGAGCCACACGCCAGCCCCCGACTGCTGCTCCCATCCCCCGACTGCTGCTCTCATCCCCAGTGGCCGCCAGCCTGGTCCTGCACCTGTTCCTCCCCCGGCCTGTCCCTCCCTGGTCTGCTCTGGGGCGTGGCTCCCCAGGAAAGCCTCAAGGGTCAGCTGTGGGGCCCGGCTTTGCTGGGGACCTGGGTGTGCTGGGCCACCTCACGTGCTGGCCCTGAAGCTGGCGGGGTGCAGCCCCTGGAGCCCGCGAGTGCCACCTTCCACGGCAGCGATTAGGGATTACCCAGGTGGGTCCAGCAGGACCACCGAGGGGGCCGAGGGAGCCCTGGTGCCGCTGAGGTAGGCAGACGCTGGGGGCAGGAGGGGGAGGGGGAGGCGGGCGCCTCTGCTGGCAGAGGAGACGGAGCAGGCTCGCCCCCAGAGGGGCCCCCACGCCTTGCCAGAGTCCCAGTGGGGTCGTCTGGACTTCCTGACTGTGGGGGGAATCTGTGGCATCGTTGGGAGCCCGGAGGTTTGTGGCCCTTTCTTTCGGCAACCACAGGAAACGGACACGGCACACACAGAGGATTCTGGGAGGAGGGGCGGGGTTCTGTCCCCTGCATACCTGTGTCTTGGTGGGCGGGAGCTGGGGGTTCCAGGAGGAGGGGTGAGGGGCAGGTGCAGAGGGCCAGCCTGGGAGGCTCAGGGAGAAACCCCGTCCATGTTCCCCGTGTGGCTCCTGACGCTGTTCAAACCGTCCTCTGTGGACACTGATGGGGTGCACGCTTCTGCTGGGTGAGGCCTGCGGCCGCCTCCTAGTCACCACCTCCCAGGGGCCCTTGCGGTCCTCAGCTCAGAAGCAGGTGCCTTGGGGCGGTGTGGACAGTGCACCAGCCTGAGCCGGGGAGGTGCGGAGGGACCGCCAGTCGCCTGACCTCCCGACCTGCTGGACACGGTGGGGACGGCCATGCCTCAGGACCCATCTCCCAGTCCTGGGACCTGGCACCTTGGGACTGGCACTGTTGAGAAAAGTCCAGCTGCCCTCGGCTCCCGGTGGGTCCCTGGTGACGTCCCTGGCACTGAGCGTGTGGTGGGGGTTCAGAACCCGCTGAGCAGTGAGGTGGGCTCTGGGGGCTGGGGGCAGCCTCTGTGTTCAGGTCCCGGCTCCCCTGGGGGCTGTGAGGACACAGCGAGGCCCTGTGGGGAGCACCTGTTAGCTTGGGGCGGGGGCTGATGGGGGCCCTGCCTGGCCGGGGCTCCGGTGGCTCCTGGAGTCTCAGTGGAGCATCCCGAAGCCGTCTGCTGTGCGTTTCTTCCCGAACCTTCCAGACGTGGGCTGAACGCCTCCCGCTGGGTCAGCAGGGGGGGGCGGCCGCTCCTGGCTTACAGGGGGGACCCCGCGTGTGTTGTTAACAACCGTGAAGCAGGAGCCACGGTTCTTATGCTTTCTGGAGCGGAGGCCGGAGAGAGAGCCGCGCCCGCCCGGGGCGCGCCCAGGCCGGTGCCGAGTCCTGGTCCCTGGCCGCTGGCCCAGGCTCTGGAAACCCTGGGGGTTTGTGAAGCAGCAGGGCACCTTGCTGGCTTCTGACCACTTCCACCGCCCGCTTCCCCGGGGCCCCCATGGGGAGGGGCGGGACCGAGGACGTCCTCACCAGCACGGAGACTGAGGCTCACGCTCCAGGGCTGCGGAGGCGAGGGGGTGCTGGGGGCACCAGGGAGGGCTGGACGCTCGACCCCTCCCCACCTTGCCCTGGGCTTCTGTTTCTACACAGCCCTCCGGGTCCTTGGTAACAAACCCGTAATGGCCGCTTCGGTTCCTTCCTGAATTCCGCACGCCGGGGCCGCTGGTAGCTGTGGCCCTGGCTCCCGTGGCTGCGTCAGACTCCCAGGCGGCCTCTGAGAAGCCGGCGCCGGGGCACCGCGCCTGCTGCCGGAATAGAGCATCGGACGCCAGCTCAGCCCCGCAGGGCGCGCCCTCCTCCCGGGCGGGGCCCCCTCGCAGACTCACACCCCTGTGTGTTGGCCGAGACTCTTCCCCAGGCTTTGAAGTCCTTCCTCCCGCCCGCCCGGGAGAGGCGCCCTGGTCCTGTTTGGAGCTGCCATCGCTCGGGGCAGACAGACTGCAGGCCTGATGGGCACGAGCAGTGTTTTATTCCGCGAGAGGCTCGTAAAACGCGGTGATGGATGCGCCGCGAGGACGCCATCAATATTGGCCCGGACACTGCCCGGCACTTGGGGTTGAGGCCGCAGCCGTCTCTGTGAGTGATGACCGGCCGCCGTCTTTAACATCTCCGGTGCAGCGACAGGTGGAGACGGATGGCCTGGGAAGGCGCGGGCGGGGTGGTCCGGGGGCCCAGAATGAGCTGCACCTGCTGGGGGCGGGGTGCAGCTGTGGGGGCTGGGGGGAGCCGGCCATGTGGCTGGGCAGGGGGCTCGTTGCTGTCCCGCTCTACTGTGTTTGGGCTGCATCCGACTCAGGGACTCCAATGAGCTGGTTTTGTTTCTTCCTTCTAAGATATTCTAGTCTCTTCAGCTCTTCAACATTAACTTTCTTTTTGATGATATGTTCATTTACTTGAAAGGCAGAGTTACAGAGAGAGAGGGAGAGACACAGAGAGCGTCCACCTGCTGCTTCACTCCCCAAATGGCCACAACGGCCAGGGCTGGGCTGGGCCAAAGCCAGGAGCTTCATCCGGGTCTCCCATGTGGGTGCAGGGGCCGACCCTTGGGCCACGTTCGGCTGCTTTCCCAGGGCGTTAGCAGGGAGCTGCCCTGGAAGTGGAGCATCCGGGACTTGAACCAGCACCCACACGGGAGGCCGACGTCTCAGGCAGCGCTTCGCCTGCTGCACCACGACGCCAGCTCATTTTCTTTCAAGGCTGAGTTTTTACAAAGCAGAGATGGGCCTCCCTGAGTTTCCTGACTGGACTGTGCTGGGGGCCAGGCAGCCTCTGGAGCCCACACGGGGCAGGGGGTGTGTCCCTGCCTGGGAGAACTTTCCAGAAAGCTTGGCCATCCTGCGGTTTGCTTGGGTCTCTTCCCTGGACGCCCACGTGATGGGGCGGCCCCGCTGGGAGACGGACGTGGCCAGGGACAGCAGGAAGCAGGGCCGTCCCACCCTGCCTGTTCTAGGCAGGGTGGTCAGGGAGGTGGCGTTTGGGCAGACTCCTGTGTGGGTCCCTGGGGGAGCAGCAGCAGGTGCTAGGGTCCCGTGGTGTCTCACGTGTGGCTGGGCTCTAGTGAGAGGGACGTAGACCTCAGTGTGGTGGGACCCGCTCTCTGTAGCGGCTGTGGGAAGACCGGGCGCTCTGCCCTCCGATGGCCTCTCGCGGGCACCCTCCCCACCTGCGCCCTCCCCAGCACGTCTGCGATGCCTTCACCGCCCGCCTGGGGCACGATCCGGGTTTCCCTACACTTAGTGCCCAGGGCCCTGCCTGGCGGACGCCGCCACCAGCCCCGGTCTGCCGGGATGCGCTCCAAGATGCCTGGGCCTGCAGGCGGAGCCGGGCCTGCCATTCAGAGCCTTTGTCGTCTTCGCTAAGCTGGTGCCACGCCCCGTGGCCGTAACCCATGGGGTTTGGGATGCAGGAGCAGTAGGAGTGTGAATCCCTCTGTGTCATGGTCTCAGGTGGAAGCTGTGTTCCTACTGGACACGGGCGCCTCGGCGGGCGGGCGCTTTCTCTGCTCGGTACCTCGGGGGCTCCTTCCCCTTTGCCCACGGAGGGAACGCATTCTGTGATCCGCAGAGCTGACTGAGGGTGCCCGGGAGACCGGGTGAGCCCTCGGGCCGTGGCTTAGGCGTGACCTCCGGGATGTGGCGTCCACAGCACAAGCATTCACAGAACGTTAGTACGCTGGGCGTAACTGAACCTGGAAACTTCTGTGCTTCTCAGTCACGAGAGCGAGGCGACGCCCACGGGTGGGTGGACGCCTGGGAAACGCTCCCCGAGGGCTCCGTGTCCAGACCCGTGAGCACTCTCACGGCTAAGAGTGCCCAGCAAGTGACCCAATCAGAAGTGGGCCCAGGGGCTGAGCAGACGTCACTCCGGGGAAGCCTAACCCGCGGCCCACACGTGGACGCCCAGCGCCGTGGCAAAGCCTGGCTTCCGTGGGCACGTGGCTGTGCTGCCGTCCCAGAGCCGGCGCTGTGGTGCCGCCTGCGACGCCCGCATCCCACATCGGGGCGCGGTTCCAGCGCTGGCTGCCCTGCTCAAGTGCTGGGGCCCCTGCACCCGCGTGGGAGGCCCGGATGGAGCGCCTGGCTCCTGGCCCAGCCCCGGCTGTTGCAGCCATCTGGGGAGTGAGAAGATCTCTGTCTCTCTCTCTGTCGTTCTGTCTTTCAAATACAATAAATAAATGAATCTTTAGAGAGAGGCCGAGTTCCGCTTGGCACCCTTCTTGCTGCGGCTGACTGCGGTCCGAGTCTATTTCTGGCTCCGGCTCTGTGGCACCCAGGCCCGGTGTCTGCTTCTTGTCAGTGGGGAGCTGTGCTGGTCCCTGCGGCTTTGCGGAAGATGGGACACAGGAAGCGCGAGCCCCCGCCTCTGTGCTTCTCTCCTGTGTGTATGTGGGGGGGGAGGGGCCCCTCGGGTTTCCGTGTGCATGGAGGAGCACCTGTCCCTGCGTGGTGATGGATGTGTGGGGCGCTGCTGCTCGCTGGCGGGCCGGGCGTGGAGCGGGAGGCAGCCGGCGTGGGCCCTGCAGCCTCGCTCTCTGCCCGCTGGGACCGCACTGGGAACTGGGGCCGCCGGGTCACAGCGCCACTAAGGACGGCTCTGAACACCAGAGAGGCTGAGGAGTGGCTCAGGGCCACACAGCAGACCCCCGGGGAAGCTGGGTCCAAACACGGGTGCTCGATCCTGCATTTGTGTGTGTGTGTGTACATGTGTGTATGTGCACGTGTATGTGCGTATAGGTCTAGGAATATGTATCTATGTGTGCATACGTGCAGGTGTATATACATGTGTGTACATGTGTGTGTATGTACGCGTGTATATGTATGTACATGCGTTTATACGTGTGTGCACGTGTGTATGTGTATGTGTGTACATGTGTGTGTGTGTGTGTGCGCGCGTGTGGTTTGTTTACCTGCTGGTACCGGCTCCTTTCTCTGTACCCCAGGCTCCCTGTGCTGGCTGAGGACGGTGCCGTCGCTGTGTAGCTGGCCCCCGGCTCGGCCGCCAAGACCACAGCTGCTTCTGACGCTCGTTCTCTGGCCGGGTCGCGTGCTGGGGTGACCCCTCTGCTCAGCGTCTCCAACCTGAAACCCGGCTGCAGGCCCAGCCAGGGCTCCTGGGGGAAGGGGAGGGACCTGCCCCGCCCCCGCCCTGCCCCAGCTTCTGGGGTACCCACGCACGTTCTACGCGGGCCCCTCCAGCTCACGGCAGCTGTGGACGACCCCAGCCCTGAGACCCTCTCACTGCACCCCCGCAGCTCCCCGGGGTCTGACCTCCAGACCTAGTCCCCAGGGGCCCCTGGGCCTCTCCTTGGGGGCAGTGGTGGGGTCGTCAGGCCCGGGCTCCTGCCATCCCTCCCAGCTCCCTGCCCGCACTCTGCTTTCTGCCCCCCCTTTCCTGTGCTGGCCCCCGGGGCCCCAGGGCCGCGGGTCCCTCCGCTGTCATCCCTGCTCCTGTCCTTGGCCCTGCAGCCCAGCTCAGAGGCGCCCGGTGGGGCGTTGGTCGGGTACTGTGTCTTCCCACAGCCCAGACGGCAAACCCCAGAGCTCTGTTTGGTGAAGGCATCCGAGGAGGAGCCGGTGCTGGGGTAGGAGAGGTGAGGTATGGGCGTGTCCCCCAAATCATCATTGGCTGCTACGTAGCAGGGTGGGCCCCGCCCCGTGGGCATCAGCCAGCTGTTCTCCCAGCTCCTGGGTGCTGCCCCCACCCGCAGTCTGCTGACCCCTGAGCCCCTCTGTCCCAGCAGCCCTGACTGGGGTCACTTCCTCCGGTCGGGGACACCTGCAGCGCCTGTCCCCCGTCCCTGTCCTTTGGGCTGCCCCCGCCCCATCCCCTCTCCTGGTCCATGCACCCCTCACATCTCGGTGTCCAGCCTCCCCCTCCCGCATGCCCGCAGCCCCCGCCCGGGTGAGAACACCGTCACTTCCCCTCCTTACCCTGTCACTGCCGGTGTCCGGCTCCCTACTGCTGTCCCCTCAGGGCCCCCCAGGACTCAGCGCCCACCTGCTCCCTGATGCCCTCAGGCCCCTGACTCCCCCCGCGTCACCTCCTCCCTGTATCCCCGGACCCTGCCCTGCCCTGCCCTGTAGTTTTTGTTTTTGTAGAATATTTGGTGTGTGGGTAAATTCCACAGGTGGAGTGGAGAGCTCCACACCTACTCCATGCGTCCTGTCCCCAGCGCCAGCCGTCGAGGTGGCCCCAGTCCCTGAACCCACATCCACACGTGGCTGCACCACGCTGGTGCGTGTCCGCTCCTCCGGCCCCGCTGCCTTCCCGTCGCCGGGGTCGCCCCGGGGACCCACGTGGTGTCCAGCCTGTTTCCAAAGTCCCTCGTGGCGGCCGAGCTGGGCAGCTCGCGGGGCGTGGTCTGACGTCCTGGGACGCCGTCGGGGCATGGTCTGATGTCCTGGGACGCCGTCGGGGCGTGGTCTGACGTCCTGGGATGCCGTCGGAGCCCTGGGTTTGGGAGGAAGCTGGTGGAGGGGCAGGGCTGCCTTCCTCACAGCTGGCCTGGGTACCTGGCTGCGGTGTGGGTCAGCTTTCTGCTGCCATAGTTTTCCCGTGAGCCAATCCCAGCCCGGGCGTGTGTGCCTGTTGGTGGTCTAACGTCTGCTCAGGCTGTGCGGGCCTCCAGGCCGAGCCCTTATCTGTTTCCTTGGATCCCAGAGCTTGGCGACAGCAAGTGCTCATTAAACGCATGCGTTGGGTTCTCAGAGTGGCCGTGCCGTGCAGCGAGCCCCAAGTGCCGGGACAGTCACAGGCCAGATGCCCATGGTCCTGGCCCTCAGGGAGGTTGTTGCAAGGATCCATTCCAGACATCTGGTGCAGTGAGAGCCGCGGTGGGGGAGGCGCCTGGCCAGGGCACGGGGGCGGGGCAGTGACGGGAGCTGAGACCCTTGGGACGGGCCCAGGATGCCCTGGCCGTGAGGGCAGGGATGTGCTCAGGTGGCCGGAGCAGCGTGTGTGAGGGCCCTGAGGCCAGGGGAGTTTGGAGCGTTGGAAGAAAACCCATG
The DNA here is from genome assembly GCA_949820135.1 of Sylvilagus floridanus. NCBI lineage: Eukaryota > Metazoa > Chordata > Mammalia > Lagomorpha > Leporidae > Sylvilagus > Sylvilagus floridanus. Next base: position 4,177,747 of record OX463231.1, on the reverse strand, counting down.
AGGAGGCGGGGTGCCCGGTGGGGCTGGGCCCGGGGAGAGGTGGCGATTCGGGCAAGAGGACGGTGCTGGGAAGGGGGCAGCAGTTGGGGGAGGAGGGGAGTCCAGGAGCGGGGGCTGGGCAGGGGTCCTGTTTGCTTCCCAGAGCAGGAGCCGGCTCGGGGAGGGGAGGGTTTGGTGAGGGATGCCCATGGGAGCCCACGCCGAGGGGGGCCTGGCTGCCGAGGTTCCTGGGTCAGCGCTGGCTCTGGACTTGATGGGAGGAGGGCGTGCACTGACCTGGGAAGAGGGCACAGGGCGGGAGGGGACTGCAGGTGGCCGGGTCAGACGCGTGCTCTGCTGCGACTCCCAGGATTGTCAGGGTGAGCCCGGGCGGGCTCTGGGCTTTGACCTTGCGGCGCTGGCTCTGCCACAGCTGTGGGGCCACACGCCTCCCCGCCTCCCAGAGCCCTCGGGTGGATTTTCCCTGCCGGTCTTTCGTGTCTGATTGAGTGCTTTTCCGTTAGTGGGGAAATAGAATTGCTTCGCCAGCTCAGCTCTGAGCCGCTCTGAGGCGTTTGGTGAGCCACAGAGAGTGACGCGTTCGGGATCTGTGCCCTTTGGTTTGTCTCCCAGAGGGGCCGTAAGCTGCTGGTTCCGAAAGGTTATGCGACCAATTAGGGAGTTTTATGAGCTTTGCTTGTGCAGGAAAATCCCGGGCACCCTGCTGTCGGCCAGGTCTGCGCGGCCTCCGTCTTATTGTGTGCAGCGCAAGTGAGTGCCATCAGCCAATCGGAGTTGTGCTCCAGGGCATCCGGATTCTCCAAAGGTGCTTTTGCGACCGGCACGAAACAGCCCCGAAGCCGCAGAGACGGGGCCAGCGCTGTGGCGTAGCGGGCAGAGCTGCCACCTGTGGGGCCGGCATCCCACACGGACATCGGTTCCGGTCCCGGCTGCTCCACTTCTGATCCAGCTCTCTGCTGTGGCCTGGGAAAGCGGCCAAGGATCGCCCACGTCCTTGGGCCCCTGCACCCACGTGGGAGACCTGGAGGAAGCTCCTGGCTCCTGGCTTTGACCTGGCCCAGCCCTGGCTGTTTCAGCCATGAACCAGCAGATGAAAGATCTCTGTCTCTCCTTCTCCCTCTGAAACTCTGACGCCTTCATGCTCCAGGCTGAGGCAGGGGGCTGGGCTGGGGGGTGTTGCGTGGCTCCCATGGGAGTGGGGGGCAGGGCCGCGGGGGCTGGCACTGTGGAGCTGGGAGCCAGCCCAGAGGCGCCAGCGTGACCTCCCCCGCCCCCGCCAGGGCTCCCAGGCCGCGCGGTGCGGGGGGAGCGAGGCCCTGACGCTGTCTCTCCCCAGGTCCTCCTGGACTGGATCAACGACGTGCTGGTGGAGGAGCGGATCATCGTGAAGCAGCTGGAGGAGGACCTGTACGACGGGCAGGTGCTGCAGAAGCTGCTGGGTGAGCCCCCCGCCCGGCCACAGACCCAGCACACCCCCGCGCCCGGCCACAGACCCAGCACACCCCCTGCCCCCTGGTCCACAGACCCAGCACACCCCCCGCCCCCTGGTCCACAGACCCCACACACTCCCCCCCACCCCACCCCCGTCCACAGACCCAGCACACTCCCCGCCCGGCCACAGACCCAGCACACCCCCGCCCCCAGGGCCACAGACCCCACACACTCCCCGCCCCCATGTCCACAGACCCCACACACTCCCCGCCCCCAGGGCCACAGACCCAGCACACTCCCCGCCCCCAGGGGCCGCCTCCCTCCCCACTGGCCTGGCCTCTCCCTGCTCCACGGGCACCTTTGTCTCAGGATCAGAGGTGCCGGTGGGAAGGCAGCGGCCACGGAGACTTTGGGGGGAGCTGAGCACGTGGCCAGGTGAGCCCTGACTGTGCCCCGGAGGGGCGGCTCCCATCGCCCAGCCTCCTCACTGAGGGCATTTGGGGGATAAGCTGGCTGTCCATCCGTCCGTGTCCGAGTGCCCAACTGCGTGCTGGGCGCGGGGGATGCGGCGGCCGTGCGGCAGACCCCGTGCTGTCCCTGGGGAACATACGGTCAGCCTGAGTGGGCAGGCACGGGTTGGGTCGCCTCCCGTGATGGCTGGGCCTTGGTGGGCACACCTGGCTCTGAGGTGAGGCCCCTCCACGAGGGTACAAAGGGTTTCTACCTGGAGGTGTCCGGACCCCTCTCCCCACACCCCAGGGGGCTGTCGTCAGTGGATTCTGATCACTGTTCTTGGGTTTGTGGGTGAAGATAAGCGTGCGTTCACATACTTGCACTAGTGTGCACACATGCACATACACACATGAGCACACAAGCATGCACACATGACACGCACACATGAGCACACACGTGTACACACAAGCATGCATATGCATGCAGTGCACACACGATATGAGATATGCATGCACACATGCACACACGACACACAAGCACATGATGCATGTGCACATATGTACACACATGCACACACAAGCACACGATGAGCACACATGCACACATACACATGACACACAAGCAATGACGCATGTGCACATATGTACACACATGCACACACGAGCACACTTGTACACACAAGCATTCATGTGCATGCACACATACACACATACACATGACACACAAGCACATGATGCATGTGCACATATGTACACACATGCACACACAAGCACATGCGTACACACAAGCACATGATGAGCACACACATGCGTGCATATACACACACGCACACACACACTTCCCTTCCTCCCTCCCTGCACTGTGTGTTCTCGCACGCTTCCTTTGTCCTGAGTGGGGCTCCTGTCCTGGAGCTGCGTCCGTGTCGGGCTCCCTCCATCCTGCCCCATGGCTGTGTGTCTGGGTCGATGGTCCCGGGAGGGTCTCCCCGTCACTCCGTGTGGTGCTCTCCGGCGGCAGGGGATAACCGTGCACTTGGCTCTGGGCCTGCCCTGGCGCCTGCCGCGCTCCCGCTTCTCAGCGTTGCTTAGCCATGTGACCGCCAGGTCGGTGGCCAGGACGAGAGCAGTTCTGGGGTCACGGCAGGGGTGACGTCCTGCCTGGGAGGGTCCCGAGACCGTGAGTGCGTGCGTAGGGTGTGTGATGTTGGGAGGAGAGGTGGGAGCGGCGGCCGTGGCTGCCGACGGCCCGTCTGTCTGCCGTCCCCGGCTGCTGGCCGAGGTGGTGTCTGCACGGTGCCCACACACGCGTGTTCTGTGTGGCTGAGAGGGACACGCGGGCGTGGGGAGCGAGAGCAGGGCTGCGGCTGGCCCCCTGCACTGCCGTGGGCCCCTTGGCAGAAGAGAAAGAGGAGCAGGCGGGACGTGTGTCCGACGGCTGCCGGCGTGTGTCCAGGCTCCTGCCAGGTGGCTCTAGGGGTTTGGCGTCCCTGTGTGCATGAGGATAACACAGCTCTTACAGGTCACAGGAGACCCCTGCCCCCGGCATCAGGGAGCGAGCGGATCTGCTGTCTGGGGCTGCCGTTCTCACCCAAGGCCCCGCCCTCTGATGCCACCCCCCCCCCCCCGCCAAGTTGGAGAAAGGGTCTCCTGAGCAGATGCCCCCCCGGCCCATGGCAGAGCAGCAGCCGGGGGAGGCAGGACCGTGTTCCCCCGCACAGCTGTAGCCTGGGCACCCAGGTGGTGGGCAAGCCGGGTAGGGGCTGCCTGGCATGGAGATACTGAGGGGGCGCGGCCAGGGCGTGCTTCCTGGAGGGGGGGGCCCCGGGGGCTGCGGGGGGGCCAGCATCCCCCTCCTCCTCCAGACCCGAGACCCTCTGGGCAGGGTTTGCAGCCTCAGCGGAAGCGTCTCTTACAGACTCTGTCATCCTGGAGGGAAACCCGTGTGTTGTTCTGTCCTCAGCAGGTGCACTGGAGGGAAGCACTGCACTCACTCATTCACTTGCCTGCTCCACCTGTTGGGCGCACGTTCACTGTCTCCCGTGCGCCACTGTGGCTCCTGCTGTGGCGTGGCTGTGGTGGAAGTGACAGGGGCGAGGGTACACAGGGCTGTGTGGCACAGCGCCGTCAGGCTGGGCGAGGGCCGTGCGGTCAGGTTGGGGGCAGCCCCTCTGGGAGTTGACACCTGCACAGTGAGCATGTGGAGAATGTTCCAGAACAAAGCTCTGAAGCGAGGGGGCGCCTGTGTGTCGAGGAGCAGCGGAGGAGGCTGGAGCAGGCTGGGGGGGGGTGACGGCAGGCAGGGTCAGGCCACATCCAGCCCTGGTGGAGCTGGGTGGGGGGGTGACGGCAGGCAGGGTCAGGCCACATCCAGCCCTGATGAAGCTGGGGGGGGGCAGTGACGGCAGGCAGGGTCAGGGCATATCCAGCCCTGGTGGAGCGGGGGGGGGGGGTGTGTGTGACGGAAAGCAGGGTCAGGCCATGTCCAGCCCTGGTGGAGCGGGGTGGGGGGGGTGGCGGCAGACAGGGTCAGGCCACATCCAGCCCTGGTGGAGCTGGGGGGGGGGGGGGTGACGGCAGGCAGGGTCAGGCCATGTCCAGCCCTGGTGGAGCGTGGTGGGGGGGTGACAGTAGGCAGGGTCAGGCCACGTCCAGCCCTGGTGGAGCAGGGGGGGGTGACGGCAAGCAGGGTCAGGCCACGTCCAATGCTGGTGGAGTGGGTGGGGGGGTGACAGTAGGCAGGGTCAGGCCATGTCCAGCCCTGGTGGAGTCGGGGGGGGCGGGTGACAGTAGGCAGGGTCAGGCCATGTCCGGCATTGGTAGACAGGCCTTGATTGCAGATGACGCAGCCGCTGGGGTTTGGGCGGGGCCGTGAGTGCGGGGCTCTCTCTGGCTCCTGGGAGGGTCAGGGTGGGGCTGACGCATCGGTCGGGAGGCCTCAGGGGCAGCCCGGGCGTCAGGTGAGGAAGCAAATCTGAGTGTCGCACTCACTCGCGTCTCTAATTTCCGACTCTTTGGCACGCACCTGTGGCTTTATGCACCGATCCTTTGGAAAGCCGTGGCCCTAAGCCTCACCTCGCACAGGCCGAGCTCCGCCGGTGTCTCGGGTGCCGAGGCGGCCCTGGAGGAGGGGCAGGGGCGTCTTTGGGACGAGAGGGCACGTCGTGGTTCCTTCTTCAGTCGGCTGCCGTGGCCGTCCGTGAGCCCTGCCCCGCCACTCTCCATGTCTGTGAAGCCCCGCGTGACCCCGCGATGGCTCAGGCAGCCTCGCGATCGTGGGTGGCCGCCGTGTCGTCTCACCTGAGAATCTCCAGACAGCGCGTGGGAGGCGATTCCGCAGTCTCCCGTGTGTCAAGTGGGCTGCCATCGGCTCAGCTATGAGCAGAGCAGCACAGAGTCTTGCCTGGCTGTGTGGATGAGGCTGATGCCGTGTTGGGGTACCCCCTGTGAGCGCCATGTGGGGGTACCCCCTGTGAGCGCCATGTTGGGGTACCCCCTTGAGCGCCATGTTGGGGTACCCTCTGTGAGTGCCGTGTTGGGGTACCCCCCGTGAGCGCCATGTTGGGGTACCCTCTGTGAGTGCCGTGTTGGGGTACCCCCTGTGAGCACATGACCCTGAGCCCAGGGATTCTGGCTGTGATGTTGACGCAGGCATCCGACTCACCAGCTTCCCAAAGGCGGAAGCTAAAACCAGGCAGACTCTGGCCAAACGCCACGGCTGGCTTCCGCGTGGGTAACGGAACAGCACGGAGGTCTGAGAACCGCACCTGGGCTCTCCCAGCCTAGAGTGGCCAGGAAGAGGAAGACCAGCCACCTCCACCCCTCCCCACCCCCACCCCCATACACTCCACCCTACCCCCACATCCCTCCACCCCCACACCCCACCCCACACCCCCATACTCACACACATACCCCCCACATCCCCGCACCCCCACACCCCCATACTCACACACCCTACCCCCCACACCTCTCATACCTACACACATTCACATTCCCATACCCCCAAGCCACCTCCACATACCCACACCCTCCCACATACCCACCCCACACACCCCATACATCCCCCACACCCCCCATACACAACGTACCCATAGCCCCACACACACCCACACCCCATACACCCCTACACAACCCCCTAATCCCCTCCCCAACCTCCCACCCTCCCCACACACCCACACCCTCCCCCCACACACACTCCCACTCCCCCCACTCACACACACCCACACATACCCCCTACACACCCATACCTCCTAATCCCCCTCCCAACCCCCACACCCACCTCTACATATCCAGACTCTCCCCACACATCCACACCTTCTCACACCCACACTCTCACTCCCCACACACCCCCTACACACACCCACACACACCCCCTACACACACACCCCCTAATCCCCCTCCCAACCCCCCACACCCACCTCCACGTACCCACAGCCTCACCACACATCCACATCCCCACCCACACCTCCCCATACCCGCACTCCCTCACACACTCCCCCCACACCCACACATACCCACACCCCCCAGGTATACCCACACACATAGCTGTACCCCAACCCACCTCCACACACCCACACCCTCCCCACACCCCCCCATCCACACACATCCCCCATACCCCCACACCCTCCCAACACACCCGCACCCCCAACCCCCAACCCCCCACCCCGCATACAGACACCCGCCCACAGCCACACTTGTCTCGGGCTCCCAGTCCCCAGACTGTGGGGACAAAGGTTGGTGGTGTGACAGCAGGCGGGAGCCCTCTGAGCCGACCCCCTTTCCTGTCACCTGTTCCTCCTGCACCCCCGGTGCCGTGGCCACGTGCAGCCTGCAGGTTGGGGCGGGAGGGAACGGGAGGGGACGGGGTGGGGACGGGAGGGGACGGGAGGGGACGGGAGGGGATGGGGTGGGGACGGGAGGGGACGGGAGGCCCCAGGGGGGCCTGGGCTTCCCTGAGCCTCTCCCGCCTCCCCCCTCCATGGCTGCTCGGCATTGTCCCTGTCCTGGTGCTGAGTGCCCATGGGACCGGCTCACTGGCTGTTTTCAGGAGCAGACAGATGACTGGGGGATTCAGCCACAGTGGGTGGCTGGGGGGTGTCACCAGAGCTTGGGGTTCCCTGCCGGGCGGCTCTGTCTCTGCCCGGCTTGACACCTGGGGTCCATCTCTTCACAACCCTGCCTCTGGCCATCTTCAGCTGGTCAGACTCCCCACTTGGGGTCTTTCTCTTGCTTGTGGTCCTGTTCCCCACTTGGGGTCTGTCTTCCATTTGGGGTCCGTCTCCCACGTGGGGTCCGTCTGGTCTGCACACAGCACGTTGGCTCACGGTGGGTGCTCGTCCGTCCTTCGTGAGTGAAGGAACCAAGTCGTGAACACCTGTGGGGTATCCGCACGGCAGGCCTCACAGTCAACAGTCGTCCCTGGGCGCTGGTTCCAGGACCCCCTGGCTGCCGACACCTGCGCCGGCTCAGGCCCTCCTGTGTGCTCAGGCTGTCTCTGGGTCACTGGGACCCGTGTGACTCCTGCTTTGTTATCGTGAGGGGGCAACAATGAAACAAAGCCTGTGGGTGTTTAGGCAGGTGCAGCTTTAGGGGGAGCCCGCGGGGAGGTCAGTCCTGACTGTGTGAACCTGGAACGCTAGTGGGTGGGTAGCAGGGACGTGGGGGCCTCCAGCCACGCGGCTGTCAGCGGAGCCAAGCTGGAGGTCGAAACCGAAGCCCCGTCGGCAGCAGCCAGGACTCGCTTGGTTTCCTGATTTGCCGCCGGGGCCGCGTCGCCTACAGCGGCTGTGTGTGGAAGGCTGGCGGCGTGCCGGGCGCCGGGCGGGGCGCTGTCCTGGGACGCTCCGTGGTGGCACCGTGGCTGTTCTGCAGAGACAGAAGAGAAGGCGGGAGGGAAGCCCGCAGGTGGGTGTGGGGCCGAGCGCCGGGCCACCGCAGCCTGCAGGTGCGGGGCCCTCGGCCCTGCTCCCGAGGGAGATGGAAGGCGTGCGGGCAGGACGGGGTCTCCATGTTTGTGATTGAATCCTGAGCGAGCGTGGCGCTTCCTGTCTGGGCTCTGCACGAGTCCTGAGTTCTGTGAGCATCCCAGAACTCCTCCTGTGGCATCGAAATATTAGAGGAACAAGCGTGGGGGCTGGGCGTGCAGGGAGGGACCACCGCCTGTGGACAGCCCTGCCCCACTAGGCCCCCCCCCCCCGCCTCCACAGTGCATCACAGTGTTCAGTGTGCGTGGCAGGTTCCCGTGTGGCCGCCACGGCTTTATCCCTCCCTCCCCTTCTGAGGAACGTGGAAGCGCCAGCTGGCCCCCTGGCTGGGGGACCCCCATCTGGCCGGTGTGCCTGGCGGCCCCAGGCGCCCCAGCCGACCTGACGCTCTGCCTCTGACGCTCGTCCTGTCACTGCAGAGACGCTGGCCGACTGCAAGCTGAACGTGGCCGAGGTGACCCAGTCCGAAACGGGCCAGAAGCAGAAGCTGCGGACGGTTCTGGAAGCTGTGCAGGACCTGCTGCGGCCGCACGGCTGGGCGCTGCGCTGGAACGTGGACTGTGAGTGGCTGGGGGGGGGCGGGGCCCCCTCCCTCCTTTCCTCTCTGCCGATGTCACTCACTGTCGCCCCCCCCCTCCCCCCACCGCCAGGGAGACTGCAGGCCGGAGGTCAGAGCAGAGGGCGGCTTGGGGAGGCGGAAGTCCCCACGGGCTCTGGGCAGGGCTGGGGGAGGTGAGGCGGGGTGGGCTGGCTTGAGACACACGGCAAAGGTCTGCTCTGCCCTGGCCACCCCCTCTCCCCGTGCAGGGCAGGAGGAGGGGGCTTCAGTGCTCTCTGGGGGGCCAGGCTTCAGGGGCTGGAGAGCCAAGCCCGAGGTGTGGGGTGAGACCTGGTGCCCTGGTCTCTTGGCAGTGGAGACCTGGGCTGGAGCCAGCCTGCCTCGCCGGTTTCAGGGTGGTGGGAGAAGAGCAGGTGGGACCCGCCCAGAAGTAGTGACCATCCCGGACGCCCAGTCCACCTGCTGAGGGGGCGGCCAGGGGCTGATGTACACAGGGTGGGAGCTGGCGTCCTCCTTCCTCAGAAGTAGCCCCCACCTGTGGCGGCCCACCCCGACCCGGGACAGCCCACCCCCACCCGGGACAGCCCACCCCTACCTGGGACAGCTACCCCCAACTGGGACAGCCACCCCTCCCTGGGACAGCGGCCCCTCGCTGGGACAGCCCACCCCTCCCTGGGACAGCCACCCCTCCCTGAGACAGCCATCCCTCCCTGGGACAGCCACCCCTCCCTGGGACAGCCCACCCCCACCTGGGACAGCCATCCCTCCCTGGGACAGCCACCCCTCCCTGGGACAGCCCACCCCTCCCTGGGACAGCCACCCCTCCCTGGGACATCCACCCCTCCCTGGGACAGCCCACCCCCACCTGGGACAGCCATCCCTCCCTGGGACAGCCCACCCCTCCCTGGGACAGCCGCCCCTCCCTGGGACAGCCACCCCTCCCTGGGACATCCACCCCTCCCTGGGACAGCCCACTCCTCCCTGGGTCAGCCCACCCCTCCCTGGGTCAGCCCACCCCTCCCTGGGACAGCCACCCCTCCCTGGGACAGCCCACCCCTCCCTGGGACAGCCATCCCTCCCTGGGACAGCCGCCCCTCCCTGGGACAGCCGCCCCTCCCTGGGTCAGCCCACCCCTCCCAGGGACAGCCACCCCTCCCTGGGACAGCCCACCCCTCCCTGGGACAGCCGCCCCTCCCTGGGACAGCCACCCCTCCCTGGGACATCCACCCCTCCCTGGGACAGCCCACTCCTCCCTGGGTCAGCCCACCCCTCCCTGGGACAGCCCACTCCTCCCTGGGACAGCCCACCCCTCCCTGGGACAGCCATCCCTCCCTGGGACAGCCACCCCTCCCTGGGACAGCCCACCCCCACCTGGGACAGCCATCCCTCCCTGGGACAGCCACCCCTCCCTGGGACAGCCGCCCCTCCCTGGGACAGCCCACCCCTCCCTGGGACAGCCATCCCTCCCTGGGACAGCCCACTCCTCCCTGGGACAGCCGCCCCTCCCTGGGACAGCCCACCCCTCCCTGGGACAGCCGCCCCTCCCTGGGACAGCCCACTCCTCCCTGGGACAGCCACCCCTCCCTGGGACAGCCACCCCTCCCTGGGTCAGCCCACCCCTCCCTGGGTCAGCCCACCCCTCCCTGGGACAGCCCACCCCTCCCTGGGACAGCCCACCCGCCCCTCCCTGGGACAGCCGCCCCTCCCTGGGTCAGCCGCCCCTTGCTGGGGTTGCTGACCACAGGGCAGGAGTTGTTTGGTGCCCAGGAGTCATGACGTTGCCGTGAGGGACATGTGGCTGTGACCCCTCTGCTGCTCCTTCCCAGCCCGCGTGCTGATCCTGCTACCCTGCGCCTCCGTCTCCATAGTGCTCCCCCAATTTACTGCTTTTAAAAGTGCAAAGCTTTTAAAAGTGGCGGCCTGGGTCACCAGAGGCCGGCAGGAAAGCAGCCCCGGCCGTGGGCGTCTGTTCCCCCAGGGTGCCCCGGCCGCGCTGGGCTCACCCGTCTGCCCCGCCCTTGCCTCTGAGCGCTCGCTGGCACGCGGGCCCTGGGTCGCTCTGAGCCGTCTCCCCTCTGCCCACCCACAGCAATCCACGGGAAGAACCTGGTGGCCATCCTGCATCTGCTCGTGGCGCTGGCCATGCACTTCCGGGCCCCCATCCGCCTTCCCGAGCATGTCTCCGTGCAGGTGGTGGTCGTGAGGGTGAGTTTGGCCCGGGGGCCACACGCGCGCTTGTCCCCCGTCTGTTTCCCGTCCCCGGGAGGCGGCTTTGCCTTCCTTCCACTTGACGAAATGCCTGTCTCGCCCTGTCGTCCACGTGAGCCCTGGCGTGGCCAGCGTGGCGCTGATTTGGAGAGAGGCAGAGGCAGAGGTGGGAGGGCGTGGGCTTTCATTTTCTCATTTCTGAAAAGGCGGATCTGTCTCTGCAGCCAGCTCTTCGGAGTCAGCCCGTCGCTTGCTGATTACCCGCCGCGGGAGGGCAGGCCCAGCCGGATGAAACTGAGCCCCCAAATCAGGGCTTCTGCGCGCTGGCTCCCAGGGCTGCCCGTCATGCCCCACGGGCTCCTGCTGAGGGCTCATCTCTCCCAACTCACTTGGAGACAGGGGCCGGGGACCCAGGGTCAGCTCAGCCGGGGACCCAGGGTCAGCCCAGCCGGGGACCCAGGGTCAGCTCAGCCGCCAGCCTCCTGGCTTGTGTAGGTGCCTGAAGCACCGACTATGCACCAAGCACCTGTGTGGGTCACGGCAGACGCGCCATGCCGAGAACCCCCCCCCCCACCGGGGCCAGGCCCACGGAGTCAGCGCGTGTGCCGGCAGCGGGGGCTGCCCTTGGATCCCGGATGTCTTGGTATTTGTGCCGGCTCCATTCCGTTTGGTTTTTAAACCTATCATCAGTCGGTCCCGCGGCCGCCGGAATCCCAGGGGAACTTGGCCAGACTTGTGATTTCCAGAGTGGTTCTGACCCCTCTGTTAGCCTCCGAGCCTGGCCTGGACCTCCCCTGCCACGACCCCACGTCCTTCCCAAGGCGGACGCTTGTGGTCAGCCCCCTCGTCTCGGACGCCGGCTCGCAGGCAGCTGGCCGGGAGAGGCGTGCCAAGGACACAGGAGAAGCCGTCCCCCGCCCGCCGACGTCAGCTCGTGGATGTCTCTTTTCGGGCTTGTGCTGGGGCCAAGGCGCTCTGTGGGTCTGCGGTGAGCTCGGCTGCCCTGGGCAAGCACTCGCTGGCACCGGCTGCCTTGGCCGGGGCCGCGCCTGGAGCAGGAGGGAAGGAGCAGTGGAGGTCCCTGGAGCTGGGGTCAGCCTCCACAGCGCTCAGAGCTGTCCCCGGGGCGTGCCCGGCCCCTGGCCTCGGGCAGATCACTTGAACTCCCCCGGAATGGGGCTCCGATCCCCTGATGGGTCGTTCTGCGTGTTCTGCTTCACGTCTCGCACCTGGTGGGCGCTCTCCTGAGGGGTGGGCCCCAGCCCTCCGAGACCTCCCCGGAGGAAGCTCGGCCCACAGGCGAGCCCACCTCGGCGCCTCAACAGGCAGGGGCCCCCGTCCCTAGAGGCTTCCAAGTAGTGGGTTAGCAGCCGAGCTCGTGTGACATGTGGGCAGCCCCCCCACTGCCCCCACACCCCCCACGTGGCCTCATTGATCCTGGAAGGAGTGTTCCAGGGCTGTGCTAACAGGTGCCACGGACGGGAGGCTGTTTAGTCGCTCGCCATTCTGCCGACCGGGTGTGGGCAGGGCCAGGCCCCCTCCGAGGCCCCGGCCCCCGTCTCTCTGTGCCTCTTGTAGTCTCTGCTGGCCGCCGAAGTCCTTGGCTTGTGGCCACGCCCCTCCAGCCTCTGCCTCTGCCATCACAGGGCCTCTTCCCTCTGACCGTCTGGGTCTCTTCTTACAAGGACACCGGTCCCCTTGGAATTAGGACCCGGCGTAGTCTGAACTCACAATGCCTGCAACGGCTCTTTCCAAATGAGCTGGCCTTCTGAGGTCGCGTGAGCCGGGGCAGCATGTCCCGCCTGGCGCGTGCACACGCACACACATGCACACATGCACACACACGTCGTTTTGGGGGTGCCTCCTCTCCACTTGCTCCTCCCCACTGAGCCTCACCTCTGCCGGCTGTGGGACACGAGCAGCCCCTGGGGGGGGGGGGTCTGAGCTGGGTGGGGCCTTTCTCCCGAGACCCCCATAGCTGGCAGCACTCGGGTGGGGAGGGGGTCTGGGTGCGACTGGGCTGCCCCCAGCGTGTCCTTCCTCTCACCTCTCCGCCCGTCTGTGTGTGTGTGTGTGTGTGTGTTTTGGCATTTCCAGAAGCGGGAAGGCCTGCTGCATTCCAGCCACGTCACGGAGGAGCTGACCACGACCACAGAGTAAGCGGCCCACGTGAGCCCAGCCTGGGCCGCGGCCCGGCTCCGGCAGGCTTCCCTCCCCACGCGCTCTGCGGCCTTTCTAATGCTAGAACCCAGCGGTTCTCCCAGGCCTTGGGATTTCTCACTGCTCACTTCGGGTGGTGGGCTTTTTTGCTTTTTTACAAAGATCTGTTTATTTAATTGAAAGGCAGAGTTACAGAGAGAGACGGAGAGACAGAGACTTCCACCTGCTGGTTCACTCCCCAGATGGCTGCAATGGCCGGGGCTGCACCAGGCTGAAGCCAGGAGCCGGGAGCTCCATCCGGGTCTCCCACGTGGGTGCCGGGGCCCAAACACTCGGGCCACCTTCCATTGCCTTCCCAGGTGCATCAGCAGGGAGCTGGGTTGGAAGCGGAGGAGCCGGGACTTGAACCGGCACCCGTATGGGATGCTGGCATTGTAGGGACTTAACCCTCTGTGCCTCAGTGCTGGCCCCTGGATGGTGAGTTTTAAGAATGCGGAGTACTACGGAGGGGCCGGCACTGTGGCATAGCGGGTAAAGCCACTGCCTGCGACTCTGATGCCCCATATGGGCACTGGTTCAAGTCCTGGCTGCTCCACTTCTGACCCAGCTCCCTGCTAACGTGCTTGGGAAAGCAGCAGAGGATGGGCCAAATACTGGGGCCTCTGCACCCACGTGGAAGACCCAGAAGAAGCTCCTGGCTCCTGGCTTTGCCTGGCCCAGCCCTGGCTGTTGCAGCCATCTGGGGAGTGAACCAGCGGATGGAAGGTCTCTCTCTCTCTCTCTGTGTCTTTTCCTCTTTGTAACTCTGACTTCCAAAGTAAATAAATAAATCTTAAAAAAAAAAAAAAAAAGAATAGGGAACGTGGGGACAGAGGGAGAGCCAGAGCCTGACTTAGTTCAGGAGGTCCTAGACCGCTGGGGCGCACGCGATCCCCACCTCCGCCCGGGCAGGGTGCCACCTGCTGAGCCTTGCTGTGATGGCCATGGCCGAGCCTGCGCTCCTAGACAAAGCCGGGGCATTTCTGAAGACGTCTCAGAGTCTCCAGCCCCACTGAAACGGGCCGAGCCAGCAGCGCGCTCCGTGTGGTTCCTGGGAGCCCTCGCGACACCCCCGGAAGGAGCTTTGCAGTCTGTGGCCTTCGTGCCCCCGCTCGCCCTGCTTCTGACGGGACGTCCTGGTCCCCTGTGCAGTGACCAGCCCCCGAGTCTCCAGCCCACCTGGGGTCTGTCAAAGGTTGGGGCCAACCCCAGAAGCCCCTTCCGCAGGCGAAGATGAGGAAGGTGGCTCTGGGCCTGGCTCGGCGGCCTGGGGCTCCTTGTGAGGAGCTGGGTTTGGGTGGCGTCTTGGTTGTGATGTTGGGGACCGGCGGGCCCCAAACCAGGTGGCACGACAGCCATTACCTTTGCTTCCGGTTCCGGCTCGGCGACTTCGGCTGGGCTCTGCCGGGCGGTTCCTGCCAGAGGGCTGCGCTGGGGCCTCCCCCACGCGTGGGGCACCTGGCGTGGCCTCCCCCTTGCAGCCCCACATGCGCTGGGAGCTAGCCTCTTCCCGGGGTGCCCTCTGAGTCTCTGGGGGTCATCCAGGGTCCAGGGTGGGAGACACCCCCCCATACATCGCAGCCCTGGGAGGAAGCTGTGGCCTCCGAGCCAGGGTGGGAAGGCAGCAGAGCCTGGGCCCCTCCCCACCTGGGCCCCTCCCCACCTGGGCCCCTCCCCCACCTGGGCTCCGCCCCCACCTGGGACGCTCCCCCACCTGGGCCCCTCCCCACCTGGGCCCCTCCCCCACCTGGGCTCCGCCCCCACCTGGGTCCCTCCCCCGTCCAGGCCCCTCCCCACCTGGGTCCCTCCCCCGTCCGGGCCCCTCCCCGCCTGATGGTGCCCTGTGCTCTTGTTTGCAGGATGATGATGGGGCGCTTCGGTGAGTAACCCGGAGGTCGGGGTCCCGGGCTGCACATGGTCACGCAGGGTTGGGGGATCCTGGGCAGGGCTTGCTGTTCCCAGTGACTCTGGAGTCCTGGAGAAAGGACCCTTCCCCTCCCCGCTCCGTGAGGGGCCAGGTGGTGGTGGGGCAGGAGCCGAGCAGGGTGGGGCTGAGCTGGGAGGGGCGGCCCTGGCCTAGGGCTAGCCACCCGCTGTCCCTCCCCCCCCCCGTGAGGGCCGAGCCTGCCCTGGGCAGAGCTGTGGAGGGGTTCCGTGGATAGGAAGGGTGTGCCCTGCACCCGGGGCAGCTGGGAGGACCCCGCCCCGTTCCCAAAGCCCCTGGCCACATCACTGCTGGGAGCCTTGTAAGCCCAGAGGCAAGACCCCCCCCCCCCACAGCCCAGTTAGCCGGCTGCCTCCAGACACGGCCTGCAGCTCCCCAACACTGTGCCCCCAACACTGTGCCCCCAACACGACACCCTCAACACCATGCCCCCTACACTGTGCCCCCAACACAACACCCCCAACACCATGCCCCCTACACTGTGCCCCCAACACTGTGCCCCCAATATGACACCCTCAACACTGTGCCCCCAACACTGTGCCCCCAACACAACACCCCCAACACCATGCCCCCTACACTGTGCCCCCAACACAACACCCCCAACACCATGCCCCCTACACTGTGCCCCCAACACTGTACCCCCAATATGACACCCTCAACACCATGCCCCTCACAGTGTGCCCCCAACACAACACCCCCCAACACTGTGCCCCCAGCACGACACCCTCAACACTGTGCCCCCAACACTGTGCCCCCCAAATGACACCCCCAACACTGTGCCCCCAACACTGTGCCCCCAACACTGTGCCCCCCAACATGACACCCCCAACACCATGCCCCCTACACTGTGCCCCCAACACGACACCCCCAACATGACACTCCCTAACACTGTGCTCACCAATATCATACCCCCAATACCACTCCCGACACTGCACCCCCAACACTGCACCCCAACACGACACCACCAAACACCACGCCCTCTAACACTGCGCTCCCCAACACCACACCCTCCAACACCATGACTCCAACACCACACTCCCCCACACTATGCCCCCAACACTGCAACCCCCAATACCACACCCCAACACCATGCCCCCCACATGATGCCCCCAACACCGTGCCCCAACACTGTACCCCCAACACTGCTCTTCCCAAACTACACTCCCCATTACCACCCCCCAATACTACACTCCCCAACACCATGACGCCCAACACCAGCCCCCAACACTGAGCTCCCAGGTACCTGGAGGGCAGCCCAGGGCTGTCAGGGTAAAACTGGGACCACCTGCCCCCATGCCTGCCACCCCCGTCCCTGCAGGGTCCCTGGTGTGGGCGTGTCACCCCCAATCCCACCCAGCTGGGCCACAGGCCCTGGAAGCCCGAGGTGACCCTGTTGCTGCTGACCTGTGGACTCTTGGGTTTGGCAAGGTCCTTATTTGAGACAAAGCTGGGACTTGGCCCCTGGACCTCACTTTGGCAGCCACGGGACGGGGCCGGCCTGATGTCTTCATTATCACGCGGTCCAGCGGGAGTGGGGCGCGCGAGTGTCCCTGTGGTCTTTGGGTTTCTGTGGCATTGTCACGCGTGTTCTCTGTGAGTCGGGGGAGGGGCCCTGTTGGAGGCGCAGGGGATCCTTTGGGTGGGGAAGCCCAGCTGGGGAGACCCCTGGGGCTGAACGAGGGGCAGGGCCAGGCAGGGAGTCCCCAGGTTAGACCGGGTGCTGGGTGGCTGTGCCGTGGGCCACCGCGGAACTGCTGGCATCCTTGGTGGCGGGGGGGGGGCGGGCACGGTGCAGCCAGGGCAAGGCCGTGGTGTCCCCGCCTGTGGATAAGAGGGGCCAGTGGCTGTTAGCGGGCAATGGGCTGATGGGCAATCAGTCCCACCCCCAGCAGCGCAGCCTCTGCCGACGCCAGCTCCCCAGTCTCCCAGGGGCAGCTGCACGTCTGCGTGGTGGCCACACAGACGCTCAACTCCGACCTCCCCCTGCGGCCTCACTGCCACGCCAGGTCCCGTGGCGCCCCACTTCCAGCACCCTGTGTCCGAGCTGCTCGCTCCCGCGGCTCCTCCAGCTCTTGGCTTCGAGGGCGGGTGCTGGGGAGGCTGCTCTGGCATTGCCGCTCCTCCCTGGTCATACTGATTACTGATTTCTAACCATCACACACGCATGGGGCCCTCCGCTGGCCTGCCTGGCGTCACCATCACACGCAGAACCCCCCCCCCCCCACCGTGTGCTGGCAGATGATGGAGCCCTTCCCCTGGCCTCCCTCCTCCTGGGGGCCGGAGCCGGCTCCTCTGCTTCCCCGCAGCAGCGCCCGGACATTCCAGGAGCTGCCCAAAGGTCAGCCAGGCCCTCTTGGCCAAGGGCTGCCTGCTGGGCTCGTGCGTGTGCTGAGCCCTTGAAGGGCTCGGCTGTGCCCCCGGCTCCTAACCCTCCCTGCCTGGTGGAGGCGGGAGCGCCTTCCTCTCCTCCCACCGCCCACCCGGGGAGCCAGGAGCAGCCTGGTCTCCATGGCGACGGACCAGCGGCTGCCTCTTCTCGCCTCCTGCTCCCAGGCTTCCGAGAGCCCCTTCCCAGGACCCTGTGGGGGAGGGGGAGGGCGTGCTGCCTCCTCATCCTTGGCCTGTGCCCTTCACACTGCTCCCCAAGTCTCCCACTCATCTGGGCCACCCCCAGGCCCCCTCAAGGCCACCAACTCTGGGCCTTCTGTTCCCTGTGCCAGAACGCCCTCCCCCTCTTCTGGCCACTAAAGCTTTCTTCCTGTGCCCACCCCCATCCTGTTCTTGCCCACGGGCCCCCGAATTCAAGTGTCTATGGGGAGCAGGCCCTCAGCCCACTGGAGGGTCGCTTGACCATATACTGGAGAGCGCTGGCCTCCCCTCGACCTGTGTTGGGCGCGGCGGGGGTGGGGCAGCCCCAACCCCACTGCCTGCGGAGCCAGGTGGCGGCACAGGTGCAAGCCCACCCCTGCCGCCGCCCCCTCAGAGAGGGAGAGACCCAGAACTTCGGGCAAAGTCTTCCGATTTCAGAAGCATCGACTGCAGCAACAGCAGGGCACTTGGACTTGGTGGACTCGGGTGGACTCTGGGCCCCTCTGTGGCCCCTGCAGTTTGTCTCTCCTCCTGGCCCGGCCCTTCCCACGTGCAGGCCTGTGTCTCGTTGCTCTCCCAGGCGTGCCTCGGTCGGCAGGCGGGCACCGGGCAGCAGGGGCTTCCAGGCGCTGGGCCCGGGCTGTGGGCTTGGCCTGTTTAATTCTTACTCCGGGGGTGCGGTGGGGCTCTCAGGACCGCTTGAGGGGCAGGGGTGGGTTTGGAGAAGGCAGCTGTCCACCCGAAATCTAAGAGCTTCAGGTCGGGCTCCCGGGATTTGAACCCCGGGTGTGTTTCTGTCCCCCCGCCGGGTGCTCTCCGGGGGCGCTTCAAAGCCGGCCTGGTGCCCGCAGCCCCTCGCAGGTGAGCGGTGGCCGGCGTGGGAGACGCGTGTGCCGCCTCCCGCCTGGCTTGACTCTGCCCGCCCAGCGGTGGCCCAGCTAAATATACCCCGCTGACGTCAGGCGCTCTGCTCCCCGGGCTCTCGCTAAGCTGCGTCTGAAGTTTGCGCGTGGCTTTGTCAAGATTTAGCTTTCTTCCCGGGCGCTGCGCTGAGTGGCCTCTGGCCGAGATGCAGCGGCCTCAGGAGGTGGGGCCTTTGGGGAGCCCCCCCCCCCCGCACGTGTGCGCATCTGTGTGCACCCGTGTATGCATGCACACATGCTTCCCTGTTTCCCTTCCTCTTCGCCTCTCGCCTGCCCCCCACCCCCACCCGTAGGCCAAGGAAGAGCCCCCAGGCTGGGCTGAGCGTTGGAGCCACCTCCTTGGGTGCCGAGCAACTTTCTTTGGGGGCTGCAGGGTGGGGAGAAGGGGTGTGGCTGCTCCCTCCCCAGGGCCTGGCCAGTTCTCTGTCTCCCCTCCCCTCCCTTGGGCAGGTTCCTGCTCCTCCCCCAACCTGCTCCCCAGGCCCCTCCCGGGCTTGTGCCCGAGCCTGCCTCCTGGAACCTTGAGGAGAGAGGTCAGGGTGCCCTGGCGCCCTTCCAGCTGTCCCCTCCTCCCCTCCCCAGGGACCCAGCCCCCCGCTGTGAGTCCAGGTCTCCAGGTGGCCTCCTGCCCGGCGGGAGAGGGAAGGGACTGGGGCTCACCTGGGAGGAGGAGGATGGACGTGACCTGTGGGGAGGAGTGAGCTGCCTGTCCCGGGTGATGTCCCACGGAGGAGGACCCCTCCCCCCGAGCCCACAGGAGAGCGATTCTGGGGCAGGGTCCCCAGTCCCAGCCCTCACTGTTCTGGGAGCCAGAGCAGCGCAGGGAGCTGAGCCTCAGTCCCTAATGCCCGGTGACAAACAGAAACGAGATGTGATGGGCACCAAGGCGGGGGGGGGGGCACCTGGCTAAGAGGCCAGAGAGCGGGGGTTGGGGCGGCACAGGGACAGCAGTGCAGAGGCCCCGGGGTGGGTGGGCGAGGTGGGGTCGTTGGGGGTGCTGGGAGTGACGCTGAGCCCCCGGGAGAGGGGTTGGCTTTTATCCCCAGAGTGACCAGGAGCTGTGGGGGGAGGGGGGACCCAGTTTGCACTTTCAGGGGCCGGGGTGCACAGGGGAGAAGCGGGAGGAGACAGCGTGGCGAGGGCTTCGTGGTCGGAGTCCCAGACACCTGCTGAGCGGAGTGTGGGGGAGGGGAGAACTGAGTCCTAGGGTGGGAGAGGGGTGAGCGGGCCGGGGTCCGAGGGCTGCCCACGGTTTTCATTGAAAAAGCTGGTGGCTGAGTTACCCGCAGCCCAGTGGCGTGCAGCCCAGCCTCTCTGCTCAGCGTGGCCAGGAGGCCACGGCAGCGGCAGCTCCGGCGCTGGCAGGAGTCCTGAGGATCCTGGGCAGGGGGCGTGAGTGCCGAGGCTGAGCACCCCCGGATCCGGGCTGGCACGCCCCCGGGCGGCACCAGGCGCTGGCACCCACCCTTCTCCTGTCCCCGCAGAACGCGACGCCTTCGACACGCTCTTCGACCACGCCCCGGACAAACTCAGCGTGGTGAAGAAGGTAAGCCGTGCGTGTTCCCGCTCCGGCTTTCTCGGCGGCGCTGGCACCTGCGGGGAGGGAGGAAGGTGGGACGCTGTTTGGAATCTCTGAGATGTTTGCCACGTGGATTGAAATGTAATTACAGCCAGAAACGCGACTACAGTGCATAAAATTAGCACCTTTTAACTCAGCTTCCCGGCTCCCCCGTGTCTTCCTGCCCACCCGCCTGCTTCTGCTGACTGAGTTAGGAGCCAGCTCCGGCAGCTCCTTCCACCGCGTCCAGGCGTTTCCTCAGCGTGGAAATGTGTCTCTGCGGGCACCTGCCGGCTGGTGCTGTCGCCGGGACCCTGAGGCGCATGTGCCCACCCCGAGTGCAGGGTGCATTTGTAGCCCAGGGCCCGGCGGGCGTCACCAGGCTGCCCGCTGCTCAGGGACACTGTGCACCTGAGCCCCGGGAGGCTGCGGCGGCTGGGGGTGCGGGTTCCCCTCACCACACGCCGAGCCGTCTGGCCCGCAGAGGGGAGGCGGCTGTAGATGGCTCTGCCTCCTCCCTCCTTCCCCCCCGCCCCCGGCATCTGTGCTGCTCTGTGTCCCCCGGATGGGTGCTCAGCGCAGGCCTTTACAGGCTGACCTGCAGCTTGGATCTCCATGGGAGGGCTTGGGAGGAAGTGTATCCCACACACGCTGTGTGTCTGTAGTGAGGTACAAGGTAACATTCCTGGACTCCACTGTTGGGAAATCTTGGTCCAGGCTCGCACATCTCTGGGAGGCTGCTGGAGCCGTCCTGGTGGCTCTCCTGGGACAGAGCCCTCTTAGCATCCTGGGTCATGAGTGAGCCCCTGGACGTCCCCTCCCCGCCCCTCGGCCATGCCTGGCCCCAGGAGCCCTGACAGACCCGGCTCGGTGGGTGCATCTAGTCCGGGTCCCCCGACTTCTCAGCCTGTGACAAATCATCTCTCAGTCTTCCCATCTCTGGGGCGCTGTGGTGACCAAGCGGCATGGGGTTTGCTTCCGGCTTCCGACGGAGCTGGTCTCCAGCTGTTTTGAAAAGCTCTGGTTTGGGTGCCTGGGCCACCAACAGTGAGGGCGAAACCCCTTGATGAGCCTGACGGTTTCCTGTCCTACATGGTGCCTCCCAGGGTTTGAAACGGGCATATTTGGTGTTGCCAAGGGGGGCGGGGTCAGGGAAGCATGTCCCGGCGAGCTCGCTGATGGGTCCCCCCCCCCCCCCCGTGCCCTCGCAGTCTCTCATCACCTTCGTGAACAAGCACCTGAACAAGCTGAACCTGGAGGTGACAGAACTGGAGACCCAGGTAGGCGGAGCCGGGGCCAGCGGGGGGCGTGGGCACTCACTGTCCCGGGGGGTGTGGGCACTCACTGTCCCGGGGTGTGGGCACTCACTGTCCCGGGGGGTGTGGGCACTCACTGTCCCGGGGTGTGGGCACTCACTGTCCCGGGGGGTGTGGGCACTCACTGTCCCGGGGGGTGTGGGCACTCACTGTCCCGGGGGGCGTGGGCACTCACTGTCCCGGGGGGTGTGGGCACTCACTGTCCCGGGGGGCGTGGGCACTCACTGTCCCGGGGGGCGTGGGCACTCACTGTCCCAGGGGGGTGTGGGCACTCACTGTCCCGGGGGGCGTGGGCACTCTCTGTCCCGGGGGCGTGGGCACTCACTGTCCTGGGGTGTGGACACTCACTGTCCTGGGGTCATGGGCACACACTGTCCCGGGGGGTGTGGACACTCACTGTCCTGGGGGGTGTGGGCACTCACTGTCCCGGGGGGCGTGGGCACTCTCTGTCCCGGGGGCGTGGGCACTCACTGTCCCAGGGGGGTGTGGGCACTCACTGTCCCGGGGGGTGTGGACACTCACTGTCCCGGGGGGCGTGGGCACTCTCTGTCCCGGGGGCGTGGGCACTCACTGTCCCAGGGGGGTGTGGGCACTCACTGTCCCGGGGGGTGTGGACACTCACTGTCCCGGGGGGGTGTGGGCACTCACTGTCCTGGGGTCATGGGCACACACTGTCCCGGGGGGTGTGGACACTCACTGTCCTGGGGGGGTGTGGGCACTCACTGTCCTGGGGTGTGGACACTCACTGTCCCGGGGGGTGTGGGCACTCACTGTCCCGGGGGGCGTGGGCACTCTCTGTCCCGGGGGCGTGGGCACTCACTGTCCCAGGGGGGTGTGGGCACTCACTGTCCCGGGGGGTGTGGACACTCACTGTCCCGGGGGGGTGTGGGCACTCACTGTCCTGGGGTCATGGGCACTCACTGTCCTGGGGGGCGTGGGTACTCACTGTCCCGGGGGGCGTGGGCACTCGGCAGAGCCGCCTCGTCCGTCTCGTGGGGAGTCCCCGGCACACAGCTGCCCAGAGATTGCTGTCTGCTGAGAGTCTCTTTCCGGGCCGGGTCCCACGGGGGTCAGGACTCCTCCGGCTCTGGGGCCGCCTGGGGCCGCCGCCTGTGCGGGGCTCTTATTCTAGAATGTTCTGTTCTCTCTGCAATGGAGCAGCGCTGTGACCGGCAGCTGGGAAATGCTCCGTAAATATCCCTCCGGGGAGTGTGGTACCCACTATTCCTCCTGTTAGAAGTCTGTAAGCTGTCCCCCTCCAGAGCTTAGAGAGCATCATAACGTAGTTTCGGGTGCTGGGTGCGTTAAAGACAAAAGGCAATCTTGCCGGGATTAGCTGGGTGCCGAGCTGTGGGCGCAGGCGGCCCCGAGGCGCCCGATCCGGCTCAAACCCGCGATTGCCTTGTCTGACTTTACCTTTCCTCATTTGCTTTTCTAATTAAAAAAGTAATTCAGGTTCAATCAGAGTGGCTGAAAACGCAGATAAGCAAAGCAAATGAAGAACGGCCTGGAATCCGGCCCAGAGGGAGCGGCACCCGGGGCTGGGGGGCTGGGGGGGCTGGGGCCCCTCCCCCACCAGCTCCATTTCTGACGCAGCCATCCATCCGCGCCTTGTTCACAAACATCTGTGACTCCAGCAGTCCACGCGTGCTGCCCACGTAGCCTCCGAGTGGGTGCTGTTTGGCGAATTAACGATGCAGAAGTGAACTCGGCGAAAAACAAAAGCCCTCCCTTGTCACCTCCCCCCCGCCCGCCTCTCGGGGGGCAGCCGAGCCTGCTGATGGCCGGAGCTGCCTCCCGCACACTGGGCGGCCTCTCGCGTGTTTTCCCACCTCGCCGTGTTTTCTGCCACTCCCTTGGTCTGTTCTCTGTGGCTACGACAGAGGGCTGCAGGCTGATGTTTGTTTTATGAATCTATAAAGAGGACGGGGTGTCGCCCAAGGTGAGGTGGGGCACACCCCCTCTACAGCCATAGCAATGGCCCTAATCCACCCACGAGGGACCGCCCAGGGCCTGGCTGCCTCTTGGAGGACTGCCCTCCTCTCCCGTGGTCCCAAGCCATCCCCACAGCCGTGACCGTGTCTCTTTGTGGCTTTGACCTCCATCGCAAGTGGGGGCCGGGGCAGGAGCCTGGAGACCAGCATGGTGGAGGGGGCTTTGGTTTCTTCTTAGTGAGATGCTCTCCCCTCCTCCAGCTTCTCTTTCTCCCTTGCCTGTGGCCCATGTCAGGGCATTGACGGCCTCTTGGGCGTCCCTGCCCCCTTGTCTGTCCGTGTGCCCTGCCTGGAAGTCCCCCCGCCCCCAGGCCGGCAGTGACTGAGAGAACTCCCAGGACTGAGGGCCTGTGCGAAGCGGTGCGGCCCCGTGCAGCAGCCGCTGACCATGTGTGGCTGGGGAAACTGAGCACATGTGCATTGTGCTTAACTTAGTTATTAAGGCGTTCACTTTTTTTTTTTTTAATAAAATTTAGTTATTTTTATTTGAGAGAGTTACAGAGAGAGAGAGAGAGGTCTTCCATCCACTGGTCACTCCCCAAATGGCCACAGCAGCCAAAGCTGCGCCGATCCGAAGCCAGGAGCCAGGAGCTTCTTCCAGGTCTCCCACGAGGGTGCAGGGGCCCAAGGACTTGAGCCATCTTCTACTGCTTTCCCAGGCCATAGCAGAGAGCTGGATCAGAAGAGGAGCAGCTGGGCCAAGTCCCGGCGCCCATATGGGATGCCGGCACCTCAGGCAGAGCCTTAGCCTTGTGCGCCACAGCACCGGCCCCGGAGGTTCACCTTCGGTAGTTGTGGAGGTTGGTCGTACCAGTCGTACCGCATGACTGTACTTAGCATGTGGTAAGCCGGTAAACTTCATGTTGGATGCGTGTTTTGCCAGCATCGATTGGTTAGCAAGTTCAGGAGAAAAGTCAGCCCGAGCCAGACACAGGACAAATGCCGTGTGTGACTCCACCGCCGTGAGTCCATAGAAAGTGACACCGGGACTGCCAGGGCCTTGGGTGGGGGAGGCGTGGGGAGGGTGCAGAGCTGCAGCCTGGGGAGACGAAGCTCTGGAGCCGACGCTGGTGACGGCTGCACGGCACGGCGGGGGCCACTCAAATGCGGTTCACATGGAAAATGTCATGAGTTGTGTGTTTTACGAGCGTAATAAGTAAGCGCTGTTCGAACACAAGCACCTGGCCGGGGCCGTGGTGCGGGCCAGCAGGTGCAGGCGTCTGAGGCCGGCGAGCCCTGGCCCTGGGTTTCCTTCCGCCTCCTGCCGTGTTGCCGTCCGAGGTCCCCACGTCTGCGTCGCTCCTGTCCTGGCTCGCTCAGGACGCTCACTGGTCCCCTCCTGTGGGGGCTGGGGGCTCGGCCCTCCAGCTTGGAATTCTCCTGAGTTCAGAGGTCCAGGCAGCGTGGCGGTGTTGGCTGGAGGATGGGGGGGGTCACAGTCTGGGGGCCGTTCCATGCCCCTGCCCAGTGCTGACCGTGCCTCGGGTGGGCCCTGCTGTGTGGGCTCTTGACGACACTGGGAATGGGCAAGGGCTGTCCTAGCCACAGGCGTGGTTAGGGGGCAGCACGCAGGGCGGCGACACCCACCCCCTCCCCCGGCACCCGCATCCCGCCAGCCACATGCAGTCAGCCCAGCAGCCCACTCGCTCTGGCTGAACTGGAAGCCCCCTGCCCACCTCCCCCTGCAGCCTGGCTACCGGAGAGACAGGAGCTGGTGTCCCTGGGCCAGAGGTGGGGGCTGGTCCCAGGGGCGCGGTGCTCGGCCCAGGCACTTGCCTCGTCCCGCCTGCCCTCCAGCGCCCTGGGCGGTGGGCCCGGCACCCCTGTGCTGTTGGTGCCGGGAGCTGGGTTCCAGAGACTTCCACCGGGGGGGGGGGGTCGTTTCTCTCCAGGTGGTTCCCTGAGCCCGTGTGAGCGTGCGCCTCCCGCGGGCGCTGACACGGCACTGGTGTCTCTCTGCAGTTTGCAGATGGCGTGTACCTGGTCCTGCTCATGGGGCTCCTCGAGGGCTACTTTGTCCCTCTCCACAACTTCCACCTGACGCCGGACAGCTTCGACCAGAAGGTGGGTGCGCGGCCCCGTGCTCCCTGGGGCCCGGGAATGCAGGCAGATGCTCAGGGCGTGCAGCGCCCCACCGCGCCCCAGCTCCCCCCGCAGCCTGGCGCCTCCCCCCAAGGGTCACCTGTGCTCGTGCCCGCCGGCCCTGCCACATCACCGTTGTCCGCGGTCCCCCGCGGTGGCCCTGGTGCCCGTTTCCCTGTCCCCCGTCGTGGGCGATTCGTTTCTATCCTTCCCTCTGGACTGAGTGCGCGGTCCTGGGACCCTGGGGGCTGGCTTCAGGGTCCCCGAACGCCGAGCCCCTTCTACGAGAGGGGGCGCGCGTGCGTAGATCCTCCTGTCCACTGAAGTGGTCTTGGTGGGGGATCCTTCTCAGCGCTGTCTTCTGTTAAGTCGGCGTGTAAACGTGTTGCATGTTTGCGGGGCGCCGTGTGGTGCTTCCGCCGCGCGCGCTGAATCGTCCTGGGAGACCCGCGGCGCCCAGCGCTGCACCTGCCGTGTTCGCGGCTGCTGCACGGGCGTCGGGGGACGGCGGCAGAGACGGCTGCGCACGTTCAGTCCGGGGGCCGGATTCTCCCCGAAGTAGTTCCCATGCTTGCGTGTTTAATCCACGCACGCGGAGCCCACAGATGGAAGGGCTGACGGGGTGCACGCCTCCCTTACCCACTCACAACACCCCTGTGCACTCACACACCCACACACAGCACCCACGTGTGTACTTACACACACATGCACTCACACACCCACACACAACACCCCCGTGTGCGCGCACACACACATGCACTCACACACCCACACACAGCACCCCATACACACATACGCACACACACATGCATGCACTCACACATGTGTGCACTCACACCCACACACAACACCCTGCACACACAACACCCCTGTGCACTCACACACCACACACAGCACCCACGTGTGTACTCACACACGCACGCACTCACACCCACACACAACACCCCCGTGCACTCACACACTCACACAAGCACCCATGTGTGCACTCTCACACACACATGCACTCTCACACCCACACAACACCCACGTGTGCACACATACACACAGCACCCACGTGTGTACTGACACACAACACCCCATGCACTCACACACACATGTGTGCACTCACACCCACACACAACACCCTGCACACACACACATGCACTGATACATACACCCCACACTGTCACACCTCACACGCGCTTACACACGCACACACAGCACGCTCACACACTTATGCACACTCACTCATCCGGGGAGGCTCCCGAAAGATCTTGGGAAATGTAATCAGAGCTACCCCTGTGGACTGTTTTCCTAGGGAAGGCAGCTGACTTGGGCTGGTGGTTTGGGTTGGGATGGCCCCGCCCCAGCACCCCAGCTCCACCCTGGGGCTCCCCGCCCGCGAGCCCGGTGCAGCGCCACTGAGGGCCCCTTTCCAAAGCGTGGCTCCGGGCGGCCTGTGTTGCTTCGGACTCGCGGGTGTCTGTCGTCATTTCCCCAGAGTGCCAGACCCGTGAGTCAGGGAGGCAGAGACAGCCGCGTCCATCTGGCCGCTCCTGGCACCGGCGGCCTCTGTCGTGGCCAAGCGGCGCTCCCGTCCTGCCTGCTGGGGTGGATCAGACGGATTAGAGGCCTTGGCACGCGCAGCCTGCGTTGGACAGAGGTGGGGTGGGGGGTGGGGGTCTGAGCAGCCCTGAGCAGGCCCTGAGGGAAGGGGGGTCCCCACGTGGCCAGGCCCCTGCGTGCCTGGGGGCCTGACGTGCCAGGGCCCCTTCCTGGTCCAGACCGGAAGTGGTGTTTAGCATCGTTGGGGGCTGGGGTCTTTCCCAGACAGGCCTCCCCCGGCCTGGGACGCTCTCCTGGGAGAGTCTAGGATCCTGGCCAGGATCCCTCGCGGCCCCTAGGCCTGTGTCTCCTTTTCTCTCCCTGTGGGGCGACGGCCACAGTGACAGCCGCAGAACGTTCTCTGGGAGCCTGTGAAGGAAGGCCGTTCTCGGTCTCCTGGGCAGCTGGCTGGGTCCCCCTCTGCCTGGGACTGAGCCTGTGGGGTCCGTGTGGCAGACCCAGGGCCGGTGGGAGGACCGAGCAGCCTCACAAGCTGCCCCCTCGAGCGTAGTGATTGATGAGTTCGGTTTTTAAACAATTGCATTGGATTTAAAAAATGAGGGGTGGCGCTGTGGCGTAGTGGTAGAGCCATATGGGCGCCAGGTCAAGTCCGGCTGCTCCACTTCCCACCCAGCTCTCTGCTGTGTCTGGGAAAGCAGCAGAAGATGGCCAAGTCCTTGGGCCCCTGCACCTGCATGGGAGACCTGGAGGAAGCTCCTGGCTCCTGGCTTTGGCCTTAGCCAAGGCCATTGTGGCCATCTGGGGGAGTGAACCAGCACATGGAAGACCTCTCCCCTCTCCCTCTCCCCCTTCTCCCCCCCACCCCGCAACTTTGCCTTTAAAATAAAAATACATCTTAGGAAAAAGCGAGAGTGGACGTCTGGGCACTGCAGGTCCCGTCTCCGCATGAACGAGCAGGTGCTTGGGTGCAGACATGGCTTTTGTGTGAAAGCCGCGGGTCGTTGCCCTCTGGGCCGGCCCCCAGGGCCCCTCTTGGTGGCAGGCAGTGCACTCGGTGGCAGGCAGTGCACCCGGAGACACGAGATTCCTCTGGAGGAAGATTCCAGAAAGAGCTGTGCGGCTGGAAGGGCCTCCCCGTGGTCAGCTCAGCCAATCCCTGGCCTTTGCTAGGTGATTCCTGCGCTGAGGCTGCGGGGGGCGGGGGGGTCTCCAAGCCTGTGCTGTGGGGCCGATTGACCGTGGGGGCGTGGCCCCAGAGGTGCCGGGCAGAGCCAGCCACCATTGCGGGAGGGGCTGTGGGGGTGGGGTCTCCCTGGGGCATAGTGGCCGCTCAGCGCCCTGGGCAGTTGGCAGGACCGTCTATCATCTCTCCTGAGCGCCCTCATCTACCCCAGCCTCCCTGGCTGGCCGGAGACAGGCGGAGGAGTGGGCTGGTCTGTTGGTCTGTTCCCTCCCTTCCTCCCTCCTCCCTCCCCCCTTCCTCTCTCTCTCTCTCTCTCTCTCTCTCTCTCTTTAAGATTTATTCATTTGAAAGAGTTAGAAGGGTGGGAGAGAAATCCATCGATCTTTGTCTGCTGGTTCACTCCCCCACGTGGCCCCAGTGGCCAGGGTCCGGCAGGGCCGAGCCAAGCCAAAGCCAGGAGCCTCCTGCAGGTCTCCCACGTGGGTGCAGGGGCCCAAGCACTTGGGTCATCTTCCACTGCTTTCCCAGGCGCATGCGCAGGGAGCTGGATCGGGGGGCGGAAGTGGGACAGGCACTCCAGGACGGGATGTGGGCATCAGCCTGTGGGGCCGCACGCCTGCCCCGTGAGTCACTTGGGAGGGTCTGTGCCACTTTACAGACGGGGTTGGAGCGTTTGGGTGTCGGCAGGGGGCTGGG
Source organism: Sylvilagus floridanus (assembly GCA_949820135.1). Lineage (NCBI taxonomy): Eukaryota > Metazoa > Chordata > Mammalia > Lagomorpha > Leporidae > Sylvilagus > Sylvilagus floridanus. Next base: position 4,149,086 of record OX463231.1, on the reverse strand, counting down.
GAGCCAGGGCGTGGTCCCCTGGGTGGGGCTCCGCATCCCTGGTTAGGAGGAGACGTGTCCTACAGAGCAGACTCGGATCCCGCATGCAGACTGCCGTGTGCTCCAGTGCTGCACCCCTCCCCTGTCTGTCTGGATGCTGGTGCCCCGTCCTATCAGCGCAGTGGGGAGCTGGGACACTGTACCTGCCCTGGGCAGGGCTGAGGGTCGGGGTGGGGGAGTAGGCTTGGGCTGAGTGGAGTCACACGGGGCCCCCAGCAGCTACCAGGCTGCATCGGCTCCCTGGGCAGGGAACTATGCTCCGCCCTCCCCCAGTGCAGCCCCCCCACCTGGCAGCCGCCATCGGCCTGACTTCAGTGTCCACAGCACCTGCTCAGACCCAAGAGCCCCGGGTCCTGCAGAGACAGCCTGGCCGCTGGCCTTGTCCCCTGTTCCCTGCACACAGCTCCTGACAGCACTCCCTGCAGCCGGCAGGGTGCTCTGTGTAGGGCTGGATGCCTTTGCAAGGGGCTCTGCCTCTGCGAGCCTCAGTTTCCCCATCTGTAAAGGGGTCGCTGTCACTTGGCATCGTGTGGCCAAGGTCTGGGCAGAGCAGGTGCTCGGGGCCGTGAGCCCTCGAGGGTGGACCACACACCTCGCACCTGTCAATCCCGGATCCATGTGGGGGTGGGAACTGTGATTATGTTGCCCTCCGCAGCCCCCGACTCCACGCCCTGCCCTGGGCTCCTGTGGTCCTGGCCGCCCCAAAGGCTCAGGCCTCTGCGCACCCACCTTCGTCCTGGAAATGGTGCACGGCCTGGCGTGGGGGCGCCCCTGACCCTGACGCTCCCCTCCCTCCGTGGCAGGTGCACAACGTGGCGTTCGCCTTCGAGCTGATGCTGGACGCAGGACTCAAGAAACCCAAGGCCCGTCCCGAAGGTAACGCCCCTGGCCAGGCCCCGGGAGGGACGCGGGACCGGCTGGAGGGCCGGACGTGGCACCTCCCACATGGGCCCCGCGTCCCTGGGCTCTGCTGGCCCCAGCGCGTCTTCGTCCTTGTCCTGGGGAGTGGGAGGCCTCGCTGGCAGCGGCGGTTCTGAGGCGGCTGGACTCGGAAGAGCGTGGCCTCTGCCCAGAGCGCCGGGTGTCTCTCCATGTGTCACTGGGGCCGGAAAAGCTGTCTGTGCCTAGAGAGGGCGTCAGAGCTGCGGGATGAGGGCCTGGGGGCGGGGACTCTGCCCTCCTCTCCGTGTGGGTCTGGGTGGCAGGGGCAGATCACCCTGGTCCCCTGGGAGGGGGCCTGCAAGAGGCCGGGCCAGGGCCAGCCCTTCCCACGCCGCCCTCGGAGGGCCTTTGCTGGGAAGAACCTTGTTCGTGGTCCCAGGGCCGAGCGGGCGAGCACAGGCGGCCCCGGGCCACCGGAGGGAGGGGCTGTGGCCCCCGGGTCACCGGATGGGACTCCTAGGTTGGGAGTGGGGTGGTGGCTGTGGTCACCGGTACCGTGGGATTCTCGAGCGTCCGGCTTTTCTCCCCGGGCCGTGAGAGCAGAGGGCAGCACGGTGGCCTCCAGGGTGTTTGCCCGCTCCCGCCTCCGCCGTGGCTCCGTGGCCACCGCCCGCCTGGGCTGTCAGGGAGCTGGTGGATCCTGCAAGCAGGGGAGGCCTGGGTTTGCTGATGCAGCCCCTGGGTACCCTGAGCTTGGTTCTGGTTTGCTATCGGGGTTCACTCATGGGCGGGGGCCTGGCCATTGCCCACGGGGGTCTTAGTCTCCTTCCGTCAGCTCCCCCCAGTTCTGCCAGCTGGGGTCCTGGAGCCGCTGTGGCTTGGCCGTCAGAAGGGCCGCACCCGGCAGCCTCCCTCAGCGGTTACTGCAGGGGTGCAGCCTGGGGTGGCTCTTGGTGGAGGCACCTGAGGTCACAGCCAGTGTCTGACTCCCCCCAGGCTCGCAGGGGAGCTGCGGGTCCCTGACGCCCCTCCCCCATCACACACGCAGAGGCGCTGGGGCCGGTCCTGCGGCAGGTCCCAGGACCGATGGCTGCAGCCCGTGTGTCTGAGGGTGGCGCTGCCCGGGGCATCCTGGACGTGGTGGCCAGTGGTCGGCCGTGACTCAGACGCGGTGGGCGGCTCCTGAAGTCACATCACACGGACCGTGCCTCTGTTTCCTCTGCAGATGTGGTGAACCTGGACCTGAAGTCCACCCTGAGGGTGCTGTACACCCTCTTCACCAAGTACAAGAACATGGAGTGAGGTGCCGGTGTTTGCCCCGCCCCGCCCCGCCCCGCCGGGCGCCTGGAATTACATCAGCGCTACGTTAGAGGCCCTGCTGATCCAAGGACGAGCAAGCCCCCTGCGTCCCACCCCGCCGCCCCGCGTCTCCTGGGCTGGGCTCCCCGGGAGACAAGGCCGTTCCAGTGCAGGCACACTGTGCACCTGCAGCCCCACAGGTGACGTGCGTGTCTGCCCGTGGCCCCGGCCCCTCCTGGCGCCTCCCTGATGCATCACGTGGGGCCTCTGCACACACACCGGGGCCGGGGGCCCAGCCGCCGGCTCCCTCCCTGTGCGCGGTGCGCTGGGGCGGCCTTGGGCTGCTTCTCTGGACCTGGCTCTGAAGTGCACCTGCCAACAGAACCTTCCCGGCTCCTGATTGGGACTGGGTGCGGTGGGGGACTTGGGAAGAGGGGGTCGTGTGGGTTCCCCGAGGGCCGTGGGCAGCCACGTCTACCAGGAAGTCCGAGGTGGAGGAGTGGGTGCCGCTCCCCCCCCGTGTGCTGTGCTGGGGTGTGGTCTCTCCTGAGAACCCCGGGCGTGCCCGGTGTGACTCCCCCGCCTGACCTCATCTGCCTTACAGTCACGTTCTGGGGTCCTCAGGGTCAGGACCGCAGCCTGGTGAGTTGGGGGGGACCCACGAGGCGGGTGGGCAGCAGGACACAAAGCGTTCGCCTCATTCTCCCTGGACCCCCAGCAGCCTCTCTGTAAAAGACGCGGGGGCTCGTTTGCCCTGGCTGCTCTGGCTCTGAGGAGGATCAAGGATTCCATCGGCTGCGTGTTCTGGGCCGGCCCCTGGGGCCCGCTTGGCCTCGCTCACCGCCGCAGCCCGGTGCTGGCTAACGTTACGTTGGATGCCAACACGGAGTTGTAGAGAACACTTTAATTTGCTCCTTCAGCCCTGCATTGTTGCCAGGCTGGGGATGGGTTCAAAATAGCCTTTTTGACGGAGGTGGCTCTGCCAGCAGGGGCGAGAAATAATTAAAACGGTATTACGGCGGCTCCCGCGGGACGCTGTGACATTAAAGAGCCACGGTGACAAAATATCCACGGCTCGAGCTGCCTGTGCCGTCTGTGCCGCACACGCAGACGCGGCAGCCTGGAGCCGGGCCAGCTCGAGGCCCTGCCTTGCTCACCCAAGGGGCCGGGGCCGGGGCCTTGGTGTCCGGCCGCAGCGGGCAGCTCCAGCCCGTTCTGTGCCCGTTCCGGGGGGGGCATCAGCTTCCTGGCAGCCCTGGCCTCTTGCCCGCGTCCTGCCCGTCTGTGCTTTGTAGGGCTGAGGCGGTGGGGAAGGGAGACTGGCACGGATGTGCCGTTTTATCCAAGTGGCTCCCAGGAGGGCCCCCTTGGGGCTTCCCCACCTCGGAGCTCTGCCTGCGCCTCCAGTTCCAATCAGAGCCCATGGTGTGGCCGGGGCCCGGGCCGAGGCGAGACTCGGGCCAGCTCTGCTTTGCCCGCCCTGAGCAGCACCATGGTTCTTACTGGCTCGCTCCCCAGATGGCTGCAACAGCCAGAGCTGAGCCGGGCCGAAGCCAGGGTCTCCCACGTGGGTGGCAGGGCCCCAGGCACTTGGACCGTCTTCCACCGCCTTCCCACGCGCGTAAGCAGGGAGCTGGAACAGGGCAGTGCAGCTGGGGCTTGACCCTGCGCTGGGACTGGGGGGCCGGTGTTGCGGGCGGCGGCCTAACCCTCCCGTGGATCCTCATTCCAGGAGTTCCTGGTCCCCTGGCACCACGTTCTCAGGGGGCTGTTTTTTCTCTGAACACGGCCTGGTCCTGAGGCTGGCTGAAAGCCCCGGGGGTCGGGCCGGGGCGGGGTTCCGCTCAGCCCCTGAGCCGGGGCGCCCGCTGGCATGGAGCTGCCTGCAGCCCTGGAGCCCCGGGACAACTGGCCAGCGTTATGCAAGCGCCGAGCCGGCCCCGCTGTGCCCTCCTTGCTGCAGCGCAGAGCTGTTTTATTTTTAAGCAACCGAATCCTCCCCCCAGCACCCCCGAGGGCCAGTGTTTTATTGTCTTTTTAATTGTTTAAAGCCACGCTCACTTTGGATTTCTGGATATTAAATAAAAGCCTCTGAAACCTTGGCCGCGCTTTGATGAGGCCGCCTGGCTGACAGGAGGAAACGCGCGTTCCCAGGGTTCCGTGCCGGGGCACCGTGCGCTGCCGTTTGCGCCAATGAAGCTCTCCGCGGCTGGGGCCGCCTCCGTCTTTTCTGGCTGCCGTCTGTGTCTCATACGCAGTGGTCGTGGCTTGTGCCAGCCCGGTGCCCGGTGCTCGGCGCTGGGGCCAGAGCTCGCCTGGAGCTCCCCGTCGGAAGAGCTGGCTCACAGCCTTGCTGTGGGGGAGGGGGGCGCTCTGGGGCCCTGGAGCCTGGCCCGGGGCTGGGGGAGCCGAGGGGGGAGCCGCAGCTGCAGATGGTGACTAATGAAGAACAGACCAGGACAAATCTAAACCAGAACCGGACGCGGCTGCTGTCCTGGAGGGGCTGGATCAGAGCGGTGGTCGGGGACGGGACGGGCTGGGGTCTCCCTGCCCTCTGGAAGGGGGGTGGAGGGCCAGACAGTGGCCCCTCTGGGCTCTGCTGGGCAAGGGGCCCTGGGTGACCCGTGCCGGTGGCCTGACCCCGGGCCCCACTCAGGCCCTGTCGGGAGCCCCCCTGGCAGGGGCAGAGGTGGGGGTGTTTCAGGGGTCTCCAACTTTCCTCTACAAAACGGTGTTAAAACTGGGGCTTCGGGGTTGGCTGCAAAGGGGGCAGTGCTGCTTTAGAAGGACCTAGAAATGACAGACCCTGGCTGGGAAGAACCTGGGCTTCAGAGACCCCCAGTGCCGAGCTGACTTTGTCCCCGTGAGACCCACCCCCAGGGGTTCACGCACCCCAACCTCCGGCTCCACCAGGGCTCCTGCGGGCAGCCGTTCGCCGCTGCGGGAGGTGCTGCCCCCGGCAGGTGGTTGGCAGTGGCTGGAGACCGAGCTGTCACAGCTCGGGGAGGGGCGGCCGCTGGCATGGGGTGGCAGGTGCAGGCCTGGGCTGCCGGCAGCGTGCCGGGTGGCCAGGACAGCTCCGCTCCCAAGGCAGACTCTGCTCCAAACCTCCACTGTGCTGAGGTCCGTGTCGGCAGCCAGTCCCCGGGGGCCAGTCTTAACTGGGCCCTCGGTGGGTGGGGTTCGTCTGTTAACATCCATGAGGACGAAACACTCATAGACACCCGCGCTCTGTGGCCGGGATGGGTCCAGGGCCCGTCTTCTCCTGGGTCCTGTTTAATGTGCACCGGGGCTCTGGTGTGTCCACGCCTGGGGGGAGGGGCCAGGGAGACGTGGACTCCTGCCTTTGCGCACATGGAGTGTGCATTCAACTGTGGAGGGCACTGGGGGCGGAGCAGCGGGTGGCTGTCCTGCCCGGGAGGGACTGGGGAGACTGGGGGTGATGTGGAAGCCCCGCCCCCAGGAGGTGGTGACATGGAAGCCCCGCCCCCAGGACGTGGTGACATGGAAGCCCCGCCCCAGGAAGTGGTGATGTGGAGCCGCTGGGAGGAGGAGCAGGCTCTGGGGGCCTCAGGTGGGGACTGGGTTGCTCTGGGCGGCCCTGACCCTTTGGCTTTTATGGGGTGGTCTTCATCCTGGTCTCCGGTCGACACCTGGTGTGGGCAGGGTGCTCTCAGGGAGGTCCCCGCCCCCATACCTGTCACTTCCCAGGGCCTGGGTCCCCTCCTTCCCTCGTGGTGGTCTCTGGGAAACCACAACACGACCTGGCCACCTGTCCTTGGCTCTGGCAGAATGTGCGGGATCCAGGAATGGAGACCGGGAAGGTCACCTCGTTTGACCTTTCCCCGGCTGAAGCCAGCTCGGTAGGACCTGGGCCTGGAGCGGGAAGCTCAGCAGGACCTAGGCCTGGGACAGGAAGCTGGGCTGTAGTCAGATTTCACTCATGCAGAATCCTATGCGTTTGTCTAATTAAATATGCATTCATCTAATTGTTTATGCATTCACCTAGTTATTCATGCACAACCTAATTATGTGCTCACCTGATTGTGCATGCGTTCGTCTATCTATTTATGCATTCATCCAGTTTTGAAAGGCAGAGTGATAGGGGTGGGACGGGGTGCGGCGTCTCACCTGCTGGTTCACTCCCAGATGCCAAGCCCGGAGCTGGGAATCCCACCAGGTTCTCCCACACTGGCCGTTCTCTGCTGTCGGTTGGGAAGTGGAGCAGCCGCGGTGTCTCGACCCCTGTGCTACAACCCCCGGCCTGTCCCTGGCGTTTCAGTCTGATTCCACACTTCGCCATCAGTCCCTAGGGAGAGTTTTCACGGGGGCGTGGGACCCCAAACCATCATGTGGGTCAGTACTGACTGAGCACCTGCTGAGTGCCATGGGCCGGGCTGGGCCCAGGGAGGAGGTGGCAGGCGAGTGGGGGCGGGGCAAGGCAGGCAGGAGCAGCGCTGGGGAGAGAGGGGCGGTGATGTCGGCTAGACAGAGCTGGGTGGGGGGCCCCTAGGCGGAGGGGTTGGCGCCGAGCCTCACTGCTGTCTGTTCCCCAGTGCCCGTGCACTTGGGTGGGCCAAGGCCACATGCAGATTCATGCTCGACACGCAAAAGCTGGGAGCCTTTGGAAGGTGCCGTGGACTTCTTCCCTCGCGAGTCTGGAGACGTTCACCAGGCGAGCGCGGGGTGTCCTGCAGGCAGCGAGCGCCCGGAGGATGACAAGGACTGGGGAACGCAGGTGCTTGGGGGGGGGGGCAGCCACACCTTGCGTAATTCGAGCGTGGGAGGGAAGCGGGGCAGGACACTGGAGTTTAAAGCAGGCGTTGGTCTGGCGACAAGGTGAGCGTGAGGACTTTTCTTCTGGCATTTTCTGGAGCAGGATTTGGAAGACCGGAAGTTTGCAGGATCCCAGAGTTCGTTACCGTCACCCCACATTTGCATTCTCCTCTGCGCTCCATCTCTCCCTCTCTCTCCAGATATGTGTAATAAGAATAATATAAACACATGTTTATTTGAACCTGCATGCTTTTAAAAAAAGATTGATTTATTTGAGTTACGGAGAGAGAGGGAGAGACAGACAGATCTCCCACCCACTGGTTCACTCCCCAGACGGCCACAAAGGTCAGGGCTGGGCCAGGTGGAAGCCAGGAGCCAGGAGCTTCATCCCGGTCTCCCATATGGGTGCAGAGGCCCAAGCACTTTTCCAGGTCATAGCAGGGAGCTGGATTGGAAGTGGAGCAGCCGGGATGCAAACCGGAGCCCCTGTGGGATGCCGGTTCTCAGGCGGTGGCTTGACCAGCTGTGGCACAGCGCTGGCCCCAAGGGTGGAGACGAGCTGGCTGTGGTGGGGGCGGGGCCTCTGGGGAGAGGTCAAGGCTCCTTCAGCTCACGGTGTGGAGCCCCCCTCCTCCCATGGCAGTGGCTGCACCAGGAGAGGGAGAGGGACGGGTGCACCCTGTCCCTGGCTGTGTGACGTCCTGCATCCACTCCGGAGAGCAAGAAGCCACCCGCCAGACGCGGCCCCTTGGCCTGCACCTGCTCTCACCCTGTGAAGTGGCTGCCCCGCCTATGCCGCTGTGCCCAGACAGGGATCGAGGACCCTGGCGCTTGTGGAGAGCAGCTCAGGGCTGGGCAGGGGGCGTGAGCACCTGGGGCTCTGGCATGGCCCCGGCAGGGAGGCAGGGGCCCCGCGGTGGCCTGGGGGTGCCGGTTGAGCCCTGCTGGGATCAGATGTGGGCAGAGGTGACTGCTGGCCCGGGGCAGGGCTGACCCCACACTTCTGGCCCCAAGGCTGTTATTCTGGGGAGGGAGAGACTCAGAAATATTTGGAGCGGCCTCTGAGAGCCGGGCCTCCCGCAGGTTTGTGGGTGCAGCACGGGATGGGGGAAGTGGCAGCCGTGCAGGAAGTGAGAGGCCGCCCCTGCCTCCCAGCCCCGCAACCCGGGAACCCGGAAGCCGCCCGTGTTCTGAGCGTCCGAGCCACGGAGGCCGCGATTCCCTGTGCAGGGAAGCAGCCAGGTGAGTCCCTCCGGCCCCGGGGGCCCTCGGCTGCTAGAACCTTCGGCCTGTCCATTTGCCGGGTGCTGCAGGATACAGCAGGCCTGGCACAGCATGTGGAAGGCGGGCTGAGAGCTTAGCTGGGGCCGCATGGGGAGGGGGTGGTAGAGCCCAACCCCCCCCTCCCCCACCCACTGCTGCTCAGAGAGGCACAGGGATCCCTGCACACGGGGAGGGGCCCAGAGTCACCCAGCCAGAGGGAGGAAGCACCGCCCGGAACCCGGGCCCCCACCCCTGGCCTGGCCATTTTCCCCCAGTCTCTGTGTCCCCAGGAAGCTTGGGACTTGCGGGTACAGCTGTCCCCCCAGGGGCAGCCTCCTTCCCCTGCATGACCCGGGGAGGGACGGGGTCCCCAGCTGCTTGTCTGATGGGGTGGCTCTGGGCCTCAGTCTCCTCACATCTCTGAGGGTCTCCTGCCTTGACCACCAACTCCTCCCCGTGCCCCCTGGACTCCCCAGGACTGGAAACGCTGGGGCAGGGCCAGGGCTGAAGGGAGAGGACGGGAGGGGGCAGAGCTGCCTGCAGAGCGAGGGGCCTTAGGCGGGAGGAAGTGGCTGGGGGCAGGAGGGAGGCTGGCTTCCGGTCTGCTCTGGGCGCCAGGAGGAGCGGGCAGGGTCCTGGGGTCCTGGGCCCCTGGGAGTGCGCCCTTCCATCAAGTGTGCGTGTGGGTCAGAGCCCCGAGGCCCCCAATCCCCCTGCAGAGAGCCCCACTCACAGCCACTCCTGCAGTGGGGTAGGGATAGGGCTGGGTGGCCTTGGCACCCCAGCTCCAGCCCACTTGCTCCCAGGCTGGCCGTGCCAAGGGCGCGAGGGGCAGGCCCAGTTCTGGCCCAAGGAGCTCCCTGTCCCGTGCTCCTCTCCACCAGCCCCACACTGGCTGCTGCGGGAGCGTGCCCCTGGGCTCAGCCAGAGGGCTTTCTGGGCCCTGGCAGCTCTGGGGCAGCCACACCCCTGCTCGGTCCTGCGGGCTGGTGCAGGGATCCTGGCAGGGATGGCAGGCAGGGGGTGGGCGCCTCTGCACCTGCTCCCAGGGCCCCACGTCGCCACCCAGCCTCCCCCCCGGGGGGCCCCATGCACTTGCCCAGGCCAGCCTGGCCACTGGTGCAGCTCCCACCCTGCCCGGGGCCTCCTGCCCTCCAGGAACCGCTGAGCACAGAGTGAATTCAGAGCTGTGCTCCAACCATGGCACCTTCTGTCCCCCAAACCCTCCAGGGCGGGTGAGGGAGAGGATGGAGCCCGAGTCCTCCCACGGTCTGCAGCAGCTCCCCACGGAGGCGCGCCTCCCCCGGGAGGGGGAGCTCCCCCCAGGTGGGTGCCTAGGGCCGGGCGTGGCGCCAAGTGTGTGTCTGGTGGGCAGCAGGTCCCGCACCCCCAGTCGTCAGCCGAGTGCCCAGCTGGCCGATCCCTCCCTATTCCACCCAGTGCCTCCTTCCAGAATCTTCCATGCAGTTACCCACATAAGCCTCTACCCCAGGCTGTTGATGCCACTGCTGACAGAAGCCGGTGGCTGAAGCCGGCTCTGTGCCCACCCGTGGGCCCCGTGAGTGCCTCACACAGGGTGGGCAGCATCTCCTGCTCTGGCCAGACCAGAGAACGAAGGCATGGGGTGGGGGTGGGGGGCAGGTAACATAACAGAGCAACAGGTTCCGAGGGGCCACGCCCACCGCACAGTACCGCCTCCCCCAGCACCAATGCCGCAGGCTGGGGGCTGCAGACGTGGCCCCTTCCCATGCGTGGGCTCCTTTGGAATCGGGGAGAGCCAGGGGCGAGGGTGTCCAGTCTTCCTCCCCAGAGCCAGCTCAGAGATAGACACAGGCAGGGTCCCCTAGGGCGGTGGGAGCCAGAAGGGGGCTGGGCTTCCTGGCCGTCTGGGACCCCGTTTTTAAATGGTTCAGCCTGGCAGCGTCTCGAGGTCCTGGTGGGTCGGGGTGGCAGGGCTCGGCCCCCCGGGAAGCGCTTCCGGTCAGGGCGGCTCCTGGGACAGAGGCTGTTCACCGGCCCCGGGAGTTCGTCCAGCATGTGGCTGTCACCTCCTCTGCTGTCAGAGGCCGCAGCTGGGCGATGGGCGGGGTCTCAGCAGTGCGGGGAGCACTTCCTGCGGGGGGCGGGGTCACGGCCGTGGGCTCAGGAGAGGCTGCCCCCCCGCTGACTCAGTTTCCCCTGTGCACATTGGGGTGAGCTTACCTCAGAATCCCCCTAAACCCCACGTCCTGTGGGCTCCCGGCGTCTGACACGTGGGAGGGGCTGACCCAGGCCTCAGAGGGTGCAGGTGCGCCGGGGGGGCGGGTGAAGCCCCCCCCCAGCTGCTGGGAGCCAGGGCACAACCTTTGCCCTCTGCCCCTGGGCTGTGGTTTCTCTGGGCAGCAAGGGACGGGGGGCGCCTGATAAACCCCGGGCTGCCCAGGTGTGTGGTGAGCGAGGCCCCCGACCTGCCACGCCCACTCTGCTTCCAGGGGAGAAGAAGAAGCACCTGGCACCCGCCTCCCGGAAGGACCCCCGGTTCGAGGAGCTGCAGCAGGTACGGCCGCGCCGGCGACTGCTCCTCGGGGCCGTCTGCCCGTGAGTGCTCCTCGGGGCCGTCTGCCCGTGAGTGCTCCTCAGGGCCCGTCTACCCGTGAGTGCTCCTCGGGGCCGTCTGCCTGTGAGTGCTCCTCGGGCCCGTCTGCCCGTGAGTGCTCCTCGGGGCCGTCTGCCCGTGAGTGCTCCTTGGGGCCCGTCTGCCCGTGAGTGCTCCTCAGGGCCGTCTGCCCGTGAGTGCTCCTCGGGGCCGTCTGCCCGTGAGTGCTCCTCGGGGCCGTCTGCCCGTGAGTGCTCCTTGGGGCCCGTCTGCCCGTGAGTGCTCCTCAGGGCCGTCTGCCCGTGAGTGCTCCTCGGGGCCCGTCTGCCCGTGAGTGCTCCTCGGGCCCGTCTGCCCGTGAGTGCTTCTCGGGGCCGTCTGCCCGTGAGTGCTCCTCGGGGCCCGTCTGCCCGTGAGTGCTCCTCAGGGCCTGTCTGCCCGTGAGTGCTCCTCGGGGCCGTCTGCCCGTGAGTGCTCCTCGGGGCCCGTCTGCCCGTGAGTGCTCCTCGGGGCCGTCTGCCCGTGAGTGCTCCTCGGGGCCCGTCTGCCCGTGAGTGCTCCTCAGGGCCTGTCTGCCCGTGAGTGCTCCTCGGGGCCGTCTGCCCGTGAGTGCTCCTCAGGGCCCGTCTGCCCGTGAGTGCTCCTCGGGGCCCGTCTGCCCGTGAGTGCTCCTCGGGCCCGTCTGCCCGTGAGTGCTCCTCGGGCCCGTCTGCCCGTGAGTGCTCCTCGGGGCCGTCTGCCCGTGAGTGCTCCTCGGGGCCCGTCTGCCCGTGAGTGCTCCTCAGGGCCTGTCTGCCCGTGAGTGCTCCTCGGGGCCCGTCTGCCCGTGAGTGCTCCTCGGGGCCCGTCTGCCCGTGAGTGCTCCTCGGGGCCGTCTGCCCGTGAGTGCTCCTCGGGGCCCGTCTGCCCGTGAGTGCTCCTCGGGGCCGTCTGCCCGTGAGTGCTCCTCGGGGCCCGTCTGCCCGTGAGTGCTCCTCGGGGCCGTCTGCCCGTGAGTGCTCCTCAGGGCCCGTCTGCCCGTGAGTGCTCCTCGGGCCCGTCTGCCCGTGAGTGCTCCTCGGGGCCCGTCTGCCCGTGAGTGCTCCTCGGGGCCCGTCTGCCCGTGAGTGCTCCTTGGGCCCGTCTGCCCGTGAGTGCTTCTCTGGGCCGTCTGCCCGTGAGTGCTCCTCAGGGCCCGTCTACCCGTGAGTGCTCCTCAGGGCCGTCTGCCCGTGAGTGCTCCTCAGGGCCCGTCTGCCCGTGAGTGCTCCTCGGGGCCCGTCTGCCCGTGAGTGCTCCTCGGGGCCCGTCTGCCCGTGAGTGCTCCTCGGGGCCGTCTGCCCGTGAGTGCTCCTCGGGGCCCGTCTGCCCGTGAGTGCTCCTCGGGGCCGTCTGCCCGTGAGTGCTCCTTGGGGCCGTCTGCCCGTGAGTGCTCCTCGGGCCCGTCTTCCCGTGAGTGCTCCTCGGGGCCCGTCTGCCCGTGAGTGCTCCTCGGGGCCGTCTGCCCGTGGTGGGGGACCCACCTGCAGCCGGCGACAGCAGGGCTGGGGGGAGAGGGGCCGGGGGCCTCTGGGCAACCGGCTGTGTGGCTGCTGGGCGGGCACTGAGTGAACGCCAACTGCATGCTTTTACACGCACGTCCCATGCGGCCTCCCTGCTGCGCGCGGGGTCTGCTGTCCCCTGAATCCCAGGGAGGGGACAGCCAGACACCATGCGGGGCACACGGCTCACCAGTGACGGAGCTGGGGTCTGACCCAGGCCTCCAGCCCCAAGCCCCGTCCTCTGCCACTTTCTCAGCCGCCCAGGGCAACAGGGGCCCGAGTCTCCCAGTTCTCAGGCCTCTCCTTGGCGGGTCTGCTGCGGCCGCTGGACCAGCTGGGTACAGGCGGGGCTCGGCCTCGGTCTCCCTCTGTCCTGTTTTCTGATCGTGTGGCCTCCTCCAGGCCTATATCACCTTCCAGCCCCAAGGCTTGGCGGGCCATTTCCCACCCTGCCCCCCATTCTCTCACCCCCCCACCTGTCCCACTGGAGCAAACACGCCTGGCGCTGACCAGAGCCCAGCCCTGCGGGTCCCTCCTGGCCCACCTGACAGGGGCTGACCTACCCACCAGAAGCTGACCTGGGGATGTGGGTGCAAGTAGCTGAGCGGGGAGGGTGTCCCAGGGTCCAGGGAGGAAGGGGGACCTGGGGTGAGGGGTGGAGCTGCCTGGGACCTGGGAGCCAGCGCAGGGCAGGGACCTCGGAGGCGCTGGGATGTTCACATACACCCCAGTCAGGGCTGCTCCTCTCAGGGGGCTGTGGGCGTGGTCACCTTCCAGGGCAGTCCCAAGCGGAGCTGCAGTGGGGGCTGGGACAGGACCCCAGCAGCCCGTGCATCACAGCCATGATGGCCAAGTGGGCGCCCTGAGTCTGCAGGACGTGCTGTGTCCCCGTGTGGGGCAAGACCCCACTTCTGGGCGCCAGCACCATGCACACAGCAGAGACAGCCCCGCAGGAGGAGCCCAGAAGATCATGGAGGCCTTCCCAGAGGAGGCGGCATCCGACCAGGCCTTGAAGGAGGGCTTGGTGGGAGGCAGAGACTCAGGACAGAGGCCGGAGTAGAACGGGGATGGGCCGAGGCGACCCCCGGCCTCATGACCCCTGACCTGATGGCCGTCCCCGGCCCGCAGGTGCTGATGGAGTGGATCAACGCCACGCTCCTGCCCGAGCACATCGTGGTGCGCAGCCTGGAGGAGGACTTGTTCGACGGGCTCATCCTGCACCACCTGTTCCGTAAGCAGCGGCGCCCAGGGCTGCAGGTCTCAGCCCGGCCCCGACATGGCGCAGCCTGGGGGGCCGGGCCTCCAGCCACGCCAGCCAGCGAGGCGGGGCTGCCCCCGGGCGCTGATGCTGGGGTCTGTGCTCCTGCCACCACACCACACTGCCCCTCGAGCGTGGACTGAGCGCCTGCTGCTTGCAGGCCCTGGAGGAGAGGCAGAAACCCACTGCTGCCCCCTCCCCCACCCCCGGCTGCCCCAGGGGACACGGCTGGGACGGCTGGGGCTGGGGCGGGGGGCCGGCGTCCACAGCCAGGGCTGCCTCCTGCCCCAGTCTCCCCCTGTGCCCTAGGCGGGTCCCGCGGGGGCTGTGCGTCGGTCTTCCTGTGGTCCTGGGGGGCGGGTCAGGCCTGATTCCAGTTGCTCAGGGCCGGGCCGGGGCCCAGCCTGGCAGGACTTGCTGAGTCCCCGTAGAGCTGCTTCCCACGCAGCAGGTGCCGCTGGGCCTCGGAGACGCCAGACTGCTCCAGCCCACCTGCCAGGCCCTGAGGGGCTCACAGATTGAGAAAGTATGGGATGGAGCCTGGGGGTGAGAGGGTGGGCTAGGCTTTAACCCCGAGGCCACACCGCCCTGCAGCCAGGTGCAGGGCTGTCAAGGTCAGAGGGCGGGGGCAGCTCGGCGGGCGGCGCCCTGCTCACTCACGGGGCCTGCGTGCCCACAGGGCCTCTTCCCCCAGCGCACAGGGGGCTCCCAGGCAGCTGGGGCTGTGGGTGCCACCGGGCGCTCCCCACCCGGGGTGCCGGCCTCCCCGGGAGCCTCACCTGCGCCTCCCGCCCACAGAGAAGCTGGCGGCGCTGCGGCTGGAAGTGGAGGAGATGGCCTTGACCTGTGCGAGCCAGCAGCGCAAGCTGGCCGTGGTGCTGGACGCCGTGAACCGCAGCCTGCAGGTGGAGGAGCGGCAGGTCCCGTGGAGCGTGGAGGGTACGGGGGCCTCGCAGGGGCGGGCGCGGCCGGGGTCCTCCGGCCCCCCGACAGCCCTCGCCCCCTCTGCAGGCCGAGAGCAAGCCGAGGGAGCGGCCAGCCGGGGGCAGCTCATTCCAGAGCCTCCAGCCAGGCGTGCGGGATGCGTGTGGGGTCAGAGAGGCTCAGTGCAGGGAGAGTTGTGGGGCAGATGAGGACGATGGTGCTGCTATTTTGAAATGATAATCCTTGGCCTTGAGGGTCAGCCAGGGTGGCGGGCGGCCAAGGGCTGGACGGGTGTGATCGTCTGGGTTCTGAACACGCCGTGGCGTCTCCAGGTCCCTGGATGTGGGCCCCTGGGTCTGTGAGCAAGGTGGTGAGGAGGGGGAGGAGGATGAGGGGGAGGGGGAGGGGGAAGCGGAGGGGGAGGAAGAGGAGGAGGAGGGGGAGGAAGGAGAGGAGGAGGGGGAGGAGGGGGAGGAGGATGAGGGGAGGAGGGGGATGGGGAGGAGGAGGAGGGGGAGGAGGAGTGAGAGGGAGAGGAGGAGGGGGAGGAGAAAGAGGAGGGGGAGGAGGAGGAGGGGGAGGAGGGGGGAGGGGGAGGAGGAGTGAGAGGGAGAGGAGGAGGGGGAGGAGAAAGAGGAGGGGGGAGAGGAGGAGGAGGATGAGGGGGAGGAGGGGGGATGGGGAGGAGGGGGGAGGGGGAGGAGGAGGATGAGGGGATGGGGGGAGGGGGAGGAGGAGGACGAGGGGGGAGGAGGGGAGGGGGAGGAGTTGGAGAGGAGGAGGGGGAGGAGGGGGGAGGAGGGGGAGGAGGAGGACCAGGGGGAGGAGGAGGATGAGGGGAGGAGGGGGATGGGGAGGAGGGGGGAGGGGGAGGAGGAGGATGAGGGGATGGGGGAGGAGGAAGACGAGGGGGAGGAGGGGGAGAGGAGGAGGAGGATGAGGGGGAGGAGGAGGACCAGGGGGAGGAGGAGGACCAGGGGAGGAGGGGGATGAGGAGGAGGGGGGGGAGGAGGAGGAGGAGGATGAGGGGATGGGGGAGGGGGAGGGGGGGGAGGAGGGGAGGGGGGAGGAGAGGGAGGCGGAGGTCTCTGGCTGCAGGTCCTGGAGGACTCTCGGCTCTGAACTCTGTCCCCTCCCCTCCCAGCCATCTTCAGCAAGGACCTGCTGGCCACCTTGCACCTCCTCGTGGCCCTGGCCAAGCGCTTCCAGCCAGACCTGCCCCTCCCAGCCAACGTCCATGTGGAGGTCATCACCATCGAGGTATGGCCCGAGCCCCGAGGGCTGCCTGCTCCCGTCTTGGGTGCCCATGGCCACACCTACAGGGGTTCTGCTGCCCAGGGAGCAGAGCGAGATCGCACTTCCCCCGGGATGGTGACGGGGTCCTGGTTGGCAGAGACCCCGACCAGGGTCCAAGAGGGGCTGGGGGCTGGCCAGTCCCGCTTGGCTCCTGGGGCCAGGCGTGGGAGATCTCACCCGGGGCCACCTGTGGCTGTCTGGTTGTGGCCCCAGGAGCCTGCACACCGATGAGGTGAAGCCGCTGCCCCGCCCCGCGGAGGTGCCGGTCCCTTGTCAGTCCCAGCGCTGGAGCTGCCTGCTGCCTCCTTTAGGAAGTCCTCTGACTTCTACCCCATGGGATGTACTCTCCAGCCTGTGTGTGACCTGGGCTACAGTGAACACCAGAATCCACCACCTCTGCCCCCAGGCAGACTCCGCCCACCCCACACGGGGACCCCACGCACCCGTCTGCTCCCGTGCTGCTAACCTTTGACCTGCCCTGATGAGTCACTCCCATATGTTCCAAAAACGTAGATCAAAATTCTGTGCTGGGCGGCTTTGTGGATTTGTGTACGTCTCTTAAGTAAGTCAGAGGAGACATCATTAATTCATCAACTTGCTCATTCATGTCTCCCCTCCTCCCTTCACAGAGCACCAAGACGGGTCTGAAGTCGGAGACGTCGGTGGAGCAGCTCACCGAGTGCGGGTGAGGATGGTCAGGGCCCATGGTGGGGCCGGCCTGGGTTTGCGGACATGGCGGCTGAGCCTGGGGCCTGGGTGGGGGCTCCATCCACCCAACCCCCACGGGCGGGGGGCCTCACACTTCTGGCTTGCCCTGTGCCCCGCAGGGCAGTGCTGGCCCCTCAATCCAGCCGCAGCCCTCCGGCCACCCTGCCCTCCTCCCCGGGGTGGGGCCCCAGTCCGGGAGGTGGGCTCTGCCCAGCGAGTTGGAGTCACACTCGGGCGTGAGCAGCGGCTCTCTGTGACCCTGAGGCTCTGCACCGGCTTCGGGGCTGAGCCTGATGGGCCCTGGGGCTTAGCCATAGAAGCAAAGAGAAGAACGTCCCACACCAACCAAAATGGCCGCAAGGAGGAGGCAGTGGGTGGTGTCACTTGCCTAGGGCCAGGGCAGGTGAGAACCTGGGCGGGAGGCTCCGGGGCCACTCGGGTGCAAGAACACACAGGCACATGCTGTAGACGTGGGATCTGTGCGGTGTCGGGTGCACGAGGCCCACCGGCCCCTGGTCGGTAAGACCACACACAGGTCAGGGCAGGGGGCCGGGGGGGGGGGGCTGGGTCATCACCTGCCCCAGAGTCGCCCTCTTGGTGAGTGGCTGTAGGTCTGTAGACTGTTTCAGTGGTCCCCTGATCATTTCTTTAACCATTTCTCCTCCAGCGCAGACAAGGACGGGCCTCCTGGTGAGTGTGCGCTTTACGCAAGGTGCTCTCCTGCACGCTCTGACCTGACTGTGTGCACGGGCGGACATGGAAGGACGGTGGACGGAGCTGGCGCCCCCCTCCCCACCTCCCTGCTTCTGCTGCTTGTGTCCCAAGCCCCCCGCTCCCATCCGCGCCTCCTCTGTCTCCGTCTCCGTCTCGGCCCATCCGTCCCTGGGGCTGGCCGCTCCCTCCCAGGGCAGCTCCTATGGACGGAGAGGTTTACAATCCGAATGGGCAGTGGTGGAGTTGGGGGTGGGGCCTGGACGCTGAGGGGTGGGGTTGAATGCTGCTTCCCCGGCCGACAGCTGTCTGAGCGTGGGCAAGCTTCCGAGTCATCAGTGCCTCGGTGTGCTGGTCTGAGTGGCTGCAGGGCCCGAGGGGAGACTGACGGTGCGGGGGGCAGGGTCTGTGCTCACGCAGCCGCCGCGCCCCACCCCACCACCCCCTTGTGACGTCACACCTCTCCGGCGCCCTCTCCTAGGGTAGCTGGTCTGGCTGGCCGCCCATACACCCACACGGCAATCCCCCACACTCCATCCTGTACCAGTCCATCTCGGCACCGCCCATCCCATCAATCACCCATTCATTCACCCGCCCGTCCATCTCGCCACCACCAACCCACTTGTTCACTTATCCACCCACCCATCTACCCACCTATCCATCCACCCACCCAATCACCCGCCTGTCCACCTATCCACAAACCCACCCAATCACCCGCCCGTCCATCTATCCACAAACCCACCCAATCACCCGCCCATCCATCTATCCACAAACCCACCCAATCACCCGCCCATCCATCTATCCACAAACCCACCCAATCACCCATCCACCCAATCACCATCCATTCGTCTCTCCACCATTCACCCACCCCTCTATCCATTCACCCATGTACCAACCATTCATTCATTTACCTGCCCAACCATCCACCTACACATCCATCCTAACACAATCTTTCCTCCTTCACCCTCCCTGCTTAGCACCCAGTGCCAGTGGGCAGGGTGTGTTGTGGGTACTTAGCACCCAGTACTGGTGGGCTGGGCGGCTGTGGGTACTTAGCACCCAGTGCCAGTGGGCAGGGCGGCTGTGGGTACTTAGCACCCAGTGCTGGTGGGCAGGGTGGCTGTGGGTACTTAGCACCCAATACTGGTGGGCAGGGCGGCTGTGGGTACTTAGCACCCAATACTGGTGGGCAGGGCGGCTGTGGGTACTTAGCACCCAGTGCTGGTGGGCAGGATGTATTGTGGGTACTTAGCACCCAGTGCTGGTGGGCAGGGCGGCTGTGGGTACTTAGCACCCAATACTGGTGGGCAGGGCGGCTGTGGGTACTTAGCACCCAGTGCTGGTGGGCAGGATGTGTTGTGGGTACTTAGCACCCAGTGCTGGTGGGCAGGGCAGCTGTGGGTGGCAGCTTGCCTGAGGGGAGCTGATAACCTGGGAGGGGTTTGGAGACAGAGGCTGGGGAGGCAGGATGGGGAGCAGGGGTCAGCCAGATGTCCGGGGGACGGCATGGGGACAGGGGCAGCCCAGGGAGCAGGGTTCTGGGCAGGACAGCGTGAGGACAGGCAGGGACACAGAGCCCCTGGCTCCTTCAGGGCCGCGCTCTCCCCGACCCCAGGCCCAGAGGCCCGGGGACCCGGTGCACGGTGCACGGTGCTGTGTGTGCAGCCTCCTCCTGTCCAGTGTGTGGGTGCTCTGTTCCTGAGGACGGGGGTCCCCTGGGTGGGGGTGGGGGTGCTCGCTGCCAATAGTGGGAAGCCAGGTGCATGCTGAGGGCTTATGCCTGGGGATGCGGGGCCTGAGCCGCCCAGGGGCCCCTTCTGTCCCCTGGCTGGTGGGAGGGCCTGAGGGGCTGGCCTCCACACCCTGCAGGGGTCCCAGAAACCCCGGCTCCGCCCAGCCACCCATGAGCCCCTGGGTGGAGCAGGGGCCTCCGGGGAGGGAGGTGCCAGGCGTCCGCTGCCGAGGGGACAGCCGCTTCCCTCCTCCCTACCCTGTGACCAGCTGTGTCACCTGCGGCTATCCGGCTGGATCTCAGACCCACCCCCCCGCCCCGGGAGGCTTACAGGTGAGGACGTCCAGGCCCGGGCCCCCTGTGTCACCCCACGCAGGCCAGAACCAGGGAGCAGGGCTCGCACCACTCCGGAGCCCTGAGGCACTGACTCCTGCTCCCTCCGGGCCGGTTATTCTGGAACCTTCTGTGAGGAGGACCAGTTCCCTGTTCGGAGGGGGTAATGGTGTGTAATGAGCTGTTTACTGGATCTGGGTCTGCAGGGGACGTCTTTGATGAATTATTCAAGCTGGCGCCGGAGAAAGTGAAGGCCGTGAGCGAGGTACGTACGGGAGAGCACAGTGCTGGCGGCCCAGCCCGCCCACCCCCCCTCCCCCCACCCCTCCTGCCCTCCCTCCTCCCCTCCTGCCCTCCCTCCTCCCCTCCTGCCCTCCCCTCGTTCCTTCTCACCCTCGATCCCTCCTTCCCTCCCCTCACCCCCTCCCTCCCCCTCGCTCCCTCCCTCCCCTCCCACCCATCCTCCTTCCCTCCCTCCTTCCCTCCCCCTCCCCCTCCCTCCCTCCGGGGGTCTGGCCCTTGCTCCTGCCCTCCCCCCTCCCTCTCCTTCATTCCCTCTCACCCTCAATCCCTCCTTCCTGCCTGTCCTCACTCCCTCCCTCCCTCCCCCCACCCCTCCCTCCCTCAGGGTCTGGCCCTCGCTCCTGCCCTCCCCCCTCCCCTCCTGCCCTCCCTGGTTCCCTCTCACCCTCACTCCCTCCCTCTCTCCCTCCCCCCACCCCTCCTTCCCTCCTCCACCCCTCCCTCCCGCCCTCGCTCCAGCCTGCTCCATGACAGGTGCTGTCCCTCTCCCCCGGGACAGGCCATCATGACCTTTGTCAATGAGAAGCTGGAGCGCCTGGGCCTGTCCGTGCAGAACCTGGACACCCAGGTAGGGACGCGGGCAGGGGAGGGACCCCGGGCAGGGAAGGGCCGTGGGTGCCCCTGGCCTGGGAGCGCCCTGTGTGGCGGGGGCGGGGGTGCCACCTCTTGGACACTCAGTGTCTTCCTCTCCCAGGGGCGTGGGGGGGGGGTGTGCAGCCCCGCACAGAGCTGGTGGGACTGTTCATCGCTGCCCAGCTTTCATGACAAACCATGGGCGACGAGAGGCCCGCGCAGGGGCCCGTGGGTCCTCCCTGGGCGGTTGCCGGGCTCAGGCACCTTTGCTGGCCGGTGCCATGTGCCACGTGTGATGCTGGGGCCAGGCATGGCTGGGGGCACGGATGCAGCCTGCCCGGAGCTCAGCCCACGCTGGCCCAGTTAGACTCAGCAGTCCTGGGCAGGAGCAGGCGGCCACGGCCTTCCACCAGGTGCTGCGGCCCTCGGCACAGCCGGACACAGGAGCAGAGAACTGACTGCCAGCCCGGGGCCTTCCCGGTGGCCCGGGAGTCTGCTGGCCGCTGGTGGCCTTGCGGGCCTCGGGCTGCCTGGGTGTTGCCGTGTGGTTGGGGGTGAGGTGAAGGGCGAGATCTGCCCCCAGCGGGGGCCGGTGGCTTAGGAGGGTCTAAGCCGGGGCGCTCCCTCCTCAGATACAGGACAAAGGGCTTTCCCGGTGTCAGCTCACGGGCGCCTCACCACAGCCCCCGATGGGCGCCCCATACCACCCATTTTACAGATGAGGCTGCTGAGGTTTGGAGAGACTAATTAACATGTAAGTGGTAGGACTGGGATTTGAACCCAGGCAGCTGGGCCAGAGTCTGTGCTCATAGCGCCCGCTCCCATGCGCTGGAGACGAGGCAGGGTGGGGAACACCGCCCCCAGCGCCAGACAGATGTGTGCCTCTGCATTTACATTCCGTGGGCTCTGAGGACACCCCGCCCACTTAGCTGCGTGACCTTGTCAAGTTCTGGGTCCCAGGCTCCTCACAGGACGTGGGGGGTGCATGCAGGCTGCCTGGGATGCGACCCGGCAGGGTGAGTGGCAGAGGCGTGGCTCTTACCTGCTTCCCGTGGACGAAACCGTGGTTTCTGGCTTCGGCCCAGCCTGTGTCTCCCTCTTCTCTCCCCTGGTGCAAGGCGATGTCTGGAGCGTGGTGGCGCGCACGGGGGTGGCATTTGGATTCCCGGGAAGTTTTGGCAGGAGAGATTTTAGGTCGGCGCTAACGACACTGAAGCAGGCTTAATGGGAGGAAATCCCATTAAGGACTGGGAGGGGTGGATTCCCTCCCATATCCGATCTTGGGTTTTGAATCTTTGAAGACTTCGGTGGGATTATATTAGCTCACGATCCGCTGGTGGCGGCTCGGCAGCTTCGTCTCTGAGCCCGGAGAGAACAGACAGAAATACTAATGCGGCAGCAGGCAGAATGAGCCCCGTGCTCCGTCCTCTGCCTGTTCCTCGTGGGATGGTTTTACGCCTGTTTTCTCCTGGGTCTCTGCAGCGCCTGGAACCGTGTGTTGATTAGAGAAAGAGCTCTGTACGCTGGGCGTGCTCTGCGACCCAGGCTTTGCACCTGCTGATTACAACACCCCTGGAAGGTCAGGCGTGTTCTCTCCACTTCTCAGAAAGGGCCCCCGGCTCAGAGAGGCTGTGCGACTGGCTCAGGGCCGCAGGCCCCGCAGGTGGTCCGGCTGCAGCTCGTCCCCCGCCTGCTGTAGTTTGCAGATGGGGTCATCTTGCTCTTGCTGATCGGACAGCTGCACGGCTTCTTCCTGCACCTGAAGGAATTCCACCTCACGCCCAGTTCTCCTGCGGAAAGGGTGAGTTTGCTCGTTTTCCCGGGGGCCTCTGGGTGCACAGGTCCATGCCATTGGCACAGTCTTTGTGCTTCGTGGGGAGCTGGATCGGAAGTGGAGCCGCTGGGACCTGGACCGTGCCAGCCCCGAGATGCCACTGGTAGTGGGTGTGGTCTCTGCACCCCCGCAGCAGGGGGCGCTCTTGATGCTCAGGTTCCCCAGGACAGGGCTGCGGGGCTGGGGCCAGCAGGCCCGAGGGGAGCAGCAGGGACAGCATGTTGGGGTTCCCACCATGCCCAGGCCCCGGGCCAACTTCAGTGCCACCACGGGCCTGCCCAGCCAGCCACCCGCAAACCCAGTGGCTGGAACCACACCTGTGAGCTGGCCGGGCTTGGCGGCGGGGGGCTCGGTTGGGCCTGCACTCTCGTCTGGGACTGGCCTGTGACCAGCCACGTTGGCTGGGTGCCTCGATGCCCCTCCGGGGACCAGTGGGCAGCCCTGGTGGGTGCTCCTACAGACAGGACACTGGAGGCCTGGGTAGGGCTGGGGGGCTCTGCTGCCAGCTCCTGCCGCCAGCCAGAGCGCACACGTGGTCTTGGTGGGTGCAGAGGGGGCAGCAGCATCGGCCAGGGGAGCACTGTCCCGCCGGCTGCCGCGTCCTCCTGGGGGAACCGAGTCAGAGAGGGGCTGGGGCCCGGCCGAGAGCACCCCCCTGGTCACGATGGAGGGCGGGCCAGTGTCCGGGTTTGTCCTTCTCCTAGTTCCTTTCCCAGGAGCCAGGGTGAGACCCCTGGGAGAACAGGGGGTGCCAGGGCTCAGGAGGGGCAGCGGCCAGGCCAGGTGGCCCTGCAGGGCCCACACGCGGGAGGCAGCACTGTCGGTGCCCAGGGTTCAGAGCGCAGCCCAGAGCTGACGGGGCTCCTCTCCTTGTCGCTCGGGTGCGGGGACCTCCGGGCTCAGTGTGTCCCACGTCCCCAAGGCCCCGCCACTGGCCCCGTCTCTGAACCTGCTCCCCACAGCAGGCAGTGTGGAGGCGGGTGGAGGGCTGGGGCCTCCCTGTGCCCCGAGGATGTGGGTTTGAAGAAGCAGCTGTGGCCCCTGCACCTGCCAGGTGCCGAGGGGACCAGGGAGGGAGGTGACCGCTGGCTCTCTGGCTCAGCAGAAACGGAACCAGCGCCAGGCCTCGGCTCCCTCCCACTCACAATGATTTCTTCCCCAGAGGACGGATAGGCCCTCCCAGGTTGTGACCTTCCCTCGGCTGGGGAGCAGAGCAGGGCTAGCGTCCTCAGCTCAGACCGGCGAGGATGGTGGACGAGGCTTGGGTGGAGCGTGGGGAGCCGGCTCGCAGGGCCTGGGCCGCCCTCCCATGAGCTGTCTCCTGTTCCCATTGAGCCGGGTGACGAAGGTGACAGGCAGAAGTTGTCACTGCTGGCTGCGATGGCAGCGGCTCCTCCAGGCCAGGGAGCAGCTGTCCCTCGGCCTCCATCACCTGACCAGCCCGGAGCAGGTGCTCAGGACAAGCTATGGACCCAGGGATGGGGCGCAGTGGCAAACGGGGTGCAGGGGCAGACAGAGTGGGGGCCCGGCCTGGCCCTGAGCTTGTGATGAGTCCTGGCACGGTCAGGGCTCCAGCGGGCCTTGCCATGAAAGACCAGGCACAGAGCCGGTCTGGGGCGGAGTCTGAGGCTCCCGCCTGGGCGGGGGACAGCACCTGGGGGCAGCTCCTCCGGCCTCCAGCCAGCTCAGCACAGGCATCAGAGAGCCAGGCCTGGTTCTGGCACCTTCTCTCACCTGAGCGCTGCTGAGCCTGGGTCTCCTGACCCTGCCTCGCCGGTGGAGAAAGAATCGGGGGCTTCTGAGGGGGTCTGCCTCCCCGCCCCCACCACACACCCTTGCCGCTGCTCCGGCTGGACTCACCTCCCCCGACCCCCAAGGCGCCCAGTGTGCGGCACCTGCTCAGGGCAGAGGGAGGGGGCCCCATCTGTAGGGGCTGGACGACCACCGCTGCGGGGAGGGGCGGGGGCCCTGCCTCACGGGCTGGCCCGGGCCTTGTCGTCGTAGCTGCACAACGTGAGCCTGGCCCTGGAGCTGCTGAGGGACCACGGCCTCTTGCAGCAGCCGGTCAGCCCCGAAGGTGAGCGTGGCCACGAGCGGGCACAGGGCACAGGGCACGGGGCACAGGGGTGAGGGTGTGTGGGGGGTGGGGTGGGGGGTGGGGGGTGGGGCACTCCCATATCCCACATCCAGCTTCCTGCCTCCTGCCTCCCTGGGGCACATGGCGACTACCTGCCAGGGTTTCCTGTGAGGCCACCTGGGCGCCCAGCAGCTGAGCCCTGTGGAGGGGGAGGGACCTGAGGTCATGGGCGGAGCCAACTCAGGAAGCAGGGCCTGGGGTTGCAGGGGCGCCCTGGACAGGAGCAGGGGGCGGGGCTGTGTGCTGGGCGCTGGGCGCAGGCCTGGCAGGGGCACTGCCCCGGCTGGCTATAGCAGTGCATGCCCCATGGGGAGCCCCGGGTCCCAGGGAGCGGGGACAGGGAGTCACCCCTGCCCGCACCCGGTCCACAGCCATCGTGAACAAGGATGCCAAGAGCACGCTGCGGCTGCTCTACTGCCTGTTTCGCAAGCACAAGCTGGAGGCGGACCTGGGCCAGGCGCCCCATGGAGCCCCACGTTAACCGTCGCCGTCCCCCAGAAGCTGGGTCGCCCACCTGGGCCCACCCAGGGCTGGCCTGGGCCCCACCCCCTCCCACCCCCTGCACCCTGCACCCACAGCCTGCGTGTATTTAGCAAGAGCTCTCCTGGGAGGGACACTGGGGGTCCTGGGAAGGCTCCACGCGGGCCCGGGAGTGCGCTGGGCCCTGACGCTGCGCCCTGCGCCCTGCGCCCAGCACTGGGTGGCCTGCGTGCGAGCCTGGCCACAGCCCCGCCTGGAAACCAGCGGCCTGCTTTCTGTCTGCCGTGTTTTGCCTGTGCTAGAATTTCCTATAAACCGTCTCCCGGGAGGCGACTTTCCCGCGTCTGGTTTCTTTCACTGAGCTCAGCGGAGGTTCCCTGCACCCAGACCCCTTCCTGTGTCCGCAGAGTACAGCACCGGGGGAGGGTGCTGCCTCACCAGGCACAGCACCACAGGCAGGCGCTGTAGCACCAGGTACAGCACCGGGGGGGACATGGTAGTACTGAGTACAGCACCGGGGGGGCGTGGTAGTACTGAGTACAGCACCGGGGGGAGTGGTAGCACTGAGTACAGCACCGGGGGCGTGGTAGTACTGAGTACAGCACCGGGGGGGCGTGGTAGCACTGAGTACAGCACCGGGGGGGACGTGTTAGCACTGAGTACAGCACCAGGGGGACGTGGTAGCACTGAGTACAGCACCGGGGGGACGTGGTAGCACTGAGTACAGCACCGGGGGGGCGTGGTAGCACTGAGTACAGCACCAGGGGGACGTGGTAGTACTGAGTACAGCACCGGGGGGACGTGGTAGCACTGAGTACAGCACCATGGATGGGACGCTGCATTTGCCAGTCACTGGACCTCTGCGGTTCTCATCACAACAGCCAGGGCTGGGCCGGGCTGAAGCCAGGAGCCAGGAACTCCATCCGGTCTCAATGTGTGTGCAGGGGCCCAAGCATTCGGGCTGTCCTCGGCTGCTTTCCCAGGCGCATAGGCTGGGAGCTCGATGGGACGTGGAGCAGCCAGGACTTGAATCGGCGCTCTGGTGCGGGCTGTCGGCATCACCCGCTGTGGCACAAGGCCGGCACCAGCCCTTGTCTCGTGGAAACGTTTGATGCTACGATTTGTCTCAGCACAGCTTTCGCCGCGCCGCACCGGGCGTGCTGGGGCGCGTTTCCACCTGCACGGGGCTGGAAGCAGCGTCTGCTTTCTCTCCGGCGCCTCTTGGACCCGTGGGGAACTTACAAGGGCGCGGTTTCCAAGCGTGTGTCTTTCCATCACGGGGCTGTGCCATGGCCGGAGCCAGTGCTTTGGGCAACGTCAGTTGTCGGGGACGTGGGGGACGTGTCCTGGGCCACGCGTGGCCTGCTGCCACTCCACGTGTGCGGACGAGGCCAGTCTGGTGGGCTGTGCTGGTCAGGTTTTCCACCTTCTCACTGGTTTCTGGATTCCTCCTGAAAGGCGATGGCTGGCGGAGGCGTGAACACTGGCGATCTCTCTCTCTCTCGATCCCATCAGTTCTTGTTCTTGCCGGAGAGCTCTTGTTAGGCACACGCTCAGCTGGGCTCTGACCTCTTGTTGTCTGTAACATCTGTTGCTCTGAGATCGCTTTGTCTGATGTGAATGTAGCCACTCCCAGCCCTTTCTCCGCTGTCCGCTGAAGCTGTGTCTTTATATTTAAAGCGAATCTGTCTTTTTATAGGATCTGAAGACTTGTGCCCTCCAGTTCGAGAGCTTAGTCACATTTCTCACTGTGACAAACATAAGCTCCGGGTCCGGCTGGAGCCGCGGCAAGGGCGCGAGCCAGCGGGTGAAGTGCACCTGCCACGTGCCATCTTCCCCACCGTGAGAGGCTCCAAACTCGTGCGGGAAACGGTTAAAAGTTCGCTTCACTGTGGTGCACGTGTTTGTTTTTGAAAGGCACAGTTTTCTCATGATTTTCCAGCAGCTTTGTGAAGTCCCCTCGCACCCACATCCGCAACTTTTCTATAAAACCAGACGGAAACGGTGGCCGTAACCAGCAGCCCCGTGCTGCCCGCGCGCCCCTGTCCTGCGACCCTCCCAGGAACCCCGAGCCCCTTTAACTCTCGCGGCTGTGGCCTGGGCCTCCTGCTCTCCGCGTGTCCCACCTGTCTGTCCTCTTTCCTGTTTCTCTCGGGTGGGGGCCTTGGCAGGAGCTACGTTTATGTCAGGTCCGGCTTGCGAGCTGCGTTTCTGTTGTGCGTTTCCCGCGGTTGCTCTAGACCGTCCCGGGGCTGCCAAAGCCAATTCCCATACACTGGGGGCTTAGAGCGACACAGTTTCTTCCCTCCACGGCTCCGGAGGCTGAAGGCTGGAGCGGAACGTGTTCTTTCCCTCCCGCAGCCTCGGCTGGCTGCGTCATCCTGATCGCTCCCTCTGTGGTCATGGTGCTCTCTGTCTCTGTAAAACAGGCTTAGAGTGACGGCTGGGAGTGGAGAGGTCTTGCATCCTCTGGTTCCCTCCCAAGTTGGCCACAGCAGCCAGGGCTGAACCAGGAGCTCCATCCGGGTCTCCCACGCGGGTGGCAGAACCCGGAGGACTTGACCATCATCCGCTGCCTCCCTGGGAGCACTGGCAGGGAGCCGGAGCAGAAGCAGAGGCGTCAGCTTCTCCAACAATCCTCCCATGTGGGATGTGGTGCCAGACAGCAACGTATCCCGGGGCACCACGGCGCCCGCCCCTGCCCTGCGGAGCTCTCAGGAGGACGCTTGTCACGGGGTCCAGGGCTCACTAAGATCTGAGGTCACCTTGTCTCAAGATCTTGAATTTGGGGGCCGGCACTGTGGTGTAGCAGGTAAAGCCGCCGCCTGTAGTGCCGACATCCCACGTGGGCACTGGTTCAAGTCCCGGCTGCTCCACTTCTGATCCAGCTCTCTGCTATGGCCTGGGAAGGCAGTGGAAGATGGCCCAAGTCCTTGGGCCCCTGCACCCACGTGGGAGACCTGGAAGAAGATCCTGGCTCCTGGCTTCGGATCGGTGCAGCTCCAGCCATTGTGGCCATCTGGGGAGTGAACCAGCAGATGGAAGACCTCTCTCTCTCTCTCTCCCTCTCCCTCTCCCTCTCCCTCTCTGTCTCTCTCACTCTCTCTCTCTCTCTCCCTCTCCCTCTCCCTCTCCCTCTCCCTCTCCCTCTCTGTCTCTCTCACTCTCTCTCTCTCCCTCTGCCTCTCAAAAGCATGGATAAAGTCTTTAAGAAAGCACGACGCCTTCTGCTTCTCTCTGGCACTTCTGCTTCAAAACACAGAGCACATTCGTACCAGTGTGGACGCCTGGCCTTCCAGTCCTATTATCGGAGCTGGGTCTGGGTGTTCCCTGTTTCCGGATTTCCCCTGGCCGTGCTCTGTGTCTTCCGAATCTTAGCCCGGTGGTTTCGTGTTAGGTGCTGGGCATGGCGGGAACTTAAGCCCTGGGCCCTGGATTTGGAAATGACTCCTTGGCAGCGAGGTCTCGCGCTCTGCAGCCTGCCGACGGTCCCTCACCTCGTGGGCGGGGCCAGAGCAGACTCCAGCCCAGGGCTTCGTGGCCAGGCTGCTGGGCAACCTGCTGGGGTCTTCTGTTAGGGGCGGGTGCCATTGTGAGCCACGCCCCCTTGAGCTCCAGGGTGTTGCCCACTCCTTTCCCCTGGATATTTTCCCAGCCGCACATGGGTGTGGGCAGAGCGGCCCTGACCCCAGGGACAGCTCCCGAGGTCTCTACCACTCCTCCTTCTCTGGCGGATGCCTCAGTTTCCCCACACAGCCAGAACTGCCCCCCGCACCGTCCTCCCCTCTCTCTGCATCACGGACCCAAGCCTCCTGCTCTGCCTTCCGCTGTCTCCCTGGATGACGCCGGCATAGGTCTGGGGTCTGCCGGAGCCACCTGCTGCCTGGCGATGCCATCTGCACCCTCAGTTCCTGTCCCTCCTCTCTGGGGGTCACCGGCCACCCTCAGCTCCAGCTCCAGACTCGCATTTGCCTGTTATTATGGTGAAGCGCACAGCGCTGTCCCCACTGTCCCCGCCGTCCCCACTGTCCCCAAGGGTGCAGTTGAGACGGCTTCAGGGTGTTAACTCCGTGGTGCAACCCCGCCCCTGGAGCTCTCCCCCAGCCCCTGGCAACCAGTGTCCCGCTGTCTGTCCAGGCCCCTGTGGGTCACTGTCCAGGCACAGCTGCACCTTGAGTGCACACGCCAACTCTCTGCACAGAAGTCAGAACTGGCCCTCTCCTGCTGCTCGCCCTGCCCTGCCCCGGCCCTGCAGACCAGGGGTCACTGCCCCCAGTGTAGGCGTGGGGTCCTGTCTGCCTGTCCCCTGCTCGCCCTCGCCCTCTGGCAGGTCTCTCCCTGCACCTGCTGCACCCACAGCTGGGTGTCTCTGTCTTGGGGACCTGCACCGGCCCCCGCTCTGCCCTGAGCCCCCCAGCGCCCAGCCCAGGGGCGGCTCTCACACTCGGGGCTCCCGCCTGTCTCCTCCCCTGCCCCGGGCTCTGCACGCGGCCTTCAGCCACGTCCTGAGTCCCGAGCCCTGAGCCCTTTCCAGGCCTTTCCGAGGCTCGTCTCTGTCCAGGCTGCCCTCACCCGGAACTTGGCACTCACGGAGGGGGCAGGTGCTGGCACTGGGGGCGGGCAGGGTGGAGGGCACGGGGGAGGGGAGAGGGAGCCCTTTCTCTCTCCAGCCCCTGGCCACTGCCCTCTCTCCCTCCATCCCAAGAACCCCAGCTGAAGCTGCCCAGCCTCTGGAAGCCGGATCATGGCAGTGGGCTGTCCTGGAAGGCGGCCAGGCCAGAGGCGGCGCTGGCAGCCCGCACGGGGTGCACCGCCACGGGAAATGCCTCGAAGGCCGGGGTGCCTCCGAGTTGAGCCGCTTCCCAGAATAATCCAGGGGGCAGCTGTCTCGCGTTCTCAAAGTGGGTCTGGCTGCCGGAGCCGCAGGAAGCCCCGGGCCCCACAGCAGCCTCGCGCGCGGGGAACAGATGGTGCTGGGGGTTTTCTTCTCTCTTTTTCCGAAGTCAGCTGGAACGCGAACAGCTTGTCTGGGGAGAGGCGGGGCCCCCTCCCCTTCTGGCCGCCAATCAAAGCCTCCCGCCCCCGCCCTCCCCGCCCCCCCGCGGCGCCTTCTTTCCTTGTGCGTCTCCTGCAGCAGCCAGGGTGCTGCAGGCCTTTCTCCCCCCGGGGCTCCCTACCCCCCTGGGGGTGGGTCCATGGGGGCTGGGCTGTGTCCGGGCAGTGGAGTGCGGTGGGCTGGCTGGTTGGACAGCACGTGACGGGGGTGTCCCAGACATGACTCTGTCCCGAGATGCACATGGCGCTGGAGCGGGCAGCAGCGCCAGCTCGGGCTCTGAGGGCAATTCCTGTGGGTTGATGCACGCCTCACCGGGACATGGTTTTTACACTGCATGGTCACTGTGCCCATGCCGTCCCTAACAGGCCTCGCCCGAGCCCCTGCCCTCCCCCCCCCTCCCCGCTCAGGCTCTGTCCCGAAGGAGGCAGGGCGGTGCGATGGTGAGGGCTCGAAGCTGGGGTGAGGCTCGGGGGTGTCAACCCTGGGCACAGCCCATCTTGACCTCAGTTTCCGTCTCTGTCCAATGGAGCAACGAGGAATGGACTCCTCCCAGGGTTGCCGTGGAAGGGGCTTCAAACATTGTCAGAGACAAAATGCTCCCCCGAGGGCAGCTGCCACCCCACCTGTGACGTCATCACCAACATCACCGGCATCACACCACCACACCGCGGAAAGTGCTGGAGGTTTCTCCCTCCCCGGGCCCACCCAGTGAGGACTTGAGGTTCGTGAGCTCAGGGGCCTGGCACTCGGCATTCCAAGGTAGGCGCTAGAAAGCGAGGTCAGCCCGGGAGCCCCGCCTGGATCGTGTGGGGGTGGAACCCGCGACAGCGCCTCGTGCATCAGGGGCGCTGGGTGTTTGTGACCGCTGAGCGGCTGCCCCAGCGTGGGCCCCCTCCTCCGACAGCCAGCCCAGCGCCCCCAGGGTGTGGGCGGCACAGCTGCTCAACTCCAAGGACGCTTTTTAAGGGATTTTATTTAGGGGCCGAAGCTGTGGCACAGGGGCTAAGCCACCGCCTGTGACGCCAGCATCCCATGTGGGTGCCAGTTTCATACCCTAGCTGCTCCACTTCCGGTCCAGCTCCCTGCTAATGTACCTGGGAAAGCAGCAGAGGATGGCCCACGTCCTTGGCCCCTGCACCCACAAGGGAGGCTAGGAAGAACCTCCTGGCTTTGGCCTGGCCTGGACCCGGCCATTATGGCTATGTGGGGAGTGAACCAGTGGAGAGATCTCTGTCTCTCCCTCGCCCTCTGTCACTCTGCCTCTGAGACCCTTTAAATGACCCTTTAAAAAATAATTTATCGGGGCCGGTGCTGTAGTGTAGCAGGTAAAGCTGTCACCTGCAGTGCCGGCATCCTGTATGGGCACTGGTTCTAGTCCTGGCTGCTCCACGTCCGATCCAGCTCTCTGCTGTGGCCTGGGAAAGCAGTAGAAGATGACCCAAGTCCTTGGACATCTGCACCCGCGTGGGAGACCTGGAAGAAGCTCCTGGCTCCTGCCTTTGTGGCCATTTGGGGAGTGAACCAGCGGATGGAAGACCTTTCTCTCTCTCTGTAACTCTGCCTTTCAAACAAACCAATCTTTAAAACATTTCATTTGAAATGTAGCGTGACAGAGGACAAAGAGGTCTTCCACCTGCTGGTTTATCCTCCACATGGCTGCAACGACTGGGGCTGGGCCAGGCCAAAGCCAGGAGCCAGGAACTCCACCCAGGTCTCCCTGACAAGTGGCAGGGGCCTAAGTACTTGGGCCACCGTCCACGGCCTCCCCAGGCCGTAGCAGAGATCTGGATGGAGGTGGAGCAGCCGGGAGGGAGGCTGGGGTTGCAAGTGACCGCTGAGCGACAGTGCCAGCCCCAACGCTGGATTCCTTGGCCCCGGGCCAGGTGGCGGCTTCACCCGCTCAGCTGAAGGTGCAGCAGCAAATGCAAGACCTGGGCTTCTCAGCCCCGCCCTTCCCCTTGTCGTCGGGGGTTCAATCCCGACCTCCGCAGCTGTCGCGTCTGGACCTCAGTTTCCTGGTCTGCAAACTGGGAGCAATCCCCCCCCCCAGTCTAGCTTAAACCTAGGGCAGGGGTCCTGTCGCTGAGCTGACGCAATGCGGGGGCGGGCTCTGGGGAGTGCCGTCAGCCGACGTTCGTCCGACCCCATCCTCCTGGCCGTCCCGGAATCCGTCTCCGCCTCGTGCTGGGCTCCCAGCTTGTCTACATCCCCCAGCCTTCCTTGCAACCTGCCGTGGCCGCGTGGTGTAGTCGATAAAAGGCAGACAAAGCGACATGCAGCAGCCCTGGGCCTGGTCCCCGACCTGAGCCCCAGCGCCTCTTCAAGCCCAGGGGATGCAGACGCGCCCTTGGGAGCCAGGAGCTGGAGACGGCGCAGGCACGGGGTGGGGGGTGCTGGGGCGGGGCTGCCCCAGCTGCGGGCACTTGTCCTGTTTTTATCTGTGAGGCAGAGAGGGATCTAGAACGAGAGAGAGGGCGAGAGTGCCTCCACCCACCGGCTCTCTCCCCAAATGCCTGCAGCTGCTGGGGCTCGGTGGCGTGGCCAAAGCCGGGAACAGGAACTCAGTCTTGGTCTCCCGTGCGCGTGGCGGGGATCCGCGCCCTGGAGTGTCACTGCTGAGCCCCAGGTCCGCATGAGCTGGAGCTGGGGCTGAAGCCGGGGCTCTCACGCAGGACACGAGCGACGTGACCGCGCTGAGGACTAAGGCTCCACCCTGGGCAAGGTGAGCGGGAACCGCTCGGCGCGTGCCCCTCGGCGCCGCTGGCAGAGACGCGGGAAGCAGCTGCGCCCACTGCCTGGCTGCGGTCCTCTGAGTTCGCGTAGGTGCCTCCTTGTCGCTTCCGGAAGCCTCACTGGCTCCCCCGCCCCAGGTGTGTCAGCGTTTCAAGGAGCCTGGTCTCCATGCACGCCCTCGGCCCCTTCGTGGGGCTCTTGTCCGCGTGCTCGGGGTCCGCTCAGTCCTGGTGTCCACACGGCGTGCCCTCTGTGTCTTCCGGAGACGCCACTGGGGTCTCAGCTGAGTCACTGCTTGCCTGTTCCATCCCGGTCGTGAAGGGGCCACCCCGGGGCGGTTTCTACCTGCTTCTGCCAGGACTGGGGCCGCCGTCGTAGTAAATGCTTCACCCGAGGAGATGGGGTCCCCACAGCTGGGTCCGAGCCCTGCGGGGGCTGGGTGTCGGGGTGCACACGCTGGTGCTGAACCCCGTGGAGGCTGGGTCTCAGGGTGCACACAGAGACCCATGGGCCCGGGGAGCAGATGCTCAGAGTGGACGTGGTCCGGGGTGGCGAGAGGAAGGTCGGGGTGAGGGATGCTGGCCTGTGCCCGGCCCGTGGCTCAGGTGCCCACATTCAGCACGTGTGTCTCTGGAGCGGCGGGGCGTGGTGGGGCGGGGCAGGGCTGCGGTAACAAGTGGCCCTCGCCGTCAGCAGGTGCGGGGCCTCCCGCAGACTGGCAGCCAGGCCTGGGCCGGCTCCCTTGGCTTCTGGCTGCAGCACCCCGCCTTCCTCGGGGGCGCCCCTCCGGCTCAGGTCTGTGACGTGGCAGGGCAGCGGCAACCCCTGTGTGATGTATCTCGACTCCACGGCCACACAGGGTCACGTCGCAGCCCTGGGGGGTGGGGGCACAGGCATCTTCTGGGGACACCGGTCAGTTCGGCACACGCTTGGTGAAGACGTGGGGGGGGCTCCTCGGTGTCTTTGGGGCTTTCCCTGGGCAGGGGAGGTCGATTGCAGGTCCCGGAGGCCAGGGCCGGGCCAGGGGTGAGGTGGAGGGGGATGGATTTGGGCTTTGTATGGAGGTGCTTCAACAAGCTCACAGAGGGGCCCGTGCTGTGCTGTAGTGGGTAGAGCCATGGCCTGCAGTGTCGGCACCCCGTGTGGTCGCCGGTCCGAGTCCCGGCTGCTCCAGTGCCAATCCAGCTCCCAGCTAAGGCTGCCTGGGAAAGCAGCGGACGATGGCCTGGGTGCTTAGACCCCTGCACCCTTGTGGGAGACCTCGAAGAAGCTCCTGGCACAGCCCAGTCTTTGTGGCCATTCGGGGAGTGAACGAGTAGATGGAAGACCTCTCTCTCTGTCTCTTTCTCTCTCTTTCTCTAACTCGGCCTTTCAAATCAATAAATCACAAGACAAGTTTATCTTGGTACAAAAAATTTTGAAGTCCTTGCAGAGTTTTTCCATAAGATGTATTCTCCATGAACTTTTAACTATTTCTTTAGGAGGCAGAGAGAGAGGGAGAGAGGCCACCCACGGTTCACTCCCAAATGCCTAAGACGGCCCTGGTCTGGGGAGCTAAGCCAGGGCCTGGGAATTCAACCCACGTCTCCCCCATGGCTGGCAGGGGCCTAGGTACCCGCGCCATCACCCCTGCATCCGGGGTGCGCACTGGCAGGGAGCTGGATCGGAAGCCACGGGGCACCCAGGACTGGAACCGGGCACTCTGATACGGGATGTGCCAAGTGCCTGGCCCCGCCCCGCCCAGTGACCTTAGCGGTGCAGCCCGGCCTCGCGCCCCGACTCTGCCCTTCTGTGGGGGTCCCTGTGGCCTCGACACATCCGCCGCTGTGGTCACAGTCTCACTCGGGGAGCCGATGGTGGGGGCGCAACCCAGGGGAGGAGGCTGCGGGGGGGCCCCCGTCCCTGCCCCAGTGTCCACCGGGGACTGGCTCTTGCCTACCCAGCACGCCTGCGTGTGGACCCCGTGCTCTGCTCCCTGGGCCTGGCCTCGCTCTGACCTCCCTGCCTGGGCGGCTGAGGCCGTCCCGAGGGGCAGTGACAGCTCCGATGGCGTCTCTTTAGGCTTCGCTTTCCCTGGCGGCCGTGAGCTCTGCCGCCCATGGTATCCGAGCAGTAGCTGGGTGAGTCCTTGGGGGGCGCCTTCGAGAGACAGAGCGGAGGTGGAGCGGGAGCTCAGGACAGCGGCAGACCCCTCCGAGGGACTGAGTGTCCAGTGTCCCCTCCCGGGTCTCCCATCTTGCTGCGAGACCTGGGGCGAGGTCCCCCCTCTCACGGCCCCAGCCCCCCAGGGTTCCGGAAGACCAGAGGCAGCAGCGTCTCTGGAGCCACCCGGGTGGAAGAGGCTGCAGCACAAAGACTCGTGGTCATTGTCGGAAATCGGCCCGGAGCCGCAAATAGACACTTGCAGCGGGAGCCAGCTGTGCTGACCCGGCCCCTCCTGGCTCATCGGCGCAGGTGTTTGCCAGGCGCTTGGTTATTCTCGGGGAGGGCACTGTCGGCTGCACTTGGGGTGCTGTGGAAAGCACACGTGCCAAGCCCCAGCCGAGCGCCCAGCCCTGAGGGTGCCATGGGGGTGGGGCAGGTGTCAGCCGGGGGCGGGGCTGCTCCGCCCACTGGTGTCCAGCTCCCTCTCCCCCGCCTCCTCCTCCCCCACCTCCACAGCAAAGCTCCTTAGGACAGGGAGGCGGTGCCCGTCTTTCTAGAATCCGATCCCCGCACGCGTGTGACCTGATTCCCAGAGGCCCCCCAGAGCCCAAGAGTAGGCCCCGGGCCCCTCGGCCCCTCACTGGCTGCTGGGCCCACACGCCGTGTCCCTCCTCCTCCTCACCCCGTGCTGGCTGCCCGGGGCTCCGTGGCTCCTGTCTCGGACATGCCACTCCCTTACCGACCCCGTCCTGCCACTTGGCTCCAGGTGCCAGTGATCCGCCAGCGGCTGCCGCCTCTGCCCCCGGCCCGGATCTCGGAACCCCATCGGCTCACGATGGACGTCCCCACCCCTCGCCGTGTCTTTCTCAGGCCAACAGCTCTGGTGCCCCCCACGCCCTGCAGGGGTGGGGGGATGGGGATGCTCCAGCCCCACACAGCCCCAGGACCCCACTCCTCCCTCCACCCTGCCCCCACCCAGGTGCCCACCGCCTCCATCCTTGCCACCCGCGGTCTGTTCTTGGCACAGCTGTCAAGAATCCTTTGGGGACATTGGGCCAGATCTCGCAGCCCCTTCACCTTAGCCCTAGCTGCAGCTGACTCCCGGCTCCTTGCGCAGGGTCGCCTCCGGCTCTCAGCCTGCTCTCTGCTCCAGCCGCACGGCCTCCTGGTCCACCTGCCAGACACCCCCCCACCCCACCCCAGGGCCTTCGCACTCGCCGTTCCCTCTGCTCACAGCTCTTCCAGACACCCCCATCTCCTCCGTCTCTGCTCACACCCCCGTGCGCCCCATCCCGGCCCCGTGTCCTACTCTGCCAACTCCTCCGCCGGCCCTGCCTCCTTGCCTCCTGCCCAGAGCCCAGGGCGCCTTCCGAGAGGTGGTTGTCTAACCGCGTTGGGTGTTTCTGGTTTCTCTCTGTCTCCGCCTGTTAGGGCGGCTGCTCCTCTGAGGGCACCGAGCGGGCTGGCCACAAACACCTCTTGAGGGCTGAGTGAGCGAGCAGAGGCGTGCGAGAGCTCGGGGCCCAGCTGCCGTGAGCCAGCGCCAGCCGGGCCTCGGCACTGCCGCTCGTCGAGGGGGGAGGCTTGTGATGCGGAGCAAAGCGGCAGTGGTTCAAGTGGCCGGCCCCGCGCTCAAGCCATGATGCGCCCGGCGCACTTGCTCTGTGCGGTGAGGTGACAGTGCCTGGCCGGGTGATAGTCACCGCCACAGTGCAGTGTTACCGCCTCGAGGTATAATCAGCATGGCTCATCGTGACTGACGGGAGCGTGTCGGAACAGCGCCCCCAGACAGCGCGGAACTCGCCCAGCTGGCTCGGTGACCGCTGGGGCCCTCGGTGACCGCTGGGACCCTTGGTGACCGCTGGGCGGACCCTGTGGGCGCCTGTTTGTCCATGGGTGCAGAGCAGTGCCACCGCCGGCGGCTCAGCCGGCTGGAGCCGGGCCTGGCGTGGCCTCCCAGGAGTCGTTCCTGGGTGCTAACCGCAGGGGGCTGAGGACTGAGGGGGACAGAGCTTGTGGGGACCAAACAATTATGGGGAGGGGCAGCCCATGCTGTGTTTGTCTTTGATAACCAACGTGGTGCCTGGAATATGGGCGGGTGGATGGAGGGATGGTGAGATGGTGAGACGGATGGGTGGAGGGAGGGGTGGATGGAGGGAGGGGGTGGAGGGAGGGAAGGATGGACGGGGGGATGGGGGGTGGGAATGGAGTTGGCGGGGGCAGGCAGCCTGGTTTTGCTGAGTAATCAAGAGGGACCTGGTAAGCGAGTGACGAGGTTGGATCTCGCCTGCAGAGTGGCTGCTGACCCGGCCCTGCCCCGGCCGCCTGGGCGGTGTTGGGTGCCGACTTGCTCTCCAGGCCTCCACGTCCCCAGTGCTGGAGTGAAATGCTAGCCCGAGATTCCTGCCAGGGCCCCCTGTGGCTCTGGGTGGGCCAGGGTGTTTGCCATGACGGTGCCACGATGCCTCCCGTCCCGCACACGCCGTGGCCCCGCCACGGGACGAGCTCTCTTTACCCTCTTTGTTTTAAAGATTCATTTATTTGAGAGGGCCCGCGTGCACGGAGACCGCCCAGAGCCCTGCCGGGAGCCCCTCCCCCAGCACGTGGGGTCGGGGGTCAGGTGCGCGTCCTGTGGTAATTCCAGCGCCCGAGTCTGGCGGCACCAGGTGACGTGAGCGACCCCCAGGCCGGGGCCTCCGCGCAGACGTGTTTTCATGACAGGAACAAGTGCACGGATTCCACACGAGTGCCCAGGCTTGGGAGCACCTGCACGGCTCCGCGGCCTGGCGCTCTCCCCGTGGTCTTCCCTCCCCTCCTCCCACACAGCCCACCCTGACCCCCAGATGAGGTCGACTTGATCCTCGGATTGCTCACGAGTGCTCGCACACGGGCAGCCACGGCGCCCGGTGGGGGAGGGGGAGGAGCCGCGTGTTGCAGAAACCGGATCAGTCAGCACGCTCTCCCGTCTCTGTCGTGTGCTGCTTCTTGGACGACGCCCCCGGGTCGGGTCCCCTGTGGGACCCTCATATCATTGCAAAGAACCCCAGAGCGTGGCCACTGCAGCCCCAGCCCCTCCCGGCCAGCGCAGGCTGGTGCCAGCAGACGCCAGCTTCCTCTGCTGTTGGGCTTTCAGGAAAAACTGATCCTGTGGCCAGGGAGCCCTCGTGCTAGAGCGAGGGGCTAGCCCTCGCACGCCCTGCTCCGGTCTCTTCCCTCCCGGCGCCGGCAGGGGCGCCCTTGGTGTTGCCGACGCCGCCTGTGAGATAGAGCACAGCCCAGGGCCTCGGCTTTTCCCATGCTGTGGTCAGGGACGTCACCCAGGTCGCTTAACGCCGGCCGTGGGGACAGCACGTACAACGGTACTGCCAAAGGTTCGCCGAGAGGGACCAGGGCTGTGGTGCCGTGGGGGAGCCTACTGCCTGCAGTGCCGGCGTCCCGTACGGGCACCGTTCGAGTCCCGGCTGCTCCACTTCCTATCCAGCTCCTGCTAAGGTCCGAGGACGGCCCAGGTCCTTGGACCCCTCCCAGCCACGTGGATGGAGCCCCGGGTTTCAGCCTGGTCGCCCAGGTCATTTTGGGGAGTGAAGCAGCAGGCGGAAGCTCGCTCGCTCTCTGGCTTTCCAATAAATAAATAAATAGATCAGTTTTGTAAAGTATGGAAAAGGTAAGTGTCTTTGGCACCCGCCGTGAGCCTCCGAGGTCCTGCCCGTGCCCTGCACTCGCACGCCCACGGCGCCGGGCCTGGTGCGCTGCTCTGTCGAGTCTGAACTTAAAACCGTCATGCAAATTCGGCCTCAATGAAGGAGCTGCTGCTGCCTCGGGGGTGGCACAGAACAGCTGTGCCCGCGGCCCCTCCCCAGCCAAGGACGGGAGAACACCCTCCACTGCAGGGGCCACGCACTCACCCCACGCGTGGACGCCAGTGGCACCCGTGGACGTGGCTGCCGTGACGAGGCTGGTGCACGTCCACAGAAGCCTCCCGTGAGATCCGCGGCTGCGGAGCCGGGCGTGCGTGGTTCCTGTTTGTTAACGCGGTGCCCCGAGGCCCGGAGGTTAATGAGGCTTACGGTCAGTTTATACTGTGTGTTTCACAGACACGCGTGTGAGGGCATGCAAGGACACTGACACAGGGAGAAGGGGTCGGAGTTTGGCCCCACAGGGCAGTCGCCACGCGGGACACCAGTTTCTGGCCAGTGTGGGTCCCGGAAGGTGACCGATGACGGCTCTAGTACTTGGGCCCCGGCCACTCGTGTGGGAGCCCCAGACCGAGCTCCCGGCTCCTGGCTTTGGCCCTGCCGGGCCCTGCCCGCCATGAGCACTGGAAGTAGAGCGGCAGCCAGAAGACCTTTCTCTACCGTCTGCCTTCCAAATGGATGAAGTTAAGATACGTTCATGGAAAAACAGCACTGAAAGGTGAACTTGGACGCAGGGTCTGGCCCTGCAGTTGACGCGTGTCCCACGTTGGGGTGTCCCACGTTGGGGTGTCCACCTCGGGGCGTCTGGGCGCCGTCCGACTCCAGCTTCCTGCTACCGCGGATCCTGGGTGGCCCTGGCGACGCATCTCGGCCACCCCCGTGGAGACCGGGACCGAGTCCCAGGTTCTGGCCTTGGCCCTCTCTGGAGAGTGAACCAGGGACAAGCGGTCTCTC